>CAJQZP010000095.1:0-600000 GCA_907164705.1 Parnassius apollo | reverse complement strand
AATCTCCGGTGGAGGTTCAGCTGCCACCTAAGATGACTTGACCTGGCAACAGACGCGCCTTGAAGACTGACGAGAAGATCCTGCTGAGAACTGGAAGAAAAGATAGACAAGTTGCGCTGGGATATTATAGGATTATTCGAGGTCCGAAGAGATAGGGTTGGATACGTAAATCTTCAAATCCGGCAACTTGTTCTATCACCGGGAGGGTGACCATTTACCCAAGGTGGTGTCGGATTTATCGTCCACAAGTCTCTCGTTAATAACATTAACGTAAAGATTAGGAGGGTTGCGTACCTTATACTCAGAATCACCAAACGGTATTCTGAAGTTCATACAGGTTTACGCACCAACGTCGGAACAGCCCAATGAGGAGGTGGAGGAAATGTTTGAGAATATTTGTAGAGTCATTCATTCCTCCAAAACTCACTATACGGTGTTAATGGGAGGCTTCAACGCAAAACTAGGCACAAGAAAGAACGGTGAGCTGAAAGTAGAAAAAATTGGGATAGGGCAACGGAACCCAAGGGGTCAGCAGCTGGCCGACTTCATGGAGAAATAGGGACTCTTTATGATGAACTCTTTCTTCCAGAAGCGGCCCCGCAGAAAGTGGACCTGGTTGAGCCCCGACGGTTCGACAAAAAATGAGATTGACTTCATTATGACGACTAGACGGCAACTGTTCAGTGATGTCTCAGTGATAGCAAGGGTGAAAACTGGCAGCGATTACTGAGTGGTGAGAGGCACACTGAACCTAAACGTGAAGTTGGTCAGGCTAAATCTAACGAAGTCAACGCTCCGTCCCCATCGTGCTCTAATCCAAAACTTTTTGCTCGAGTTACATAATCGTTTTCAGTGCCTAGAATGATGTAATGGACGATATGAATGACAAGCCTGCGGAAACTGTCCATGCGGTCGAAGCTAAGTTCTGTAAGACCCGTCGCAGAAGAACACAAAAACTCTCCGATTACTGTCTTAATCTCATGGCTGTTAGACGGAAGATGAATTTGCAGTCTTCAGCAGATTTGATAGCATACAGGCAACTAAACAGACAGATCTCAAAATGTATGCGGCGGAAATAACGCATCTTCAATACAGATTGCATTGGAGAAGTAATCGAGCGGAACCAGGGCTCTAAAGATTTTGCCAGAAATCTGTCTGCCAGAAAGAGCCAACTGTCGAAGCTGAAGACCGGGACAACTGAGATTTCGAGTGAGATTTAGAGGTTCTATGGACAACTGTATACGTCGTCGTTGGAGCCACACGCAAGTGTGAGTGATGATCCAAGAGCAAGTCTTATCCGACACTATTCCGATGAAATACCGGATGTCAGTCTGAGTGAGATTAGAATAGCTCCCCAGCACCGGCAAATCCCCGAGCGAGGTTGGAATTACATTGAACTTTTGAAAGCGAGTGGAAACCCGATACTTAAAGCTCTTCAAAAGCTATTCAAATCCTCCATAATGGCACTACTTCGGAGGCGTGGAGCAGAACTGCGGTGGTTTTGTTCTTCCAGAAAGGCGCCAACGTTCTCTTGAAGAACTACAAATCGATTTCCTTACTGTGCCGCGACTACGTGTTGTTTTTAAGAATCATTACGAATCATGACCAGAGTCATTTAACAGTGGTAGAGCCACGCGGCAGCTTTGCTGTTGCACGTATGGGCCGGCTCAAACCGGGGTGGTACCACGACCTCACAGAATACCGGCGTGAAGTGGAAGCTCTGCTTCCGCGTTTCGTCTGGTGAGTGCAGGTGGCCGGAGGCCCAAATCCCCCCCCCCATCAACATGGTAGCGGAATTAAATAATGATCGACTACCCCAGGAGGGTACCAGCACCCCTGGAGAATCCCTCGCTGAGCATCCACGACCATGTTTCTCCACTTCTGAGCGTGGGTGCTCAGGCTGCCCCGCGTATTCTGGGGGGGGGGGGGGGGGGCAAAATTCCGCTCAAGACTACAACTGCTCGGGGCAAACGGAGCAACAAGACCAAGGCGACCCCTGCCACGCTGTCCGTGAACTTCTGCGATATCAGAGGACTTCACTCTAACCTAAACGCCGTCCACTACCATCTAGAGACGGCCAGGCCGGCTCTGCTCTTTCTGACCGAGACGCAGGTGTCCTCTCCGGCTGATGTCTCGTATCTCTCCTACCCGGGGTACAAACTGGAACACTCCTTTGTGCCTCGGGCTGGAGTTTGCGTTTACGTCAGAGAGGACATCTGCTCTCGACGCCTCGGCAGACTTGAAGGTTGGGACCTGTCCATCCTTTGGCTACGCGTAGACAGCGACGACCATCCGCGCGTCTACGGGTGCCTCTATAGGTCCCATAGCGGTAATGCCGAAATAGACCGACTATTCGACCACGTCCAAATGGCTGCGGATTCGTTGCTACAGCAGATCCCCTCCGCAGAGATCGTGATCCTCGGCGACTTTAACGCCCATCACGCCGAATGGCTTGGTTCGCGTTTAACCGATCATGCGGGGAGATCTGTTCATGATTTTGCCTTGGCATATGGTTTGACAAAACTGGTTACTTCGCCTACGCGGATTCCAGATGTGGAGGATCATGCACCTTCCCTGTTGGACTTTCTGCTGACCTCTCACCCGGACGGATATCAGATTTCCGTCGACGCCCCTTTAGGCTCCTCGGACCATTGTCTGGTCCGGAGTGTGGTGCCACTCACGCTGAAATCGCGGTTGCATTCTGCAGGCTGCCGCCGTGTTTGGCACTATAGGTCAGCCGATTGGGATGGGATGCGGTCTTTCTTTGCATCCTACCCTTGGGGACGGGTTTGCTTCTCGCCGGATGATCCCAACGTTGTTGCGGATTGTGTTGCTGATGTGGTACTTCAGGGTATGGAACTTTTTATTCCTTCCTCTGTGGTGCCCATTGGAGGCAATTCTCAGCCATGGTTTGGTCGCTCCTGTAAAATAGCATCATGCTATAAGCAGGAGTGCTACCAAGCCTGGGCTGATGCATCAGCGTCCCGGGATGTAAACACCAGCGCTCTAAAAAAGAAGTATACTTCCGCCTCTAGGTCCTTCAAAAGAGTCATTGCCAAGGCAAAGTCAGAGCACATAGGCAGAATTGGCGAGAAACTAGTTCGCCTTCCTTCTGGAACCCGTGCATTCTGATCTCTCGCCAAGGCTGTCCAGGGGAATTTCTGTCAGCCATCTCTTCCATCTCTGCACAGGGAGGACGACTCACTGGCCCATACCGCAAAGGAGAAAGCCGATCTTCTAGGCTCTTTCTTTGCGTCTAACTCGACTCTCGATGACGGGGGGAGTACTCCGCCGACCATCCCGCGATGTGAGTGCTCCATGCCGGAAGTGCACTTCACACAGCGCTCGGTTCGCAAAGCACTCCTCTCCCTGGACATCCACAAGTCGAGTGGGCCTGACGGAATCCCCCCAATTGTGCTGAGGACGTGTGCTCCAGAGTTGGCACCGGTTTTAACGCGTCTTTTCCGGTACTCCTACTCCCTAGGCGTAGTCCCAAAATCATGGAAGACGGCTTACGTCCACCCGATCCCTAAAAAAGGCGACCGCTCTGACCCGTCCAACTACCGGCCTATCGCCATCACCTCCTTGTTCTCCAAAACAATGGAGTCCATTGTAAACTGCCAGCTCATGAGGTACCTTGAAGATCACCAGCTGATTAGTGACCGCCAATACGGTTTTCGCCGTGGTCGGTCAGCTGGTGATCTTCTGGTCTACCTAACTCACAGATGGGCGGAGGCAGTAGAGTTCAAGGGGGAGGCATTGGCCGTTAGTTTGGACATTGCGAAGGCCTTCGATCGGGTTTGGCACAAAGCGCTTCTTTCAAAGCTCCCTTCCTATGGGCTTCCCAAGAAATTGTGCGATTGGATAACCAGCTTTCTTGCAGATCGGAGCATCAAGGTCGTTGTAGACGGTGCAAGCTCCGATTGCAAGCCTATTAATGCTGGTGTTCCACAGGGCTGTGTGCTATCGCCAACGCTGTTTCTTCTGCATATCAATGACATGTTGCATACCCGTAACATTCATTGCTATGCAGATGACAGCACTGGTGATGCTCTTTACACCGGCCGAGCCAATATTTCTCGGGAAAACGTCTCCGAGTGCCGGGACAAACTTGTGTCTGAAGTCGAGTCTCTGCTGGACAGAGTCTCGGATTGGGGGCGACTAAATCTAGTCCAGTTTAACCCCCAAGTTTGCGCGTTAACCGCTAAAAAGAACCCCTTTGTCGTATCCCCTCAGTTTCAAGGCACTCCCCTTGTTGCCTCAGCCAGTATCGGAATCCTCGGCGTCGACATATCGAGTGACGTGCAGTTTCGTGGTCACTTGGAAGGGAAGGCCAAATTGGCCTCTAAAAAGCTTGGCGTGCTCAGCAGAGCGGGACAGTATTTCATGCCGGCACACCGCCTGCAATTTTACAAGGCGCAGGTTCGGCCGCACATGGAATACTGTTCCCGTCTCTGGGCTGGGGCTCCCCAGTACCAGCTTCTTCCACTTGACCGCATCCAGCGCAGAGCGGCTCGAATCGTCGACGACCGAGTGCTTTCCGATCGGCTCGATTCACTGGCGCTGCGAAGAGATGTTGCATCTCTTTGCGTATTTTATCGCATCTATCACGGGGAGTGCTCTGAGGAATTGTTCGGATTAATCCCAGCCGCCAAATTTCGTGAACGCACTACACGTCAAACGTCCCGATACCATCCACACCATCTGGATGCTTGGCGGTCCACCACTGTACGTTTCACAAGGAGTTTTTTTCCACGTACAACCTCTCTGTGGAATAGTTTACCACCGGCGATTTTTCCGGACCGATACGACCTGGGGACCTTCAAGAAAAGAGCTTACTCCTTTCTAAAGGGCCGGAAACGCACCCGCAATTCTCCTGGTGTTGCGGTTGATCATGGGCGGCGGTAGTCACTTAACATCAGGTGAGCCACATGCTCGTTTGCCCCTTAATCTATTAAAAAAAAATCAGCTCGCAAGCAGACTCGATGACTTCCAGTTCCCGAACAAGTCGGTTTCCGAAAAGGATTTAGTTACATAGATCACATACATATCCTTCGGCCAATTGTACAGAAGTCCAAAGAGTACAATCTGCCACTTTGTCTTGCATATTATGTGGGCTATGAGAAAGCCTTTAGCCATCGAAATTTAGCTGGAAAGGATACGGTATTAACGTCCATGGCGAATATATCACTCACCTTCGATTTGCCGACTACATAGTCTTTATAGCGAAATGTTGGAGGACTTAAGCACTATGTCTAATGACCTCAGTACTGTCTCCCATCGGATAGGTCTTAAGATGAACATGGACAAAACAAAAGTCATGGGTAACGTCCATGTCACACTTATGCCGGTAGTTGTTGGCACTAAGCTTGAAGTAATGTCGACGAGTATGTTTACATAGGACAAATAGTACGACTACGTAAGTCCAACTTCGACCGAGAGGTCAATCGACTGATTCAACTTGGTTGGGCAGCGTTTGGGAGATTACGACACATCTTCTCATCAGGCATACCTCAAAACCTTAAAACTAGATTGTACAACCAGTGCGTGTTGCCAGTGATGACACGGATGTGAGACGCGGTCCTCCACTGCTGGCCATATAAGAAAGCTCAGAACATTACTCAATGAGCTATGGAGAAAGCTATGCTCGGGGTTTCACTGCGTAAGAAACTTAGGAGTGAGGATATTCGCAGTCAAACTAGAATGACCGACATAGTCCAACGAATTAGTAAGCTGAAGTGGCAATGGGTCATATAACTCAAAGAACCGATAACCAATGGGGAAGAAATATTGAAGTCTTGAGTGGCAGCCTCGTACCGGCAGGCGAAGTGTGGGGAGTTCTCCCACTAGACGAAGTGACAATCCGGTAAGACATGCAGGAAGTCGATGAATGCAGGTGGCTCAGGATCGTGCTTTGTGGCATTCCTAGGGGGAGGCCTATGTTTAGCCTATGCCAAGCCAGGCCTATGTTGTTAAGGGCTGTAATGATAATGATGAAGTCAACCTTAAGTCGAGATTTAGGAAACAGTCATGCCGTAGCAGATCGTTAGTCAGCAAATAAAATAATGCTAATGTACGTGTGTCCGTTAAAACTTGGTATTCATACCTCCGTTTTTTTATTTTTTTTAACATGGGGAAACGCCTACGCATACCCGCCTCGCGGGGGGCATGGACGGGTTATGTCGGACACGCGCCGACTAAAACCCCATTGTGTTCCACCTACGTCGCATATTGGCCACGGGAACGCTTTCACCCACATCCACGGCCAAACCAGCGCCGGCCGCCTCATGGTGGCACCTCATCGGAAGAGAACTACTCTCCCCTTTCTCCTTATCAAGTAATATGCACCAGAACACATGGCGCTTCTTCCTCCACGGCCTCCAACTATACCTGTGCAACGTGCGCCCCCGTATCCGATGCGCGAAACCAGCGGCTTCTATGGCTCCGCCATCCACGATTCAGCTGCGGAGGGTAGCGGCGAAAAGGCAAGAGCCCTCTAGCACGCGACTGTCCCAGGCGGTATGATTCCAACTCGCGGCGCAAAGGTAAGAGAGCGCTCGAGCCCAGCGCGCGAGCTTATATCGGCTTCTTTCCCACCGAAGTCGGGCGCTCTTCTCATTGGTTGCGAGAATCACGCAACATTCTAGAATCTCTTCTTTCCCCTCTCACCCCACCACCCCGGTGTGTACGGAAGGGATAGGTCGAAGGAAGGACAACGCTTGGCAAGCATACCCTCGAATAAAATAAAAAATACGAATGGTTTTCCGCGCAACCATCCCCCCTGGCTTGAAGGGTCCCCTTCAAAAATTACTAAAACAACTAACGCTAAGATTAAACTAACCACATAACTAACGCTAAGATTAAACCTAAATTTCGACTACAATTTCTAATCTAGAGAACTAATCTAAATATTGAATGGGCAAAGGACACAAACGGATTGTGTTACTCGACAGGACCTTAGGTCCACCATTTCCGGAAATGACGGCTTAGGACGTACTCGAAAGCAAGCTATACATCTGTGCACCCGATTGCGGATTAAATTACGTGCTGAAAGAATCTAATTATTCTGACGCAAGATTGACATCAGCAAATCGGGGCCAGCTGGAGAATTCAATTTATGATGGTAATCAAATAATTAATACTACTAAAACTAACTAAATTACTAAACATAATTAATAAAATTCATGATATGGTCTTTACGCGGTAAACTATAGGGTGCGAGGGTTCCAAGTGAACCCAAGAAGGTCCGTGGAACCAAAGCGGATGGTCCATTATTTGCATCGGGGTGAGTCCATGGGATAGACAATCGGCAGGGTTTTCCGCACCGGACACGTGATAAAGGGTCCGTGTTCCTAACTCGTCTTGGATTTTGGCCACTCGGTTCGCGACAAACGTATCCCAACGGTGGGGTGAAGAATGAACCCAGCATAAAGCGACGGTTGAGTCAGAAAAGGCAAATATTCTTTCTATGTGAACTCTGCACTACATGCACTGATAACTGCGGTGATAAGCTTGGCAAGGACTAATATCGCGGAAAGCTCTAGGCGCGCGAGAGAGACAACCTTACGGGGGGAGACTCTTGACTTAGAACTAATGAGTCTGATCAAATTTCTATCATTATTCTGGACGTGAAAATATACAACGCCCCCGTAAGCCTTCTCGCTAGCGTCTGCAAAACCAACGACCGTGATGACACTATTTCTATCGACGTTTATATGACGTGGTATTTTAATTTCGCTTAGTAATGGAAGTTCCTCTCTAAAACGCTGTCACGACCGAACAATGCTATCAGGTGGCGGGTCATCCCAATCGCATTCACATAACCAAAGTTGTTTAATCTAAAGCTTAGCCTATAGCACCACCGGGACTACGAAGCCCATGACATCCCATAATCTAGCAACGCATGACAGCATTGTGCGCTTTGTGCACGTTTCTGCGGCTAAACACGTCGGACTCCGGTGACCAACACAAACCGAGCACCTTGTGCGTATCAGAATCGTCGAATTCCTTTATCGCCGAAAGACGGTGTCATAGTGGGATTGTATCTAAAACCGTACGCGAATTACTAGTCTTGACGAGATCGAATTGACCCGCTTTCATGAGCTTTATAACCTCGGCGGTGGTTACGGTGGCCTCCTCCACGCTATCAACCGAATACACAAAAACATCCATATATAATCCACTTTCAATTGCCCTCTTAGTTTTAGGATAAGAGGGACCTTCATCGTAGGCGAGCTGTCTCACCGTGCGTAACGCATGAAATGGGCTCGACTTTAAACCAAAGCAAACGCGGTTAAATTCAAACGGCATTAGAGGTTCTTTTGGGTCAAAACGATATAAAATGCGTTGGAATCGACGGTCGCATTCACGGACCCCTATGCAAAGAAACATTTGGCGAATATCGGCGGATAGTGCTATACTGAACAAACGAAAATTTGCTATTATATTAAATAAACTGCCCTGTAAATTTTGCCCACTATAGAGGATATCGTTAAGAGAAAAGTGAGTGCTAGTTTTAGCACTAGCGTCGAGCACTACACGTAACTTAGACGTAAGTTTGTCTTCCCTAATGACCCCGTGATGTGGTATGAAATACGACGGTGTGTCTTCGTAGTTGTCTTATTTTGGAGCCACAAGTGATATGTAACCCTCCATTATATATTCTTTAATGACGCCGTCATAAGCTTCCTTTAATTGGGGTAAGGCGAGCATCCTACGCTCCAAACTGTAGAAACGTTTTTCCGCCATTTGACGCGAATCGCCGAGAGATAAAACATCTCCTTTAAAGGGTAGCGCTACACTATATCGACCGTCGCGATCACGAACGGTCGTGCGGACGTAAATTTCCTCGCATAATCTATCATCTGGGTTAACTATAGGTGGAACGTTCACCTCCTCCATCTCCCAAAATTTGCGGACTAACGACTCGAGCGGTTCGACAGCCATAAAACAATAAGAGGTTGCCGAAATATTATCCATGATAGGGGCGGAGCCAACGATGACATAGCCCAAGACGGTATCCAATGCGTAAGGCGAGGTATGCGAGGAGTTGCCCCTGACCTTATTGTGTAACAAAAGATGAGGGAAAAGCGATGCTCCAATGAGCATGTCTATGTCTCCGGGGACGGCGTAAGTTTCGTCTGCCGGCGTCAAATTTTCAAAATCAATCATTGCCGAGGTGTCAACCGAAACGGTTGGCAGACGTTCAGTGACTTTATCCACTACTAACGCATTTATATTAAAGTTAATGTTACGATCTAGCCGAGAATAAAATTTCAAATTTATAGAGCCCTGGGTAATTTTATTAGTACCTCCGATGCCTTTGACTACAGTACATGAAGGTATCTTATTTATTGGCAGTCCTAAACGCTGACAACATTGCCGCGTTATAAGGCTAATCTGGGATCCGCTGTCTAGCAATGTACGGACACTTTGTTCGTTTCCACGCGAATTCCTAACTACGATACGGGCTGTACCCAGTAACACGGTTGAAGGAGACTGTGATCCCATATTCGACAATGAGCACAGAGCGACGTCACCAAGTCGACCGCTAGAATCGTCGACTTTAGTTGGTGTGATTTCCTTGTCCGTTTTACTTGACGTGGATATGTTGCCGTTTTGGAAATGTAATAACGTGTGATGTCTGCTGGCGCACTTGTTGCGCACACGGAACTAGAATTACATTTAGCAACTAAATGTCTATCGCTTAGACAATTCAAACATAAATTGTTCGTCTTTACTATTCTATAACGTTCGCTGGGTGAATGTTTACGAAAGGTCTCACAATTATATAAATTACCGTGTTGTTTATTTTTACATAAAACACAGGCGCTATGAAGCGATGCAGGCGAAGCGGTTACGTACGTTAGAGACCCTGCGGTTCTAGATGATGAAGTCTGTCTGCGGTCGACACATTTCTTAACTTCTTGTTTGACATTCGAGGAGCGCTGTATCACTTTATTTGATCTCGCACAAAAGATGCTAATAAATCGAATGATGGCGACTCAGAACTACGATGCTCTATTTCAAACGCACGCACGGTGTCTGAGTCTAATTTCTTTAAGGCGATATGGAGAAACACCACGTCCATAAGGTCATTAAATTTCAGGTTCTTAAGTGCAGTCACCGATGTTACAAATTTATCCAAAAACTGCTCTAGGCCGGTGATGTTCGCGGATGATATAGCTTTAAGATCGAATATCTGCTCTAAATATGAAGAGGCTAACATTCGCTTATCTTCATATTTGTTCTTAAGGGTTTCAAATATTAACGAATAATTGTTTGCTATTGGTGTGAAGCCCGAACAAATGGACTGTGTCCTGTCCGCTTAATTTACTAATTAAGTAATACAATCTTTCAGCGTCCGATAACGATGGATTATTATGTATATTATGTTCAAAACTATTTACGAACAACGGCCAAGTTTTAATAGCTCCATTGTATACCGGAATATCTATGGGGGGCAATCTAAGTGATTCACGTGGGCGTACCTGGGTCTCTGGTTTTGCTTCGCTTTGGGCTGGAGACTGTAAGAGCTTTGCCGTTCTTTTTTAAGCGACACAACATATCTTCAAATGATAGAAGTGGTTGATAATTCACTGTATACTTCGGGTCGATTTGCAATTCTAAATTATTAATTTGGTCTAATATCTTTTCGTAATCCGTCCGCAAAGAGTCCACCGTTTCGATTTCACATAAAAATGTTTCCCGCACTGCTTCTACGTTAATATTTTTTATGTGATCACTTATATATTGTATACGTGAAAAGAGTACGTCCCTCTTGGCGTAAAGAGTTTTAAGTTTAAATTCATTTCCACTAACTGCTATTTTAAATCACTATAATTAATATTAGATTAATCACAATTAATCGCACAACGCTGGAGGATGGACACAATGTAATACAACTATATCTCACAACACTATTGTCTTATCGTGCCGTATTACGTCGTTAAATTGAACACCTTTGCAACCAAACGAGACAACGCGCGTCGATAGATAAGAATCTAAAACTCTAACTATATTTTTTTAACAAATTGTGGGTAGGTCGGATAAGGTTTAGCGGGTCCAAACTATTTGAATAAATAAGTCGATTTACTTATGCGAATAACTAACAAATTTTAAATTTAAACTGAACAAAACTACATAATCTATCCAATATTAAATTAGAGTGCATTGTCTAAGGAATTAATCCAGCCGTTCGACTCGATGAGGCTACAAAGCACCAGTTCCAGAAATGGTTGGTGAGGCTACAAAGCACCAGTCCAAATCCGCTCGAATGACCAGAAAATGGATGGTGAGGCTACAAAGCACTAGTCCAAATCCGACCGAAGGACCAGAAAATGGTTGGGCGGCGGGCCTTAGGGTTGCCGATTCCCCGGTCGAGCCTTGACCCTACTACGCGAGATGTTATACTAGATGGACTGTATACGCGGTAAGCTTCCTCTGCTTCTACAAAATGGTGGATGTAGCATGCGGTTCCTTGACAATGCACTCGCTCTTCCGAAAATCTATTGTTTGCCAAGGTTTTGAAGGAATCCTGCTTGAGCACATTAGGAGGAATGAAATGAGGCGGATTAACTAACAAACAAATACTCAAGCAGGCATCATAGGAAAAAGAAACACACTTACCGGGGTGTGACTTCTATTGCTGCGGTGCGACTTCTGGCGGATCTCCTGGGGCCCCAGGGATGCGGTCCTGGCCGGTGGTGCGATGGAAGAGAGCGGTGCGCGACGATATCTCACACTAGGTGAGGCGGTTACTCCTGGAGCTCGACTGCTCCAGGTTGGTGCGGTTTGAAACTAGCGGTGCGCGTGGGCAAGAGCCCTCTAGAACGTGACTGTCCCAGGCGGTGTGGTTCCAACCAGCGGCGTAAAGGCAAGAGCCCTCTAGGACGCGACTGATGTATGATTCCTACTCGCGGCGCAAAGGTAAGAGAGCGCTCGAGCCCAGTGCGCGAGCTTATATCGGCTTCTTTCCCACCGAAGTCGGGCGCTCTTCTCATTGGTTGCAAGAATCACGCAACATTCTAGAATCTCTTCTTTCCCCTCTCACCCCACCACCCCGGTGTGTACGGAAGGGATAGGTCGAAGGAAGGACAACGCTTGGAAAGCATACCCTCGAATAAAATAAAAAATACGAATGGTTTTCCGCAAAACCAAACGGTATATCGTTATTATATGTTAATTAAAACGTGAGGTATATTATTCGGTTAGTTGGAAACTTTCTATTAATGGTAAAATATTTGAATAGAATTATATACACAAGTAGACACATTAATTTTAAAATAACATTAATAACCAGTGACCCGCAATGGCTTCGCTTGAATAAAATTGAATTATTTATAAGTATAGATTAGTAAATTATTCATGAAGACTAAACTAAAACAATGTATTTCTTAAATTAAGTTTATATTAATTTAATTAAGAGTCAAGAAAATACGTATTTCAAATAGGACAGACAGGCAAGACACTCTATAGACATTTATTTTTCAAAACTAATCTTTGAAAACTCAATTCTGCTACTTGAAACTTCACCAGAATCGTCTGATAACACTTTTATTTCGGACATTCCATCGTTGTCTTCATAATCATTGTTAGAATTGGAGCAGCTATCGCTTTCACAATCGCTGTTCAGCCACGTTGCTATTTGGAAGTATGTTTGGGATTAGTTTTTCCTCATATATTTAGTAACATTTTGCCTATTCATTTCATCATGGTACTTAATCCTTTTTCGTTTTGGCCTTAAAAATCAATTCAGCACTCTTCAAAAATCCATTTTCTGAACTTGCATGCACAATAATCCGTCTCCTTGGTCCCATGCTACCAAGTGTATCACTGTTTATATCTTGTTTTCATCATTTAGTATTTAAGTACAGAGTATGTAGTATTATTATAGTAACAATTAGAAAAAAGTAGATAGATTTAATTATAGTATTACCATTTTTAGATACAAAAAGAAGAAGAACAAAAAATCTTTGAAAACTCCATTTTTTCGAGATTTCTTATATGAACACTCCCTTAGGCTTTAAAATTTCATTCGTTTCAATATTTGCCATTAAAGTGACCTTTATAGTTACTAATAACTAAAATGTTACACCTTGCGACAAAGAGATAGACTTAGTAATAATAGATCCGTTAAGTACTTCGCCTCGTAGTGGCGGCATAAGAATATTTACTACCCCATATCATCACGTCGGTGTCGTAAGAGGCGACAGAGGGAAACAAATGAGGAGATGGGCAGCAGCATCTTCCTAATAACGACAAAAGTAAAAGAACTGTGGTTGCTAACCCGCTTGCTTCGCAACTATGGCAAAAATCCTACATATAAGCCAAGTATGATAAAAACGTATAGTATGTATATATTTAGTAGTGGACTTTAATAGGATGTAACGTTACGATACGTGGCACATTTTGGGTGCGGAACCCTAAGAACGGACAACGCTTGTAATAACGAATATTGAATAGCGAATACAATATTTTTGTTCAAATCATTAATTATACAATCTTATAGCTACTAGATATAATTGGTACACACCATCTTTTTTGATTCGAGTGACAATACTGATGCTATACCCGCCCTTGAATTACTATATTGAAATGTGTGATAACGTTCCAGATTTTTCTCAAAAAACTTTATTACGTTATTTACAATTTTATGTGTAGCACTATATAGGAATTTCCCGCGTTTAAGCTCAATTGTTAACATAATGTAGATAAAATAATAAAAGAAAAACACCAAATAACGTAATAGTCAACAAAAACGAAATAACTTACGACGCTTTACAATAAATAACAATAATTATGTAAAAAATTCTCAGAACACGTCGGGCTCACAAATTTGCGAAACTGGGATAATTTTCTTTAGTTTATGGCATTTTGTTACCATTTATGCCAATGACAAGTCGGACTGCAGTTATAGCACGTACGAAAAACGCATATCGCAACATATTTTTTTGTAGTCTACCGGCGGGTGTGAGTATAGATAGCGATAGTGTGCGAGCGAGAGATAAATTAGAGGCGACGTCATTTTCGGTCCTATTCTTTAAACCACACGAATGGTAGTATGTAATTACTCTAAGTAAATTGCTATGGCAACATTTTCTAGACATAAACGTCAAAGATGGCCTAAAGGTCTAGATACCAGGCCATAAACTCCAAAAAAAAAACGTCAAAGCATACGTCAGTTACAACGGGTAACGGTCATCATGTTCATGTCATTAGCACGTTTTGCAATCATATCGTGTGTGTCGGCGACGGAACAGTTTTGTATAACAAGTTCGCGCTGTAGTCGAAATTTGACCACATCATCCGTTTTTGGAAACAAAGCGCTCCGTGATAACTTTAAGATGTACGTCGCCGAAGAAAGGGGATCTCCATACTCACCTGACTACCGGGTTTACTTCAGTGAGTTGACACTATTGACGTAGTTTACAAGGATATTACATACATCAATAGATCTTTTTGAGTTCCGTATATGACCGACTGTAGCATGGTAACTTTTGTTGGCGAAACGTGATTTTTAGCCGTAATATTAAAATGATTATGATGTAATTGTAATAGTCATTTTGATTGCCAATCAGTCTTACATTTTGCACATTTTGTTTCTAGTTAGAATCATTGTTTTTAACTAAATTATTTACATATATATCACATAACTATGTTTCGCTTCTTAAATGATTGGTTTTACAACTGCTCTTACAAAAATATTTACATCTTGATTATACTTTGTATTGTGAACAAGAAGATAAGTACTTATACATTGTCGAAATTATCTTATCTTGCTTGAATTAAATATAGGGGTGCAAGGCAGTATATACTATATTTTCTGTGGGGGCAGCTTGCGTTTAGCTGTGACTTTAGATCAGCCATAATGGTCATAGGTATTATATGCCTAATGTTTAGGTAAATGTCAAACTCTTTAGCATGTACAAGTGTTACCTTTGTAAGTTTTCAGCAAATCAGAACAAGATAAGAAGTTTAGAAAAAAATGCTTGTCAGCTAGCACATTTTTGAAAGCTGCTTGTGTGGCATTTTAAACCGGCCTTAAAAAGGAGGGGGTTCTCAGTTTGACTGTATTTTTTGTGTTACCTCAGAACTTTTTTCTAGGTGAACTGATTTTGATGATTTTGCTTCTCATGTGGTGGGACCACATACACATTTTATCACGATTAAACCAGTAGTTTTTGAGTTATCCTTAATAATGCAAATTTAATTGACTTCAAATACATTGATAATGTTCTCATTTTATTTATATTGAAGTCAGTTGTACAAAATGTTTAATTTTACCACTTGTTTATATTATTATTCATCATAACAGTCTGTCACATGTACCAACATAAGCTTTCCCCATAGATTGCTTCATACCGCAGATTTATCATGTTTGTTAGGTGGGTTGGCAATTGCAGTTTATTATTTTGAGTTGTTATTACAAACATGTAGCTGCCCATTTTCTGCTTTCTGTGGTGACCTGCCTGTGAGCAGCGGCTCCTCTTACTATTGGCTCCCCCGGCAGCATCTTACCCGTATAATACTAGTCTAATTGTTGACAATCATTTAATGTGTGATTCAATTGTGAGTTTTACATGAAATTTGATTCTTAATAATTTAAAATTAAAAATCTCAAAAAGTGAGTTCAACTGCTTCTTCATTTTATTTAAAATAAGCTTAATAAAAGTACTTATAATAATTGACATTGTAATATCAGTGTAGAAATATCTACTACCCCATGTCGACTCGCAGATGTCACAAAGGGCTACTGTGGAAAATAAACAAGTTTTATTAGCTGTTAGAGATTTAACCCTTTCGCTCGGCTAACAATCTAATCAGATCATACAATACCTACCTTACGCCCGCTCTAGTACGGGGCTAATTAGATCAGATAATATCAGAAGTACTGCCTTATGAAAAAACTACTTTTTCCTTTAAAACAAAACCAAAGACAATATGCAATAGATAATAGTATCAAAGACAAAGATATGCTCTTTTATTTTAAACCATAACCTGGCAATGTTTCTTAGAAAAAAAAAAAAGAAATCACTCTAAACTTTCGGCGTTCCACGTGTCGTTTTGATGAATGTGCTCCATCTTTTTTTATAGAATTTTATAATTGTGTCTGGACTAAAAACGAAAGTATTATACTTTTTTATATTCCTTGTAATATAGTGAACACGAAGATATATAATTTGTGGTATAAAAAGTGAAAAGTAAATTGCCAAAAGTGCTTCAAAATCTGGAAAGCCCATTATGGCGGCTGGGTCATAAATGTGGTATTTTTCACATTCTCATTTATTTTTAGTGTAAAATGTAAGTAAAAATAGTTTTCTTACATATTTCAAATAACTTGACGTTGTATTTATTTCAAATTCACACAAAACTATTTTAGAAATATTGTTCTAAATGTCACACAGATAAAATATTAATATTTAATTTTTTTTAATTTCTTTATATTTTATATTTTGGTATGAGTAACGAATGGAAACACATAAAACATAAAAATATACATATTTCCAAACATTTTCATATAAATTTCTCTAAAAACAAAAGTGTAGAATTCAAATTAGTAGTAATTTTGTCACTAAAATTGAAGTATATGGTACTACTATGCTATACAGGGTAATTTATGTATTTTATTACAATTTCTAGCAACCAAAAATAATTTTATTCGATAGTTTATACATTCAACAAGAAATCCTGTAAGTTTTATCCATAAATATTGTCTCAAAGTGAAAATATAGCAAAATTTGCAATATAGCAAAAAATTTGCTAATTTGCAAATTTTCCCGCCATTACGGTCCCGAGCGAACGGGAGTATAACATGTCGCGCGCTGTCAGAGCGAAAGGGTTAAGAAAGATTCTAGAACAGTTTTTGTCTTGTTAACACAACAACAGTAGACTATAATGATTTCTTATATTTACGCGAACACTACACATTGATCAAAACTTCTTTTACGGATTTTATCATGTTTAATTTTACTTTAAAAAATTTTTATTTTTCATTCCCGACATTTCAGGCGCTTTCCAGCACCCATGGTCACAGAGGACTGATGTGACTGACGTCCCGATGTCATTGTTAAACCCGGAGTACCTTCAGGTTTTTTAATTATTGTTTATGGTCCGATCTATGCAGAATGAACTATGTCCTGAGGTCTTGCAGTGGTATGCTTGGGTTTAGTTTAGGTTTATTATTCGGGAATTAAAAATAAAAATAATTAAAAGTAAAATTAAACACGATAAAATCCGTAAAAGTAGTTTTAATCAACAGTAGACTATGTTAATGGTTCTCATTTCGACTGTATTTTTTTAAATTATTATCCTATCATTAATGTTTGTTACCTTAGAACTTTTTGCTAGGTGAACTAGGTCGTTTTTATTTGAAAGCTGGTGCTTCTCGTGTGGTTCCATATAAATTTGATCAAGATCTGACCAGTAGTTTTTGAGTTATCTTTAATAATGAGTATTTAATTGACTGACTACACTGATGATATTCTCATTTTATTTACATTGAAGTCTTTTGTACAAAATTTTTAATTTTACCACTTGTACTTCTTATGTAGTTAAGAGGGGGGGATGCTTGCATAGTTGCCACGCTTGGCAGGGATATTGGTAACCACAGATTTTTCATTATTTTAGGCTCTTAACAAAAAGTGCTGCTGCCCATTCCCTGTTTCCATTTCATTGGGGCCTTTTATGACGTCCACATGATATGGGATAGTGGATTCAGGTCCGCCGCCACTACACGGCATATTAAAAACTATTAAGAGGCTAAGACTCCCATAAAATTATTAAAAAAAAAAACAAAGATTTACCCACAGTTAGCTACACTGTTAAAGATGATGGTGAGATTCACCATTTAGATATCGGTTGGTATGGGTCTTTTTCCTATACAAAGTGTGTACTATTGGTAAAATTTTGTATAGTAATTTCAATAGAGAAGATAGATGGGTGCTGCCATCTGCTTGGGATCCTATAATTAACAAAATTAAACCCAAACCCAAGCATACCACTGCAAGATTTCATGATACTAAACGCTCGTTTTGCGTAAATCGGACCAAAAATTAATATTCAAAAACTGAAGGTAGGGGGACTAACTATGACATTGGGACGTCAAACATCTCATTCCCCCCCGTGACCATGGGTGCTGTAAAGCACCCGAAACGTCGGAATAGTAAAAATAAGTTAAAGTAGTAATCAAACACGATAAAATCTGTAAATAATAGTTTTATTCAAAGTGTTTTTATTACATAACTTTTCAACAAAAATTTATTTCCTTTTACGTAAAATCTCAGACGAAATAAAAACTCCGTCTGAGCGTAAAATTGATAATGTGATAAATTGATAATAAGTTTCTTACAGATAATACAATTTATAACTTATTCAACACTGTATTGTATTCCTTATGTTATCTTTAAGAGATGATTAAAATAATAAAAATTGTTGCATCATAATCATAAGTCATAACTTTATTATTTTGCGACAATTGCGTGGGAAAATACTTTTTATTCTGCAGCATTTATATTAGACCCACTTGATCTCAAGTGCAGAAGTCATCAATGTAAGTAATCACATAAATTTAGTTTGTCTAACACTTGACAGATATTTATCAAATACTCTTTCTTACATCTGACTAGTCAATTTGTTTATTATATTGTAGAGATTAAATAATGTGAACAATTCATATGTTTTGTTAATAATATCAAATACCACGATAATGGTTACCCTAATGCTTCAGAAGAAAGATGTTTTTCCTGTATATGTAAACAATATGTGTGTGTATGTATAAATTTATATTTTTGTAACAAAAGCAGTTGAGAGAGATTAAAATTTTTAATAAACTATAGTGGCATTCCACGTAACTATATCATATGACATGACTTATCCAATAATGTCGTTTGTGGTTATAGAAAGACAAAACAAATTGTGCGGAGATATTTATCTTAGCGCGTAAATGGCGCGGAACAATCTCGTGTAACAATACGTGTTGTGAAATTACGCGGGAGTTACTAGAAGAAACGAATGTAATACGCCAAAGACGTATTTTAAAAAAAAAATCTTAGGTAATACGTAGGTTTTTATAATATACTAGTTTGCCAGGCAGACGTTGTTCTGCCCTTTTCGACGATCCTTTGTCATGTCCTTAAGTACGCAAAAAAAATTGTGGGTCGCTCATCGGCAAAAAAACTATCCTATCTCTGAAGTTGGACCAAAGTGCAAACGGTGTGCAAATTTGATTAAAATCGGTTAAGTAGTGTCCATCGCGGACAAACAACGTGACACGAAATTTATATATAAGTATTAAGATGTAAAACTGTCCGATCCTAAAGGGGTTTGAGTACCGTAATAATTACCAATAAAAAAATATATAATGAATATTAAACATGTTATGATTATTAAAAATACAATTTTTATCAATCATCTGTCATAATGCAAACATCATATCAAAACACGACATAACCAGGGTCGGATTTCGTAGTATAATTATCTTAATGGTATCATTATTTCATAGTTTGTAGTATATAGTATCGTAATAATACAAAGCGAAAATACCATAATTTTAACTAAAGGTCGACTTGTACTATTATTGGGTCCTTTTAAATTTTAATATTAACCCTACGATATCGAGAATTTTTGTATTGTACATGAGTACCGCGTTTTTTTAATAAAATTAGAATTAGCTCCCTTTGTGGTCAACGATGCTCGATCAATGTATTTATGTTGCATCCTTGATACAACATTAATGAGGGGCTACCAAGATAAAAACTCCAGAAGCAATCGGATTGAAAACAGAATTTCAAAATATTTAATGTATCAGATTTTCAGATTCAACTAAGTACACTCACCGGCACGGAAACTTGGCCACTCGTGAATTTGCTGATTATTTGCACTGAAACGTTTTTTTAACAGTAAATTAAGGGTAGATGCATTCAATAAGTGTCCCTAATGGTTTTAGAACATAGAAATTTAATGTTTACTTCACCAAAATTTTTCTTTTCAAGATAACATGTTTTCACTAAAATTAACATCTTTCCATTGTCACTTTAAAAACACTACAAAGTTAAAAATTAAGTCTGTTTCTTTATTGTCTATCAGTTTTAATATCGGGTGTTTCCTCCTCTAGCCCTGATAACCGCTTGCATTCGATCTGGCATGCTTTGAATGATGTTTCTGACATCAACTTGCGGTATGCTGTCCCAAGCGGCCAGCGCTGCATTTCGGAGCTCATTTAGAGTTTGTGGCGGTTTGGAGCTGGACTTTATCTTTCTTTTGAGCATACCCCATACATGCTCAATTGGATTTCAGTCCGGGCTACGAGCTGGCCACTGTAATTTTTGTATCCCAACCTCTTCCAGATATTCCTCTACACAATGTGCGACGTGCGGGCGTGCATTATCGTGCATGAGGAGGAATTGGTCGTGTCCAATGAATCCCGAATAAGGCATTACATGCTCCTGAAGAACTTCCTCGATGTATCGAGTAGCTGTAAGCCGATTATCGACGATGACCAACTCTGTACGTGCGTCGGAACTTACACCTCCCCATACCATTATTGAGCCTCCATGGAAACTCACAGTTTGGGTGGTGGTAATGGGTAGAAACCTCTCTCCTCTTTTTTCTCCACACTCGTTCTCGACCGTCTGGAGCACGTAAAGCTATTCGACACTCATCTGTGAACAACACTCTAGCCCATTGCTCGTGGGTCCAATTGACATGTTCTCTTGCGAACTGAAGTCGGGCTACTCGGTGCTGTCTGAGAAGTTCTGGACCTCGTGCTGGTCTACGAGCTTTTAAATTCACTTCCTCCATTCGTCTTCTCACCGTACGCTCACTAACATTAACGCCTCTTGCGATTTGGAGCCGCTGGCATATCTCAACAGCGGTCAGGTAGCGGTTTCTCAAAATCTCCATAACAATAAAACGATCGTCCCGGGCCGATGTGCACCTTACGCCCCCACTGCCTGGCCTGCGGGTGTAGCGGCCTGTCTCCTGGTATCGTTTCAGTGAATACTGCATTGAGGACCGTGGTACGTTAAGCACAATAGCAACTTCACGCTGTGTCAGCCCTTGGTCAATTAATGCTACTGCTTGTGCAACTTGTGCTGGTGTTAATGGCATTTTTGTTGGCTTTAAAGCACCTTTAGTTATTTAATTAAGACACAAGATCACAATAATTGAATAACCTTACAGTAAACTTTTCACAACACACAAATTTAAAATGTGAACTTAGTCGCTCAAATGACCCGATTCAACTAAAAATTAAAGAATTCGTCATGGTGCACTTAAACATAATGAATTACCCTCTTGAACTTGAGGGTAAACATTTTTTGACATACTTGCATAACAAACATTCATCAGAAACACTTAAAGCTTTTGCTATCGCGAGATAACCGCTTGGCCAAGTTTCCGTGCCGGTGAGTGTAGATATGGTTTCTTTTCTACTCGTTTTACCCTAATTGAATATAAAATATATTAGGTACCAATATTCAAATTTAACTTAAACTAAGTTCTTTAGACAAAAATAAAACAGAAATAAAAATAAAACTATCAAAAAACGAAACCGTATAGATAAATTAGACGCGTGACGCCAAAATATCCCGGCACATGGGAAATAAGAAACATGAAACGGCAAATAATTTTTTTTAAATAGTAATATTTTTATTTCCATGTACAATATTTTTGAGGGTCTGAATTCAGCTCTGGCCTAATCTTGGTAACGTAACTAAACTGACTGTAGAATAAAACTTTAAAAATGTGTTTATATAATAATTTAATTGTAACAAAATTAATATAAGGTTATTTACCGATGATACGATATCCCATGTTTTTTTTTAAATCTTTGTTTCGTAATTTTTGCATGCAACTAGAAATATTTATGACAGACAAATCTGTCCTGCGCGCGCACTACTGACCGATTCGCGTTGGCCCTAAACTGTAATTTTAGGGCCAGCGCACTGGTCGGCCCGGTCCTTACGCTAGTAATATATAAGTCGATGTTTTTTATACATTCTTTATTATGTATTAAATACATTATTACTTATGTAATTAAATACATTTCTATAATTCTTAGAATTGTATCTCATTCTGTCTCAAAGTGTGTTGGCGAACTTCACGTCTTCGAAATATATTTTTCTTATTTCTCAAACATGCAAGTTTCGTCACGATGTTTTCCATTACCGCCGAGCGCGTGGTAAATCAGCACTTAAAATTGCAATTAACAATTTCTTTGGTGCCGGCAGGGATCGAACCGAGGTTGCTCGTGTACTGTGAAATTCATAACGAGCGCTTAACCCCTGAGCTACCACGTTAGAAGAACGTAAGGTTTCATGTTTCTTTCTGATAGATTATATTTTATATTAATTTATATAGAAATTAATAAATCAAACTACGGATACTTCTAAAAGTAGCAAATTATAAAAAAATAGTACTTGAGTATAAAAGTATACTGAAGTATTATATTATGTGTATTAATCTAATACTCCAGAAACTAACATTTTGTAATGTCATCTAGCGACACCTGGTGAGCGAAACATTATTAACCCTATTACTAATATTTTTAAAAACATTATAATTGTAGAAAATCATATTTTATAAAAATATTATTCATAAATCGTCCTGTTGCTGACAATAAGAAACTGACTGAACTGAACCCTTATTTTGAATGATACTTTTATTACATTATTACATTGAAATTTTTGACTTTCATCATAAAACCAAAAAAAATAATTTTTATTACTTTCCGAATGTTACTTAGATAAAAGGAAATTGTAACGATGTTGTACTTTGGATAAAACTATTGTCTCGACAAAAACCCCAACATTCAGACATTTTCAAAATTTGTCCAGATATTTTGGTCTTCCGATCTGGCAAACCTAGACGTAACTGATATGTTTATACCGCCAAATAGCAAAAGTCATTAGATTTTCTAGTGTTTCCCATAGTCACGTTTTACTACATCGGTACATCCCGAGAAGAAAGAGAAACAAATCCATGTTTATTTTCTATATTATTTTCACTATACTTTTAAAAATATTTAAGTACATTAAAAAGTAAGTGTAAAGATTTTGACCACATTGACATTAAATGGATGAGATCGCAAACGATAATAAACCAATAATTGTTAAGAATCTGATAGAAATGTGTCGACTGCAATCGCTACGCCATAAAAATATTCAATTAAATGAATTACCAGGTTACTTGGATTATTCCGTGTATCTCCCCATAAGTAATCAAGGATGGATACTCGGAAACGCGTGTTCGTTTATCCACCCTAGACGGGATGGATAATCTGAATTCACCTTTTTATTGTTGTTCCACCTTTCCATCCCAAATACAGTTCAACAGAAAATGTATTCATACTTTATAATATTATTGAATAATTTTGAATACCCACAAACTTTAAGAAAAATCATATTAATATTGCATTTAAACCAAATTAAACTTTCTCCTTAAGGGGAAATATAACCTCAAATGGCTTAGCAAGATCCTCCGTTATGCCGAAAGTATTGCAGCATTAATTTTGAAATAAATATATGGTAAAGTTGAGGATTAATGTTAAGGTTTATGTTAGACGAAAACACGATTCCGTAAAATTTTCCTGCGGAGCGACAGGAACCAAGCTTACGCGCCGATAGTTTAGGTAATTTCTTTTTACAGTGAAAATAATGATATTTTAAAAAAAGTAAATAACATAAGCACTGCTTTATGGTTAGTTCAGTTAGTATGCAAAGTTTCATGATCTTATTTAAAGTATTTTATGAATAACAGCGGTTTATTGTTCAGTTTGGAGGTAACTTTGGATTTTTTTTCTATCGAGAAAATTTTACGGAATCGTGTTTTCGTCTAACATAAACCTTAACATTAATCCTCAACTTTACCATATATTTATTTCAAAATTAATGCTGCAATACTTTCGGCATAACGGAGGATCTTGCTAAGCCATTTGAGGTTATATTTCCCCTTAAATAGTTTAAATAATAAAATAAGTAATTTAGAAATTCTGCAATATGTCAAGTAAATGACCAACACTAATTTCATTATTGAGTAGACGTAATTGTATATCCTTGATAAATTCGTCTCTTTTAATGTAAATTTGTAATTGTTTTTAATTTTTTTCGTTACAACAGATGTGTTAGCGAAAAAAATAGGCGTTTTTGCAAGTAATCCTACAACTTTACTAAATTTGGATGTTTGTCTTTAACTTCATTTGAATTAGTGTTATACCAAGATTCTAATGAATTTGTAGTTTTTTTAACGTACTACGAATGAATTCTAAATAGCCACATAATTTTCGTTCTTGAGCCAAGTCTTTTCATAGTATTTAACAAACGCCATCGTTATACAAAAAAGTTTTTACAAACAGCCATCATGTTTCTTTAAACGACTGTATACAGGCGAGGGAGAAAACCGGAAGAAAAATAATATACGAACATGCATTTCCGGGTATCCCACCCTAGGCTGGATAAACGGAATAACCCAGTTATTTGTTCCATAATTTACAATGTCATTGTTGACTGCTGGTAGGACGCAACTGTATTGGCAATATCTTATAAATGTGCCAATACCATAATAGTTATGCGAATATATATTTCCTGGAATATTTTTTCTATATTTTGTTATTTTGCTTTCATCCGTTAAAGCGGTGTCGCGCATAATATAGACGTATAATTGATTATTACCTTACAATAAAAGACGTCCATACTTTTAATTTAGAACCGGTTTCGGTCAGTTTATACTTTATATAGGCAAAAGCTTTACGTTCACGAAGCTGGAATTATGAATACGGAATGATTGTTATGCAATATTGGCTTAATTCACTTTCACAACCGATAACAGACGTACTGTTGCTTTTGAAACAAGGAAGTGGATAAAACTTACGGTATGTCACAATCACAATGGCACTAAAATTTTGTTTTAATTAATTTTTTTGTTCACTAGCTTGCCCCGATTCTGCAACTTGGAAAGCGTAACCAAATCATTTCACTGTATCCGAATACATATCGTCCGTGAACTTCTGAGATCTCCTATCTACCTACAAACAAATTTTACAGTAGGGCCATAAAACTGATTTATTTCCTTTTCACGATGTTTTTTTATAAAACAAAAAAGTAGTTGGTCGGTTTTTATGTCATTTTATTAATTATAATTAAATAAAGTTAGTGCTGTTGTTTTTTTTTTGTTTTATGTTAGTTAGGAGTTTTAAGTTTTCGAATTCAATACCAAAGTCAGATAGGAGATATTTCCTTTAGTTACTTAGGAGAAATCAACCCCCAAAGTGTGCATCTAACTTAAATTTTGAACTAAGGAAGAACAATAAAATACAGAAATATAATATTTATTTATGTTGCTAAAGGGAAATGTTACAAAATCACAATCAGACATTAATAAAAATATGAGAAACAAAACTTAAACTTAAACAGTCTTGAAAAAGGTTGCTTTAAAAATTAATTAACATTCTTAAAATTATTTCAAATCTTTGAGGTTTTTATAAAACTTAAAATAATCTTAGCAAGTAATTCGCATCATTTATCCAGCATGTTAAATCATATTTCTAACACTAAGGTAACATTAGGAATGTTAATGTTCATTATGAGGTAAACTGTCGTAAAAGGAATGACAGTCCAATGGGATAACAGACTTTAGCTCCTGTAAATGTTTATATTTTTGGTATGTGATAGGTATTCTATTCCTATGCAGGGATGCGTACTCTCTTATGATGGCAATTTTATTAACCCTTTGAGGGAGGCTATCCCAATCGGAGTCAAAGTCCAATTTAAACTTAATCATGCCTGTGTTGTCATAAAAAATAGCCCTTATATCAGTAACTTTTGGATCTCCAGCTTTGCGTCCCGGTCGGATCGAAGTGTAGCGCCATGTTTCAGGAGCCGAATAGTTTTTGAAAAATGTATAGTCTACCATTACAGTTTCGTACTCACAAGGATTTTTGCGAGCTTCTTTGGTAACCGACAGGTAATCACTTGGTAAGTGGATTAGCCTATTTTTCAATTTCCTTTCTATAGCGCTATGTACACAATCTCCTTCCATCTGCGTGTGTCCGACTTCAAGATATTTTTGTATTATAGCCACTTGATGTTGCATGGAGAAATTTAATAAAGCATTCGATAATATATTGTTTCGGTTCTGGCTTGTGCAGCCATCTGAGTATATTATTATGGGTAGATGTTTGGGAAGGCTATGGCGGGTCAAATAATCAATAATAAATGACGCATAGGTAGACGCTGATAGATCACCTTCCGTTTCTGTAAACCAGTAACATGTACACTCATGAGATGCTAAATCATAGATGGTAAAATTATGTACACATAATTTTGTTTTATAGTAAACAGCACTAGCTGTGATAAACGGACACATTTTAACCGATTGTAAATCCATTGTTAAAACTATGCAGTTTCCCTTGATCGCCTCACTTTTATCCATAGATTTTTCTTCACGGGCTCGATTTTTTCCTTCTTAGATGTGTTTGGTAGTCAATTTCGCTTACATTACCGCTCTGATGACCTACACAAACATCACACATGTCCTTCTTTATTGTGTGGATAGCTATATTCTTCGATTTGATAGTTTGATTGAATTTATTTCTAGCGTAAGGATCTGCATTTTTTTCTGAGCAGTATTGTTTATAAGTATTGTATAAGTGAGTGGCGTTGCGATAAATTGGTTCCAAGTAGACTTTGGTAGTGTTATGACGGTTGTAATGCGACGGCATTTTAGGTAATACATTGAAAAAGTTATCGAGAATGTCAAGTCTTTGAGACAATTGCGCTTTAGGACGACGGTTACGATTATTATTTTTTTCAGATAGATGCATGCCACTTATTCCTTTTTTTGCCCAATTTTGAACTGAAAATGTTCCAATACACAAAGTTTGAATAAACATTTCACGGCACACACGCTTCTTAGTTGTGGTTCCATCTACAGAATTAGTCACTGGAAGAAAATAAACGAAAGTACCAGCTCTTCTCGAATTTATTGATGTCTGCCTACCTTTTTCCTGAAAAGTTATGTTGTTAGCAACATACACTTTTCGTTGATGCCAGTCCATATTGCTCCAGAATTGTCGAAATATCTTCTCTCTGTCCTCATCCCCTACTTCATCACAACATCTCAACTTACTATTTCTACAAAAATCTGAATTGCATTTAGGGCCAAGGACCCTTTGGTTTCGAATTTGGCTTTGTACTTTCTCACCCTTTGGTCTTTTGTAACCGACATACTCTTTCCCCTCCATCCTTAACCGTTTAGTAATACTTTTCTTCCAACTTTCGGGTTGAGCTAGTCTCTGTCTACGTCGGCCTTCAAACATATCTCCAAAGTGAACTACCTCTTCGTTCGTTTGCAGAGTCTCTTCATTTGGAGGGATATTTTCTGAATCCGAACTTAAAGCACCACGATCATTGGGTGGTTCGTAATCGCTGTCGTCATCAGGCGAAAAGTCCTCACAAGCATCTCTCACAGGTGGTGGTGAAGTTGGCCTCGGAGACGGTGTTTCTAATAGCGACGGTGAGTCAAGCGCCACTAGGTCTTCTAATTGAATGAGGTCATTGTCTGCAGTTAGTAAAATTTCCCCTAACTGAGATTCAATCCTTTCAAAAGAATGTGGTTCTGTTAGGACATTCTTTACCAAAACAGAAACCGGTGCATGAGACGTGGATGCCATATTCTCTGGTTCAGTTGGATTGCAAATTATATTAACGAGTGCATGTGCTCTGTTTCTTGATGCCATTATGACAAAATCTGAAATAAATAAGTTATCTTTTAACTACACAAAATACCAAATAATTTATGATCGTACTCCTCAGACAGGTTAAAAGATCGTAGATATTTAAGAAGGTAAAAGTAAGTACTAAACTTTTAAGAAATTTCTTCTAACTGCATTAATAGAAAACATAACTTACCAAATTGAAGTAAAAAGTGTTCAAAGAAATTACTCCTATCTGACAAAAAAACTTTAACCTGAAATAAATCATAGCTAATAATAATATACGTACCTACTTTATGAAACAAAATCAGTGAAACACCTTCAGTTAGCTATAACACTAATGTAAATACCAACGAAGTGATAAAAATACCAAAAAAATACTTTTAAATGCCAAACGCCAGAATACTAAATAACCGTGTACGCGCTTCGGGCAAACTGTTAGTTAGGAGAAATTTCCAGCAAAAATAGGGCGGCAAAATTTAGAAGGTATTTCTCCGAACGGATTGTGACCAAAAAAACAAGTATTTTATTTAGGAGGTTAATGCATTCTATTGGTTCTGATCTCTGTCAAACGATGGCGTTAAAAAAAGGTTTTGCGAAAAAATGCGAGTTAGGAGGTATCAGAAGTTCACGGACGATATGCCAAACTGTAAGCCAGTTTGTCGGCAATAGAACCTAATGTTTCTATCCTATCCTATACCTTTAAACGAGCAATTCTTGTATATATATATATATATATATATATATATATATATATATATATATATATATTTTTTTTTTTTTTTTTTATCGGAATCTCGGAAGCGGCTCCCAACGATTTTCATAAAATTTAGTGTCTAGGGAGTTTCGGGGGCAATAAATCGATCTTTTGTCCGTGTTTTCAGGCAATGAAAAACTGCTGCAATATAAGAAGGTAAATTTTGACACCGTAATGATCGGAATAGCTCAAGTGGATATCGAGCGGTCGCGAAGTCATAATGCCTTGGTTCGCGTCCTGTCTCCGGTCCGATTTTTTATCCTTTTTTTTTCAAGTTCCCTTCTTTTGTGAGAAAATCTATTATTTCGAGCCCTTTTTTTAGTATTTTTTAAAAAAATTTGGTACCAATATGTGTATCAATCATGCCGACAAAGTGGTAAAATAAAAATTGGAAAAAAATGTTTTATTAGGGTAGCCCCCCTAATAAAACCTTCCCCTCCTAACCCTATATGTAAAGTGGGAAGTGATTTTTTTAATTTCAACCCTAACGTGTGATATATTGTTGGAAAGGTATTTAAAAATTAATAGGGGTTTACTAAAATCATTTTTTGATAATATCAATAACTTCTGAAATAATCGCTCCAAAAGTAAAAAACAATGTGTCCCCCTCCCCCTAACTTTTGAACCATAAGTTTAGAAAATATGAAAAAAATCTGAAAAGTAGAACTTTATAAGTACTTTCTAAGAAAATCATTTTGAACTTTAATGGAAACAACAGTACCCACTACCGGGAGCAGTTGCAGGAGCGCGAACATAATGGATACCCACCTTTAACACTCATAAGTAAGAACACTTATTGTGACGGACGGGAAACTACGGAACCCTACACTGAGCGTGGCCCTTCGCTCTTGGCCGGTTTTTTTTATATAATCTATGTTACACGCCATTATCATATTATGTAGCATGCTAGTACCGGAACAATTTTGATGCATTTTTTTGTGTGTGTTTGAGTGGGTGCCAGGATGGTTTAAAACTCAATTGGAGCCGGTAGTTGGTGTTGTTGTCGAGATCCAGAGATGACCTGCGGGAAGCCGGGGCGGATCGCGTGTTAGAAATATTTTGCTTTAGCATAGTTAAGTTTTTATCCAGAAAAAAATCTTAAGCAAATCTTAGATACTTCTTTTATTTACGGACTTTCGTTATTTTTAACATTTCTGTCCCATTGTACTTTATAAACTTATAACTAAATAACACAATACAATTTATTAAATTACTTTTACAAAATACTAACTAAATGATACACCATTTGAGCAGCGTTTGACAGTGGTTCCGAGAGAATGCTTTGATATTCACCTTCGTATATATTATTTAAATGTCAGTTTTGGTGACTAGTAGGTTCCTTTCGAGATGGTCCTTGGAACATTCCGCGACCAAGTGTTGTATATATTCTATTGTGTTGAATGTTTCGCAATTTGGAGATTGTTTCTTTTTCATCATGAATGCAACACGGAATGTGTCCGGATCGAAGTCGCATTGCTAATACAACAGATTTTCTAAAAAAGTCACATTACTATCTCAATTTGATTCGAGTTTTTATTTTTATTTGACATAATATAAAGTTAGAGAGTATGTATGCGCAGAGGATGAGAGCGGGCCAATCTCGCCGATGCACGACATCCCGCTGTGGGCGGACCGCGAGCAGCGCCTCGCGCACATGGTGGTGGAGGTGCCACGCTGGACCAACGCCAAAATGGAAATCAGCCTTGGCGAGAAGCTGAACCCCATCAAGCAGGACATAAAGAAGGGCGCTCTGCGTTACGTGTGCAACGTGTTCCCGCACCACGGCTACATTTGGAACTACGGCGCGTTGCCGCAGACGTGGGAAGACCCGCGGCACGTGGACTCGGGCACGGATGCGCGCGGCGACAATGACCCCATCGACGTGATCGAGATCGGTTCCCGCGTGGCGGCGCGCGGCGACGTGCTCACCGTCAAGATCCTCGGCACGATCGCGCTCATAGACGAGGGCGAGACCGACTGGAAGCTGATCGCGGTGGACGTGCGCGACCCGGAAGCTGCGAGGTTGCGGGACGTGGCCGACGTGGAGCAAGTGTTCCCGGGCCTGCTGCGCGCCACCGTAGAGTGGTTCCGCCTCTACAAGGTGCCCGACGGCAAGCCCGTCAACCGCTTCGCCTTCGACGGGGAGGCTAAAGACGCCGCCTTCGCGCATCGAGTAATCGACGAGGTGGGTAAGACCACCTATGAGAACCTGGTATACGTGGTAGTCATACTATAAGCTGTTTTGGTTGTAGCACGAATGGGTCGGTCCGACCGGGGTAGGTCCATGCTCTCACTACCAGCTAAAAAAGCAGCTCAATGCTGCTGTTTTGTATGATGAGTATAAAAAACTGGAGATCTGGTACCAGGGCCTGGTATTCCATCGTAGTCCTCAGGGGTAACAACGCATCTACATTTTCATTCTTAATCGAGGAGAAATGTCTATGTGCCACAGTATCCACTTACCATCAGGTACGCTGTGTGCTAGTTTGTCAACCTTATACTATAAAAATTTTTTCTCCAAACGTCCTTCAGTAACGTTAAAGCTTTGTTTACTGTTTTGTTTGTCTGCAGGTGCACGAATTTTGGCGCGCTTTAGTTTCTGGTGAAGCGGAAGCTTCCGACATTTGCAAGTATGTGAATAATTTTAATATTTTTTCTTTAATCTAAATCTTGTTTTAATGATATAAGGCCATTAATGGATCCCATCGCGTTGTGACCAGTGACAATATTTGAACCTTTACCGTTATGGAGTTCGGGTTAGAACTTGATAAATTACTGATCTAGTTGATTTTTAAACATTGTATTTATGTTTGATATATATTTATGCGGTATCACGCAATGCAATCTAGCAACACGTCACGCCATCAACCTAATTTCATTGCAGTCGGCGTTATATATACATTTTAAGTTGTATTTTAAACGCTCGTTTAGCAGTAGCAGATTAGCAGATTCCGTCACCATTCGTCTAGTGAGTGTAAGGGGTTAATATGGGAAATAGCTCACCAAGAGTCATCTGTATAATCTCGTATATATGTCACATCACATAACATAATACCGAGTTTGTTTAAAAGTGTGAGATATATTACAGCACTGTGAACCCCAATCCTTCGTGTGTAGCAATTTTGTTAAATCTAGATCGATAAGGGACTTTATTTAATAGAAGAGGGAGCAAACGAGCTTACGGCTCACCTGCTGGTAATTGAATTGATTACCGTCGCCCATGAACAACTGCAACACCAGGGGATTTGAAGATGCGTTGCCGGCCTTTTAAAAAGGAGTAGGCTCTTTTCTTGAAGGTCCCTAAGTCGTATTGAAATCTGAAACATTTTGGACTGAAAAATTAACCATTACAATGTCTACATGTAGATTAAAAAATAAAAGGAGTTGAATGCTAAAGAGGTCTGCGATAAAACAGCTAACAATTTTCTTTTAAATTTACGTAATATTGAATAATATTATAAGTTACTAGCGATATCTGCCCCGCCTTCGCACGGGTGATATCTGAATTCTATAACGGCGCCACTTACCGGGTCCAACTATGCCTATAACCTTCGCGGAAATGCAAGCAATATATTGACAAAGTTTTATCGCAATCTGATGAACGGTATGGCAGCGCATAAAACACGAACAAACGAATATTAATTTTTATACAGGATTATTTTGCAATAACCGCCCAAAATTGCTGAGAAGGTTCGAAATAAGTGATATGGACAAATGGTGAAAAAAAATAATTAAAAAAATCTCAAACATTCGAAATAATAATTTTTATCTTTTAAATTCAAAATGCGTGTTAATGCATTATTTTAACTGATAATACTGCGCACTCGCACATTCGTAATGGTTGATCGGTAGGCAAAAGGTTGACTATAAATAACATTCAATTTGGGATAATTTCAAATAAAAGTAGAAGCCTTAATTACTCATATTTTCAAAAACTGAGAGAACGATACACCATTATCTTTATATTTAAACATAAGTGTAGTTTGTCTACTCTTTGAAAAATATCCCTGTACATTACATGTAGATATCCTCGTAACAATTAAAAAACTCTTTCGCCAAAATTAGCTTTTATGTATTAGTATTATTAAAAATATTCTCTTCGGTGCTATCACTCTTTCAAAATAAAAAGTCTGCAAGTGCGAACAAGGTATGGTAACATTTGGTCGATATTTTGTACATATCAACGGAACTTACAATCTAAGTTTGCTTCTGGTATTAGTGCTGGTTTCAAAAGTTCATGTTAACCTACTTTCTAGTTCGCTATCTTAGACAAGTGTATTACGTCGGAAATATTATAACAAAACCTTAGGTCCTAGAAGCCACAGAATCCACTTACCATCAGGTGAACTGTGCGGCCGTTTGTTGTCATTGTATAAAAAAAACTGCCATAGTCTGTTACCCGATATATAGATATTGGATATTGTACCGATAGTATAGATATCGTGTTTATTTGTATCACTACTACACGCAATATACATGCGACCGTTGAGCAGGAGCAACGTGAGCGTGGAGGGCAGCCCGCACCGCGAGACGCGCGAGCAAGCGGCCGCTGTGCTCGCCGCTGCTCCTCCGCTCGGTGTTCCCTGCACCCCGCCCGCTACGGGTACGTGTATACAAACGCACACTAGCGTGCACGCATATATGCACACACACACACACACGCGCGCGCGCGCGTACGTACTCACGCACACACATTCACAAGTTTTTATTAAAAATAAGCGCGCTTTAAGTTGCGAAAACACTCACGCCTGGCCCCTGGAGGGGTCGGCAGAGATTACAGACCTCCATTTGACACGATCCTGACACACCTCTCTTGCCTCCTACACATCCATATACCTACGCGTACATGTTCGTCGGTTAAGGGTACTCTTAATTTGGCCCATTTTCAATGTATCGCCAATTTGGTCGATAAACTTTCGTCTAGGACGTCAGTTTCCGACTCTGCCGTTCACTTCTGCAGCATAAATTTTCTTTATCACTCTTTCCTTGTTCATTCTTTCCAAATGGCCAAATTACTGGAGCATTCCTTTCTTAATCCTGGTCACAACATCATCTTGAAAACCACATTCTTCTCTCATCACACAATTTCTCACCCTGTCACTCAGATTCAGCCCTAACATACTCCTAAACGACCGCATTTCTATTGGGTTTATTCTAATCTCGTGCTTCTTCTGCGACACCCAAATTTCAGTACCATACGTTAAAGTAGTGACAAACACAGCATTGTGAATTGCCATACCAGCCTTTTTGACACATTCCGACTTTCCACAACAGCATGTAGAGCCCCATTTGCTCGATTTCCTGCCAACTAGAAAATATTTAGCTTTAAGTGTCTATACAAATATCGACGGATTTTGCTTTCTTCTCATTTCACTGCCAGCTTTATTAGAGCTAGGTATTCTGTTTCAGACACACGAGAGGAGATTAAAACTTTTTTTTGTTGAATAAAACCACTCACGGATTTAATCGCGTTTAGTTGTACTTATTTTTGATTCCGGAGGACTTCAAGACACAGTAAGTTAATTCTGCGTAGATCGGACCAAAAATAATAATTAAAAAGCTGAAGGTACTCCGTGTTAACTCATCGACGGACATCGGGGCATCAACAAATAAACATCAACAACAACAAACAAACCTCAGTCCCCCGTGACCATGGGTGCTCCAAAGCACCCGAAACGTGGGGAATTATAAATTAAACGCAATTAAATCCGTGGAAGGAGTTTTAATACAAATTACCATCATATAAGGTGAAACAATGCAGTTAATTTTCTTTTTATTATAGTGACATACAAGGTGGCCCATAAGTCGTTAGAAATGTAAATTTCGAATAAAATACAAAAGGCGCGCATGAGTGGCGCGCGCGGTGCGGGGGGAGTACCGACGGTTTCTGGGAATTCAGTCGCCATGGAGCGTTTCACCGGTGCGGACCGTGCATTTTGTGTGCGCGAGTTTTATTGAAACAATGATTCGGCTACCATTGCGCGGCGTAAATTTCGAGAATATCAGAATTTACGCAACTTTAAAGACATTCCAAGTGTTCAAACGATTAAGAACTGGAACAGAGTGGTTCGACGTTGGATAAACAACGGTCAGGACGGCCAAGGACATCACGGACGGAAGAAAACATCGATGTAGTGAAACACTCAATTCGTGAAAATCCTACCCAGTCTACTCGTAAGCGTTCCAGTGCATTAAACTTACCCAGAACATTGTTACAGCGAATTTTAAAGAAAGATTTACATCTTCACCCGTACAAGATTCAGATAGTACAGGAATTAAAAGATACTGACACTATCCACAGAATAAATTTCGCAAATGAAATGTTGAACCGCTTTACTTCGTTTAATAACGTGTTATTCTCTGATAAGGCTCACTTTCACATCAACGGCCATGTCAATAAGCAAAATTGTCGCTACTGGAGTTGCGAAAATACAAATCGCAAACATCAAAAGCCCTTACATAGCCCTAAAGTGACAGTTTGGGCGGCTATGTCAGCGCATGGCATTATAGGCCCTTACTTTTTTGAGGACGGCAGAAGCCGCGCGCTTACTGTTACTTTACAACGGTATGTAGCTACGAGGGTGGATTGAAAAGTACTCGGCCTAACCAAGAAAATAAACACATACTAAATCAGTTATATTTTTATTTTTCTACATAATCACCATCAAGTTCAATACACTTTTGCCACCTCCCCTTCCAAGCATTTAGACCGTTGAAAAAAAAATGATTCTTCCTTAGAGTCAAAATATGCGTCTACAGCTGCTTTGACCTCGTCGTTTGTCGAAAATCTTTGACCTCCCAAGTGCTTTTTTAGGTTAGGGAACAGAAAGAAGTCTGATGGTGCCAGATCAGGTGAATACGGCGGATGCGGTAACAGTTCAAAGCCACAGTTGTGAATTTCAGCCATTGACTGTACTGACGTGTGAACACGGGCGTTATCTTGATGAAACAGGACTTTTCTTCTGAGCATTCCTCGACGTTTTACTTTTATTTCCTCTCGTAAATGACGTAGTAACGTGCAGTAGTAATCAGAGTTTATAGTCTGACCCCTTTCAAGATAATCAATCATAATCACACCTTTCGAGTCCCAGAATACTGAAGCCATCACCTTATTTGCCGACAAAATCGACTTAGCCTTTTTTAGGGGGTGGTGAACCAGGTCTTTTCCACTGTTTTGATTGTTGTTTTGTTTCCGGTGTACAGTAATGAACCCATGTTTCGTCCATAGTAACAAAACGATTCAAAAAATCATCTGCATCGGCTTCAAATAACTCCAAACAGTCGCGTGAAATAGTCAATCGCGTTCTTTTTTTGTTCAACTGAAAGCAGTCGCGGAACCCACCTCGCAGACACCTTGTGGAAACCCAACTCGTTGACAATGATGTTTTGAGTTCGTTCATAAGAGATGCCTATAATCTCGGCTATCTCTCTAATTTTTAATCTGCGGTCTCCCATTATTAAATCAAGTACTTTTTTAATATTTTCGTCAGTAGTTGACGTCGAAGACCTTCCAGAGCGGGGTTCATCTTTCACACTCTCTCTACCACGCTTAAATTCTGCTATCCATTTTTTGACGGATGAATATGACAGAGCACAATCGCCTAATGTACTGACCATGTCATCATGGATGGCTTTTGATGATAGCCCCTTCTTATGGAGGTACTTAATGACGGCACGCTGCTCGATTTGCTCCATTCGCGGAAATTATGTCCGATTACTTTGTTAATAAATTTATAAAATCACAACTAATTATCGCACACGTTTCGAACTTCACACAATGAACTAGTCTGAACTGAACTAAATAATGTGGGTAGATTTGATTTTTAGAATTGAATGGATCTGTGTTAGGCCGAGTACTTTTCAATCCACCCTCGTATGATCCAGGACTTTTCAATACGCGGACCTGGTTTCAACAAGATGGAGCAACTGCCCATACCTCTAACGTCGCTATGCCGGTCGTCCGTCAACTTTTCCCTAATAAAGTGATCTCTCGAAGAGGAGATATTCCTTGGCCACCACGTAGTCCAGATCTGACCCCAATGGACTTTTTCTTATGGAGTTATCTTAAGACTAAAGTGTACGAAACCAACCCGCGGACAATTGACGTCCTGAAAGAAAATATCCAAAGAGAAATGGCAAACATTACAGAGCTTACTTGCCGCGCAGTGATGGATAATTTTAAACGTCGCTTACAGGAGTGCCGCGATCTTAACGGATTACATTTAGATGATGTAATTTTCAAAAAAATAATTCCCATTTTATAAGGATTATGACAAAATAAAAACCTTTTTCATAATGTCATTAGTTTTTTTTTTAAATTATTTTTTACATTTCAAGGGACTTATGGGCCACCCGGTATAATAAAATGTTATGAAAAGTTTCCAAGTATTAGATCATTTAAAACTTCGCCATGCGAGAAATTTCTTCTGTATCGGGGCAATGAAATAATATGTAACTACATATAGAAGAGACCGAGATTTGGTTGTTTACAACACGTGTTTGTTCTTTTTTTTTTAATTTATTAATATAAAGGACTTTGTCGTTGAGCGACCACATCGTCCCGTTCAGGCTACAATAATTACTTTACTACAATCGAATATACAAATTAAAATGTTTTTATAGTAACAATAGTTAGGTGCAGGGAACACGTGCGACTACAAATAATCACACCTATTCAGTACACAGAATCAAGTCTGCTACCTTGACCAGCATTTTAGTCTCCTCTGAAACTGGATAAGCCAAAATACTGTTCAAGGTGCCTATCCTATCACTACCAACACATACCATTCTAATTGCTTTAGTCCGGACACATTCCAACAAAATATGTTGGACATTCTCAACTATTCCTCACACGTCGCAATTTGGTGATAGCTCTTTTTTCATTACAAAAGCAAACTTGTTCGATGGAATATGTCCCGAACGTAATATAAGAAAGGATCTTATGAACTATCTGTTCTATTGGAACTTGTGAGCTCTTTACTTAGTCTGTGCCATAAAAAGCTTCGAACTCAGATTTTGTTCGCGGTATGTGTTCTAGAACAGAGTATGTGTTACTTCAATATATCGTGGGGGCGTTTTTTGAATAAATTGAACAAACACCTAGATGTTGAACGATTGGTTGTATTATCAATGTTTGTAATTTACTTGCTAAGTGTAAGCCATCGTTACCAAAAACTAACATATAATGTGCATGTGTGTTGCAGTGGACAAATGGCACTTCGTCTCCAACCTGTGAGCGGCGAGCGCTCAATCGCCGTTTTGTTCCGGACTCGACTTCATAACTCATTATTATAATATACTTTATCATCTTATTTATTTTCAAATATGGTGTACGTCCATTGTGGTTTTGTAGATACAGACATAGATAATTCCTTGTTATGGTACTTTATAGTTCAAATACATTATTTGTGTGTTTATAGTCATGTATAGAGTTGTTAGGTGAAAAAGTAAAGCTAGTCACACACTACGCAGATACGATAAGATATTTGTATCTGAGCGCATATCTTTCAATATTGCTCTCTATGAAATACAATGAACTGACACGCACAGCGCAGATAATTTATATTTTATCGTTAAGTATATTTAAGAACCGACATATATAGAAAGATGGTGATAATATTATCTGCTCATACAAATGTATCTGCAGATACAAATATGGCATGGGATTTTACCTGAAGATATATGCAGGTGGTAGCTGACAAAATGTGATTCAATTCGCCTCGGTCCTTTTTAAATTTTATATAATGTTCTATCCAAATTCGTTGCTTTTTAGTAAATGCTAATGTAACACGTGCATCTAAATCAAAGTCTGAATCCTATTCTGAAGAGCTGTTTAGCAGATTTAGAAGCAATATACGCTAAATCATTCTAGGTAACATTCTGTATAAACAATCCGCTCTAAATAACGTCTAGTAAGTTTGAAGGATTTCGAGTGAATGTATCATTTCGTATATTATCGTACCTGCGTAGTGTGTGATACTTTCAGATAATTAAGTTAATAAACGCAGATAAAATATTATAGTGTCTGCGTAGTCTGTGAGTAGCTTCAGACGCCGTGTGCTCGCTGTGCATGGTGTTTCTTCATGTGTTCTGCACTGCAGTCGTAAATAAATCATTATGTAAATATTAACGGGCAAGTGTGGGAAAAGGATTATGTATCGCGGAAACTTTGTTATAAGTCTAAGGATACTATTTGTATTGTACGTATTGTAAGGATCATGATTAAAAGAGCGTGCGGTCGCTCCGAGAATATACGATTTTTATTTCTGAAGTTCCAAGTTCACGGCTATTCTTACGTGCTATAAACTCAACGCACGGACATTCTCTGTGTACAGGAGTTTGCTTTAATTCTTAATAATCGATCCTCTAAATAAGTTGAAGATTTCAATTTGTCTGTGTGTTGTATATTCTGTTGTTAAGTGTGTGATATTTTGTCCAACTGCCTTATCATAGCCTATTCACGTCCCGACATAACGGAAAAAAAGAGTAAGTTTTCTCTCAGTCGAACTGCATCTTCCAAAAATCTGAGATTTCTGTAATCTCAATATAGCGAAACGTCGACTACCGACTTTTTTATCGCACCACAATATAACGGTGCTTCTTTTCTTCTGCTATCAGTTCCCTTACTGTACGGTTTCGCATCGCGTCGCACAGCTTCCACGTTCAATGCATATGCCAGTGCGCTCTTTAGGGATTGGTGGTGGTCTAGTCTTACTGCTGCTGCACCTCGACGTCCCGAATACCGTCAACAAAAGCCTGAAATAGCGTCACCTCTATAACAGATTGTGTTAACACAGGCGCGGCGAACTAGCCTCTCTATCTCATCAGCCCACTGTTGGAGCGTTTCCGCAGACAGGCATCCTGAAGTGAAGTAGCCTCCACGATGGCTGACTTTAATATGACAAGTAATAATAATGTCCGCCAGATCAAGTTTCGGTCACGGCGGCCAGTCTTAACGGCGCAGGACAGGGTTATAGTACCCAAGTGTATGCGCAAACACAGGTGCAGTCTCTATTCCCTCATTCTCATAGTCGGATGGGGCGGTGAACCGACACAAACGGAGAGAGATCAGGCGCAGGACCAACGGCATTATGTGCTTTCCAAAGTACGGGGGTGAGACACCGCCAACTTTCCTGACTTCGGGCAGCTACTGAGAATTTCTTGACGAAAAAATTCAATAAACTGATTTTTTGGCCCGACCCGAGATTCGAATCCGGGACCTTATGATCAGCAGTCGCACTACTACAACCACTAGATCAACAAGGCAGTATGACAAGTATCCCCCCTATGATGCAATGTATGTGAGACCTCTAAGTTCAGCAAAGGACTTTTGATAGGCTGTAAGGGTAACGGTATATATTAACCACTGGCAAACGTCAAAAGTAAATTATAAAATAAAACGCTAATATCTCGGTAAAGTGTATTATTAGTATTAAAAAAAAAAAGTTATTAGTATTTAATGTGTATTTAGTATAATCTTTGCAAAATACTTGTCCGTGCCCGAGTGAAGTGCGCTCGAGAGTCGAGACGCTCGTCATCTTTGCTCTCACGTGCTCGTGCTTACGAGTACTTGACACGCAAACTCTGCGATATAGATGGAGAAACTTCTTAGGTCAAAAGAGCACTGTGAATTCAAGAATTGCCTTTTAAGAATGCAAACTGTTTATTTTTTTTGTTCTTATTTTGAAACAAAGAAAAGAAAGAATAACTTTCTTTAGTATTATTATTAGTTTAGTATTAGGTAAAGTGAGTTTCATTATTAAGTCAACTAATACAAATTAATACTGGATGACCTTTTTAACCGTCTAGAAAAAATAGGGTGTAACATGTAAAGGGAGTAGAAGCCTATAAGCACTAATATTTTACAAAAAATATTAAAAATTTTAAATTTTATCAAATTAATCAACTAAAAAAAAAGTTTTTTCTGGCCTATTAATAACTGTTCTGGGTCTGTATGTTCAATTTATGTGTGTGAACCGCACCCACGATACAGGAGGAAATCCTACTTTAGGGGATATGTTTTTTTTTTAAGAAAATGTAAAGGCTGGTATCTATAATCCACCGCTGGCATGTAATATAACTGACTCGGCATGCTCAGCCAGGCAGTCTGTGAGCGCAGAGCACCGTATCATCAGTGTGTCGACACTCGACACCCTCGCGCTGTTGCTTTGGTCCGCATCACCAGTCTGTGAACTTTCAGTTCGGCATTTTCGAATGGATCCGCAATATTATTGTATATATCTTCAAAAAAAAAACTTCAACGACACTCCACACGATGGAATAGATGGGTAAAAAAACCACATGTATAGAAGGTACCCACTTAAAATGTTTTTCTAGAGTCTAGACTATATCACAGCTTTATAGACATGATTAATATCTACAACCATGCGGACGGACGGGCATGGCGAAATTATAAGTGTTTCTTGTTGTTTACGGAACCCTAAAAACTCACATCAGCAACAAGCAGCGTCAAAAGTTCGAGAAGTCTGTTACCGGGACCGCTAAGCGTGACAATAATGACGTTTTTGACGTGGTAAAGTCACGTTGCGGCTATAATTATAGCTGTAGCACGAATGGGTTCGGCTCGACCGGTGTAGGACCATACTGTCACAGAATACCAGCGTAAAATAGCAGATTAATGCTGCTGTCTTTCATATGGTGGGTGTAAATATGTATGACAACGGCAGACCCTTTTTACTGAAATCCAGGAAGTTCATCTTGGTCCTCAGGGGTAACAACGGACAGGATAAATGTCGATGTCTTTGGGCCATTGTATCCACTTTACCATCATGTAGACTGTGTACTTATTTGTCACCTTAATAATAGTTGATAGAATCAGGCGTTACTTTGCGGAAATCCATTACAATAAAGAAGGGAAAGGGAAGATTGCGGAATAATTAATATTTTTATTATTAATAATAGTTAAAAAATCTCGCCCTCAGGTGGAGGCACATTCACTGCTGTGTGTGGACAGAAAAGGGGAGAAAGGCTTGAAAGTGTAAAGAATATGAAGTTTTATTGTAAGGAGCATCACATATTAGGTAATAGGAGAAGAAATATTATGTATCTTAATCTCTTTTACTAGTGAAATAATACCGAGAGTGTATCGCTTATCATCCAGTAAATTTAATAACGGCCTCAGCCGTCGTAAAGGCAGAATAAGTATCTATTTTTTATAGAAGAGGGAGTAAATGAGCATGCGGCTCACCTAACGGAAAATAACTATCGCCGCCCACAACAACTGTAACATCAGGGGAATTGTAGGTGCGTTTTTTAATAGGATAGGATGACATACGAGCAAACAGTCCACCTGATGGTAAGTGGTTGCTGTGGTCCATAGATCCTCTATTACATGTATCCTCTATTACGAATCAAAATGCAGATGCCTTGTCACCCGTGAGGACTGAGATGGAATGCCTCGTTTCCAGTAAAAAGGGTCTCCGGTGTAGAGAACACTCACCATACGAAACACAGCAGCATTAAGCTACTACTTTACGCTGGTATTCTTTGTGCCTCTTAGAAAGAACGCCTGAGAATATACGAGCAGCAATCTTTTAAGAATGAGCTACTTGGTCCGATGTAATACCTACGTTACTGACCTGCTTTATGTATCAAGGAGTAATAGATACACAACCAACCCGCTTGCCAAGTATCATGATTATAGCAGTTATCCATTTAGCTTTCAACTTCTGTATGATAAATATTATTGGTGCATAATTAAAAATATTGCTTCCTTGATACTCAATGTGATTCGTAAATTGAATATAGGCCAAAACGGACAAAAATATCGTATTTTAAACGATTTTGACGCTCGAGAATCTATACTTCTTGAAATGGTATCTGCATGACGATTACGGTAGGTATACATCGATATATTATGTAGTTCTTCAACAGAGCGTTGTCGCCTACCGACCGATTTCTCTTGTGAGCCGCGTCATTACGTATTGTCTCGCACGCAGACTTCGACTTCCAGCCTCCCGAAGAAGCTGGTTTCTGAAAAGGCTGTAGTACGATAGATCACATAATACATACTCTTCGGAAAATTATACTGAAGACAGAAGAATATGATCTGCTACTTTGCCTTGCGTATGTGGACACAGTTTCTTCAGTGGCGTCACGGTGACTGGGGGTATATCGATGGGGGTGTTTGTACGTTTTGAAATGGAAGGTAACTCGCCATGGTCTTAGAATTAACTAACGGGTGAGGCAAAAATAATCATTCGATGTTCTTTGACTATATTTTTTTTTACAAATGAAAAACTTTGGTTCTGTTTGTGGATTATTCATGTTTAATTCGAAAAGATGATATCGCACAAGTGGCCGCCGCCAGCATTGATGACCATACGGGCCCTTTTAGTGGCATTTTCCATCACTTTTGCCAGAACTTCAGGCGATAGATTAATGCGGATTTTACCGCGTTTAATTTATTTCATTTTTAATTCCCCACTTTTCGGGTGCTTTCCAGCTCCCATGGTCACGGGGAACTGAGGTAACTGACGTCCCGATGTCAGTGTTAACTAGGAGTGCCTTCAGCTTTTAATTATTATTTATGGTCCAATTCCAAATCCAGGAAACATGAACGAAAACGAGGACGATGGCTCAGAAGTGGTCTCGAGACATCGTGGTAGCACTGCGAGGGTGCTGGGGACAGCAAGTACTGCCCCCGGGACGTGCTATTAGTGTAGCAAAGCGATGGAGGGGCCCCGGTTGCGTTCTAAATGGAGATCCCGGGACCCTTCGCATATGCTGATGGTGACCGTGACAAAGCACCTGCAATTTGATCGATGAGGGTCTCCGTTTCTCTACACTAACCATACGAAATACAGCAGCATTAAGCTGCTATTTTACGCTGGTATTCTGTGAGAGATTGGTTCTACCCCAGTCGAGCCGACCGATTCATGTTGTAACCATAATATCGCTGCAGCGTGGCTATACCACAAGTAAGTACCAAAACAATTAAGATAAATACCACTTGGCAGTTCACCTGATGGTAAGTGGATACTACAACCTATATACTTTAAAAAAGGTAGCATATGGGCTTTATGGGCATGCACTAATTAGCTCGGCATGCCCGTAAAGTATGACATTGACAAGTACTGTCTGTACTACTAAGACATTCAGGAATTCATAGGCGTGATTTTACTGACAGCTGTCGCAAAGATCAAGCTATCTTTTATGAACTATAGGTTAAAATAAAGGCTATGATCAAACGATGTCATAAATAATGTAGTTTAAATCAGTATTAATTACGTAGTCTGATTTTACTTGTCAGTATTCATATTACAAATAGTGGCCTGATTACTTACTTGGCCCATACTATACACACAGTTATAGAGAGCTACAGACGAAGGTCAACACAACATAGTTCCCCTCGAATTGGTTGTTTTCTCAACTATCTAAAAGTATGGTGCAATTTTATACTGTAAGGGAATTCATGCCATTTTTATTATTGCAGCGTTTGCTTTCAGATACAGAAGCAAAGAGCTATCAAATATTTACCGTTACGTTGCGAGGGATATTCCTTTCTTTTTCTGATGTAGATAAGTTGGGCTGCCGGGAGACGTTGGGCCTGTGTCTGGAGACAGTGTGGGAGGGCAGTGAGTCGCAGGCTGGCGGGACGCAATCGATCGCGTGCGAGAGGGGAGGGTAGTGCTGCGCAGAGCGTCACAGATTAAACTGCAGTGCGTACTCAATACACCCAAGCAGAACTTAATTGCATGTTTATTTGAAAGACAACTGATCACTAACTGTCCAAAATTGAATATTCAAAAGAAAGTTGAATTGTTCATTTGTATGATTAATTTAAAATGCCGATACCAGTACCAGTTTAATTTACCATAGTCTTATTTATTTATTGGCGACCCGCCCCGATTTCGCCTGAATAGGATGTATCAATTTGACGGTACTTAGAATTAAGATAATCAAAAGTCAATTATTTTAATAATTTTTCGTTTATTTGCGTAGAAAAATCTGTTCGTAAATTTTCATCACAATCGGTTTTTTATAGAATAAGGTTGACAAACGAGCATACAGTCCACCTGATGGTAAGTAAATGCTGTGGCCCATAGACATCTACATTTATCCTCGATTAAGAATCAAAACGCAAATGAATGCTATTATGATTTAAATAACTATTTTTTTTTTTAATTTTGTCGTTCCGTCTCTACCTATCTACTCTGTACGTCTAGGCAAATATACGGAATGTCTAACCTTTCATACGTGATAGACCTAGGCTCAACCGAGGAAAGGCCACGCTCTCATAGAATACCGGCGTAAAATAGCAGCCTAATACTGCTGTGTTTCGTATGGTGAGTGTAGAGATCCGGAGACTCTTTTTTACTGACAACGAGACATTTTATCTTAGTCTATAGGGATGACAACGCATATAAGTACATTTTGATTCTTAATCGAGGATAAATGTGATGTCTATGGGCCACAGCATCCACTTACCATCAGGTGGACTGTGTGCTAATTTACCACTCTTGTTCTGTAAAAAAATTCAGAAAACGGGTAGTATGATACCTGTGTAATACACGATTAGTGTAATAACGATTAGTAGAAGCTTAATGCATATTTACTGTTAAAAATTACATTTTTATTATATTTGCTAGTCCGTAATATTTCTGTTTACCTATGTTGCGATAATTTCTTTACTGTACCTAGGTATTTACGCTTAGCGCTTGTTAATCTATTTTCTGTGTCCCTGTTACAATAAACCTACTGGTCTAGATACGGTTTTATTTTACGTAATGAAAATTTATATACTCTATGGACTGATTTTAGCTAAAGTATTAAATAAAATAACACATCATATCATATGTTTAAAGTAAACATGTAATAAGGAACATAGCAATACTACACGAATATTGTGCCTAATTTTGCTCAGCAAAAATATTTACTGCCATTCATTGTACAAATCTATTAAGCGAATTCGGTCGGAGGGAGTGTTTGTGTTGTAGACAATCAATTAGGCAGGACTGGGAGTGTAGGAGGTCCCTCATCTCATGCAGGTTTTCGGGTGAGGGAGGCGGGGTAGGAGTGGAGGAGCGGAGCCGGCGCGGCGCGGCGGCACCGGCAGTAGCTCTCGCGCGCGATCCGGTCCGGTCGCGTGGCTCGTGTGTATCGCGGGTGATCGTAGTTGCTCGTGTGTATCGGTAGTGGTCGAGTGCGGGAGCGAGATGCGCGGCGTGCTGTGGGCGGCGGCTGCTGCTGCGCTCCTGGCGCTGGCGGCTCCTGAGCGTCGCGCCGACACGGACTTCGAGTTCGACGACGCACCGGTGAGCCACAAGCTTCAGCCTAGACTCTCCAAACGGCCCGTTCTCTGTGACCCCGCATCTGTCCATTGAACCGACCCTCAATTCGCTCCAACCGACCGATCGGAGGCTGGTCTATGTCGTTAAATCGCACTACAGCCTCGAAGGATAATGTCACTAAATAATTTATTATTTCTGCACTTAGTTCGTAAGATGAAAACATAAGTAGTTTTGAGACGGAATACACAAATTATAAAATCTTTAATTTAAACATGAAGGATATTATGTTACAAATTAATTTAGTATTTCTTAGTCGTATAAGATGAAAACATAAGTACCTAGTTGTGATGCTGAATGTACAAAAATCTATAATTTCATTTTCGAAAACAAAACAAAATGAAGCAAGGGTGAAAAATCGATAGCAGCCTTTCGCCTACGACCTTCAGACTTAAGTTGATATCGTACGAAAAACTAGGTGATTTGCTAAACAACGACTAACTGTTTTAAGCACGTATAGATCCTCATTTCCATTATTTATATATAAACAAGGCGAAAAAAAAACTAAAACACAATAGCTTTCTTCCCGGCATATTAAAGTAAGAAATAAATGCAAAACATCGGAGCTTGACTTTTTGAAATAAAAGGAATAACAGGATTTCTTAAGGTTGAATCAGCCTTGTAACACTTAAAAATAAAATAAAAACAAACTCGCCCTCTATTCCCGACGCATCGCGTCGTGAGGGATACTTACGTCATATCCAAAAAGCCTTACAAGCTATCTGCTGCAGAACGATTTCTTATGTATTATAAAATTATACATTGTTTTAATACTGTTAAACTATAAACGAATGAATAAAGAAGATTTAGACGTTTTGATAATAAAGTCGTATTTAATAATAATAACCTACTTACGACTATTCTAACAATAAACAACTACCAACTTACTATTCATTCGGCACGTAAACAGTCCATAGCTGCTAGACATGAACCACTCCCATGCTGTTAACAATACCTACTAAAACTAATTTGTTAAAAAGGATTAACTTTAACAACTTAGATGCATGAGTAACTTCAGTGAATCGCGTGTGAATGTGTCGCGATATCCTTGATAATTGACGTATAAAATATCTTTGGCTAATTGATTGTAACAAAAGAAATAAGTGGGCACCTATTGCATTTGGGTACACTTGTGGTGTACAATTAATAAAAGTACTCACTACTTATCATTAAACGATTGAATATATCAAATTTCGTCGCAATAAAGATAGCTTAAGGCTAACATTTTATGAGTGTGAATTTTGATTATTCGAACTGATTTACAGAGTTACAGCTTATGTATGTTTCAGAGCTGGGCAATGACTTCCACTCCTTTCTGAGGGGAACCTAAAAGATACATAAAACAATGGTAGCTCAGGGCTCTGGAGATGAGCGGAGCGCTTAACGTATAGTTGCCGACACGAGTCGTGAGCACAGATAAACTGTGGTGGGAGGTAGGTACACTGTCGGGCAAAATTATTGGGTACCTTTATTATTTCAATTCGTAATTTTGAATACTTTCGCCGACTTTTATGAAAATGTTTACTCGAACACGTCAACTTTTACTTTGATACAGTAATGTTGCAGATATTCGTGTCCGTTATTTTATTATCTACTATAAAATATTTAATGTATACCTGGTGTTTAGAATTGATTATTTTATTAAGAAGAAGGAAGAGGTGATATGCCTTCCATAAAATATGGTGTTGCGGTGCGCCGTACAGTTGCTACTGAGACATTAGTCGCTTTTTTTTTGCGCCCGAAGCAATTAAAGGGCTACCCTATACGTAGGGAGGCGGAAAATGCATTACGCATACCACGATAGCCGGTGTAGCAGCCAGATTAATCAAACCTAAACGGGAATAAATAAGATATACTCCGCTGCTACCATAACGCGGAAGGCGAGAATAAATAAAAAAACATTTTATTTCCTAATTATTCTTGGCTACTGAGATACTGCGGACTGTATATAGATAATTTGACGTTCTTATAAAGAAACAAGAAGCAGCCGCAAATATCATTCAGCGCCACACCGACTTCACACGCCGCTATCGTCACGTATCCGTCGACCAATGGTGAGCCGTTTCTTCAACGCCGCAGTTCGTTTCCTCTTGCTGTTCCGGAGCTGTATTCCACACCGCCGACGCCAGCAGACTACGCGTGCGCACCGATCTGCATGTCTTATATAGCCCGGTCCAGCGACGTAGCTTCGTGAACAACAAACAAGTCTCACGCCGGGAAACGAAACGTAGATAATTGTATATTTTAAATAGTTTTCATTGGTCATAAAATAAGCAATATAATTGGCTAGGCAAAATATTAATTGTTACCATTGGCAAATCAATAGTGAGCCAGCCATATAAATATAGGCAAGGTTGATGCAAAAGATATTCCATTCCGAATCCCATTCGACAGTACATTCATAAACATAAACAGTAGTTTCATTTCTCCACCTTAAAGAAAACCACTCGGAGTCTGTTAATAGTGGACAGTTCGTCTCCACTATTACAGTGGTGACCCCGTACGAACACCGAGGGGGAAGATCCGGTACGAACACCAAGAAGGAACACCCTGCGACGTACCACTACTATTGCACGAACACCGCGAAGGAAACCCGTACGAACACCGAGAAGGAAGACTTCAGTTTATATAAAATCAGTGTAATCAAGCCGTCATTATGGAGCAGGAGGCAAACACATATACATCAAACCCGGTAAAGGAACCAGAAATCGCCGGTATATCTCTATCGTTAAGAATACCACCGTTTTGGAGAGACAAACCACGACTTTGGTTCGTCAGTTTTGAAGCCGCAACGAATGGTTTAAAGAAGAGCCAAGCGCAATTAGCACAGATGGTGATAGCCCAACTTGAGAAACAAGACATCGAACAAATTGCGGACCTGTTGTACAACCCACCAGCAGTCGACCAGTATAATTCACTGAAGGATCGTCTGATCTCCGCATACGAAGAATCCGACAGTCGACAGCTACAAAAACTTCTATCAGAAATAGAACTTGGAGACCAGAAACCCACACAACTCCTACGCAAACTGCGTACTTTGGCGCGAGATAAAGTTCCGGATTCAACACTACGGCTAATGTGGGTAAACTACCTACCACCACATATTCGATCGGTAATAGCAGTCAGCGAAACATTCAGCACGCAGACGAAGCTCGACGAACTGGCACTCCTGGCGGACAAGATGATCGAAAACAGCAGTAGCTCACACATATCGATCATCGAAGGCACTTCAACAAAGGCCAATGATACCCAGTTTCTTCTCGAAGAAATTCGGAAGCTATCATTCGAAGTCGCCGCGCTCAAAGCTTCCCAGCATCATACCTTTTACCAGCAACAGTACAACCAGCGCAATCAGCAACACCGAAGATCACCTTTTCGTCGCAACCGCTCTGCAAGTAGAAGTCGAATAAGCTCAACATCAAGATCCCCTTACTGCTACTATCATCGACGTTTCGGGGTCGAGGCAAGAAAATGCACAGCACCGTGTACATTCAAAAATGAAAATACGAATACGGAAAACTAACTAGTACGCTCGATGCGACGGGATCCAGCGTAACAGCAAAGTCCTACCGTCTTTTCGTCACCGATAAAAAAAGCAAGCTCACTTTCCTTATCGACACCGGAGCAAATATCTCAGTGTTACCGCCGAAGCAAGGACAGAAGTTGAAGCCACTAGATTTTCAACTCTATGCAGCAAACAATACGGTTATTCCTACATATGGAGAAAAAACAATGGAACTTGATTTTAATCTACGCCGACCATTCAAATGGAGATTTATCGTCGCTAAAGTCAGCAAACCAATCATCGGTGCTGATTTTCTTCAACATCACCAGTTGGTCGTCGACATCAAAAATAGAAGAATCATCGACGGGAAAACCAATCTTGCATCTCAGTCTTTTGTACAAGCAACCAATCTGCCCACAATAAGAAGCATAGATGTGCAACAACCGTATCACAAGATCCTCGAAGAATACCCTGGTATCACAAGAATAACTTCAATGAAATTAACACCGAAGAACGACGTTGAGCATTTCATCGACACCAATGGACCACCACTTCATTGTCGTGCACGTCCAATCGCACCACACCTATACGAGCAAGTTCGAAAGGAATTCGAAAACATGATTGAGCAAGGAATATGCCGTCCAAGCAAAAGCCCTTGGTCATCACCACTTCACATTGTACCGAAGAAGAACGGAGAATTACGAGTTTGTGGAGATTACAGAAGACTGAATTCTATTACCACTCCTGACCGCTACCCAATACCGCGAGTCAGGGATTTCACTCATCAACTATCAGACAAGACTATATTCTCCACCATCGATCTCAACCGAGCTTACCAACAAATAAGAGTCCGCGATGAAGACATAGAGAAGACAGCGATTAGAAGACAACGGAATCACAATCAACCCTTCGAAATGCATATTTGGACAGCAAGAAGTTCAATTTCTTGGTTTCACCGTCAGCAAGGAAGGAATAAAACCGCCTGCCGAAAAAGTCAGAGCAATCATCGATTATGCAAAACCTAAAACTATCGAAGAGCTAAGGCGTTTTCTTGGGATGATAAATTTTTACAGAGAACACATACCTAAAGCCGCTGAAATCCAAGCACCACTTCACGCCTACCTTCACAACACGAAGAAAAAAGATAAAACGTCAATCGAATGGAACGATGAAGCCACGAAGGCATTTGAAGATTGTAAAATTGCGATCCAAAATGCAGCTTTACTCGCTCACCCATCACACGAAGCAACCCTTGCTATCTTCAGCGACGCATCCGATCTCTCAGCAGGAGCAGTTCTCCAACAATACAGCAATGGGAAATGGCAACCACTTGGATATTTTTCGAAGAAGTTCTCCGATACTCAACGTAACTACAGTACATTCGACCGAGAGCTACTCGCTATTTACATGGCTATCAAGCACTTCAGAAAAACGTTCGAGGGTCGAAACCTGATCGTTTTTACCGACCACAAGCCATTAACATATGTACTTCCAAAGAAACCATCACTATCGGAAACACCACGAAGAGCAAGACAACTTATTTTCATAAGTGAATTCACGACCGACATACGTCACATCAGTGGAAAGGACAACATAGTTGCCGACGCACTCAGTCGCGTACCAATCGACAGTGTAACGTGCCCTACATCAATCGACTATCATAAGATCGCCGCAGCACAAGACAGAGATAGTGACAACATAAAACATCTATCGAAGCAAGGTAACTTGTCCATCAAGCAAGTTACAATGCCAATGACGCATCTACCTATATACTGTGAAGCCTCAACGACAACCATGCGACCATACATACCAGAAGAATGTCGTCGCGAAGTCTTCAATACACTGCACAACATTAGTCATCCAGGTGTTAGAACAACAAGAAAACTCATCACTGAAAAATTCTTTTGGCCTGCAATGCAAGCGGATGTTGGCAACTGGGCGAAGCAATGCATTCAATGCCAAAAAATGCAAAGTACAAAGGCATACATCAAGTAGTCTAGCTACATTTCCACCCACGGAGAGATTCGAACACTTGCACGTTGACATCGTTGGACCATTACCTACTTCACCGCAAGGACATCGTTATCTCGTAACAATGATCGACAGAACAACAAGATGGCCAGAAGCAATACCTACCGATGATACTTCAGCCGAATCCGTCGCGAAGATAATTTATGAAAATTGGATTACTCGTTTCGGATCACCTAAAACCATCACAACGGATCAAGGAAGGAATTTCGAAAGCAACCTATTCCTCAAACTTCTTCAAACTATGGGAATACAGAAGACGCGTACAACAGCATACCATCCTCAGTCAAACGGAATAATCGAACGATGGCATCGTACATTAAAGACTGCACTCAAAACTCGTTTATCTCAACATACAAAGTGGATTGATGAGCTACCTACAGTGCTACTCGGACTACGAGCAACACCGCGTGCAGACACTAGTCTTAGCGCCGCTCAGCTAACCTACGGCTGCAGCATAAGGCTGCCGTGTGACTTCTTCAGTTCAGCAGCGTCAAGCAAACAAGAAATGGATTACGATTTCGTAACTAAACTTCGAGAATCAATTAACAAAGCCTTATCGTTGAAATGCACCGAAATGCAATCACACAGAAATAATAAATCAGTATTCATTCACCAAGATTTGAAAACATGCAAGCAAGTTTTTGTAAGAAACGACGCAATGAAAAAACAATTTCAACCTACCTACGATGGACCGTATAAAGTATTAGAGAGAAATAGCAAGACTTTTAAACTACAAATACCCGGAAGGAAATCTACGATTATATCGATCGACCGACTAAAGCCTGCCTATATTATTAACGAGGATACTGCAGAGGATTCATCATCATCATCAAAACCACCAGCGAGGAAGCTTGAAACTTCATCATCTACATCAACCCAGTTGAAACCTATTTTAAAAACTACGAAATACGGGCGAGTCGTCAAGCCTCCGGTACGTTTTCGCTGGGGGGAGAGTGATGTAGCAGCCAGATTAATCAAACCTAAACGGGAATAAATAAGATATACTCCGCTGCTACCATAACGCGGAAGGCGAGAATAAATAAAAAAACATTTTATTTCCTAATTATTCTTGGCTACTGAGATACTGCGGACTGTATATAGATAATTTGACGTTCTTATAAAGAAACAAGAAGCAGCCGCAAATATCATTCAGCGCCACACCGACTTCACACGCCGCTATCGTCACGTATCCGTCGACCAATGGTGAGCCGTTTCTTCAACGCCGCAGTTCGTTTCCTCTTGCTGTTCCGGAGCTGTATTCCACACCGCCGACGCCCGCCGACTACGCGTGCGCACCGATCTGCATGTCTTATATAGCTCGGTCCAGCGACGTAGCTTCGTGAACAACAAACAAGTCTCACGCCGGGAAACGAAACGTAGATAATTGTATATTTTAAATAGTTTTCATTGGTCATAAAATAAGCAATATAATTGGCTAGTATGTAAGCTCTGACAGCGCGCGACATGTTATACTCCCGTTCGCTCGGGACCGTAATGGCGGCAAAATTTGAAAATTAGCAAATTTTTTGCTATATTGCAAATTTTGCTATATTTTCACTTTGAGACAATATTTATGGATAAAACTTACAGGAATTCTTGTTGAATGTATAAACTATCGAATAAAATTATTTTTGGTTGCTAGAAATTGTAATAAAATACGTAAATTACCCTGTATAGCACAGTAGTAGTATGTACTTCAATTTTAGTGACAAAATTACTACTAATTTGAATTCTACACTTTTGTTTTTGGAGAAATTTATATCAAATTGTTTGGAAATATGTATATTTTTATGTTTTATGTGTTTCCATTCGTTACTCATACCAAAATATAAAATATAAAGAAATTAAAAAAATTAAATATTAATATTTTATCTGTGTGACATTTAGAACAATATTTCTAAAATAGTTTTGTGTGAATTTGAAATAAATACAACGTCAAGTTATTTGAAATATGTAAGAAAACTATTTTTACTTACATTTTACACTAAAAATAAATGAGAATGTGAAAAATACCACATTTATGACCCAGCCGCCATAATTGGCCTTCCAGATTTTGAAGCACTTTTGGCAATTTACTTTTCACTTTTTATACCACAAATTATATATATATGTGTTCACTATATTACAAGGAATATAAAAAAGTATAATACTTTCGTTTTTAGTCCAGACACAAATATAAAATTCTATAAAAAAGACGGAGCACATTTATCAAAACGGCACGTGGAACGCCGAAAGTTCAGAGTGATTTCTTTTTTTTTTTTTCTAAGAAACATTGCCAGGTTATGGTTTAAAATAAAAGAGCATATTTTTGTCTTTGATACTAATATCTATTGCATAGTGTCTTTGGTTTTGTTTAAAACGAAAAAATAGTTTTTTCATAGGTAGACATGTTTACATAATTCTGATCTAATTCGATCACTACTTGGCGGGCGTAAGGTTGGTATTGCGCGATCTAATGTGAGCTAGGCTTGGTTAACAGGCTAGGCAAAATATTAATTGTTACCATTGGCAAATCAATAGTGAGCCAGCCATATAAATATAGGCAAGGTTGATGCAAAAGATATTCCATTCCGAATCCCATTCGACAGTACATTCATAAACATAAACAGTAGTTTCATTTCTCCACCTTAAAGAAAACCACTCGGAGTCTGTTAATAGTGGACAGTTCGTCTCCACTATTACAGCCGGTCTATCGTGGTTATGAGGGGCTCACTGTCCTACCGGGGACCCTAAGTGATACCCTCTAAAAACCGCCTTTGGGGACAGGCAGCCGGCTGATCAAGCTGTATTGTGCCTTATCATGAGCGACCCTCTTTTGGGAAAAGAGGGCGCAGGCGGCTAAGTGCCGCTGAGGGAGTGCCTACGAAGGCAAATTAATGTTAGTTATTGCAATAATTTAATTTAATTAGAGTTGGCCTGAGCCGCCAGGAGACAGTTCAGGTCGTTTGACAGTTTATTAGGCGGGTCCGAGAGAGAGTTTCTCGGCCTGCGGACACGATAGCGAGAGGGGGTGGGGCTGCATAAGAAGCTGCCTCACGAATTAAATGGTTTGGGTGCGACTCTGAGGCTTTGAAGAAGTTCTCAGAGAGTTTTTTAAAAAATTGTTGAATTGTTGGGAGCTCTAAGTCCCGATGAAGGTCGGCATTACGGACGTACCAAGGTGCGTTCGCAGCTCGACGACAAAAGGGGTTCTGAACTATTTGGAGTTCATTTAAAATATTAGGGTTTGCGTGGGCAAAGACGGGGCCCGCGTAGGACATGACTGGTCGTATACAGACCTTGTAAAGGGTACGCTTGTTTCGAAGGGACATTTTACTGTGTCGGCCCAACATACTGTTGAGCCTACTCAGATAAAATCGTGCGTGACGGGTTACTCTTTTGACGTGGGGCTTGAAAGTGAGCCCTGTGTCTAGAGTGACACCTAAATATTTGGTGGACGTATGCCAGGGGACAGGGGTCCCTAGCATACGTATTGGTGGAGTGTTTTTGAGACGGCGTCGTTTATAATCGAAGTGAACGGCGGAGCTCTTCTCCGGGTTCACATCGATGCGCCATTTTTTGAACCAAGCTCCTAGGTTATCAACTGACTTTTGGATCTTGTTCCGTATGAAGGGTAGTGAGACACCTTTGCAGTAGATGGCAGTGTCGTCTGCGAAGAGGGAGAGTTGAACACCTTTCGACGGGATGGGAATGTCGTTGGTGAACAGGATGTACAGCAGAGGAGCAAGTACTGAGCCCTGAGGGACACCAGCCTTGATAGTTCGCTGTGAAGAAAGCGTGCCTTCGTGTCTAAAACGAAAGGTACGATGTTTTAAATAGGAGGCCACGAGACGAACTAGACGATCGGGGGAGACCTATTTTGTAGAGCTTGTAGATGAGGCCTGTGTGCCAGACTCTATCGAAAGCTTTAGCTATATCGAAAAAGACCGCGATGGTCTTATGACGACGAGGATAGAAACCGCTGAGGATATATTCCACAATGCGGTGAACTTGTTGGGGACATGAGTGTTTGGCTCGGAAACCGAATTGATGGGGAATGATAAGAGGGTCGCCGTCTGTGGGAAACAGATAGCGCCTCATACGCGTTTGGATGACTCTTTCGAAGAGCTTGCCCATTGCCTTGAGGAGGCTAATGGGACGATGGCTGGAGGGGGAGGTTGAGAGGCTTGCCTGGCTTGGGAATTCCAATCACAGTAGCCTCTTTCCACGTAGTGGGGAAATAACTGAGGTTGAAGCAGGCGTTGAAGATAATAGATAAAAAGGTTAACACCTGCTCAGGAAAGTGTTTTAGGGCTTGGTTGGAGATGCCATCCGCGCCCGGAGCCTTTTTGGGCTTAAGTCCTTTGATGAGGGATGAAATCTCATCATTGGACACAGAGATAGGTTCGGAGGCCGTAGGGGGTGAGTTCCGGCGGCGGACCACATCCTCCACTGCCTGGACGTGAGAGGGGTCGACGGGTTGAGAACTAGGAGAGCATTGAGCGGCAATGCTATCTGCAAAGCACTCAGCCTTTTCCTCGTCCTCGAAGGCAACCGTGCCGTCGGGACGGGAGAGAGGGGGAGTGTGGGTGATAGCGTCTATGCGGAGGGCTCTAGCCATCTGATAGTACGCTGTGTGAGATGGAGAGATATTCTCCATGAGCTTACTCTTTTCGAGGTCTCGAAATTCAGAGAGGCGGAAGCGGAGTTCTCGTTGAAGACGATTGGCCGCGCGCGTATATTCGGGGGTGGGATATTTTGCTGCTCTCCGGAAAGCAGCTTTTTTGGCTTTTAATAGGTTGCTAATATGTAGGGGAAGCCCACTATTGTTAGCAACCGGGACGACCCTTTCGTTCTCTTTAAGGGAGGATTTAATAAGGGTGGAGAGTGAATCGACCGCGGTGTTGATTTTTTCGGGACTATCTAAGTCCGACGGTAGGGAGATGGTAGAGTCCTGTGAGTCCAAAGCTTTAGCTAGGGACTCCTTGCATCCCTTCCAGTTAGTGAAGGTTTTCGTGTGTGTTGGGGGAGGTGGCTGATGGCCAAAAATGAGGGAGACCGGTCGGTGATCTGATCCTAGATCGTCTAGTGTCTCGATTGCTCTGAGGTTGAGAGAAACTCCTTGGAGTAACGCAAAATCTAACACATCGGGGGGCGTGATCGGTGTTATCGGGAAAGTGAGTAACACCGAGAGGACTATGGACGGTAATATCAAGAGACTGCGTGATATCGAGCAGTATCTTGCCACTAGGGGACGTAGTGCGGCATGTCCATTCAGTATGCTTGGAGTTAAAATCTCCAAACATAATGACTGAATTGCCTAAAGATAAAATGGCCTCAAAATCTTTTTTGAGGGGATAGGTTCCTGAAGGGATGTAACAGGAGGCTATGAGGATGGACTGATGTCCAGTCATAGCTAGCCTGCATACCGTGGCTTCCATGTTGGTAAGCTGCGGAGTAGAAATGGGCGAGCAATGAAGTGTCTTCTTGTAATAGATGGCCGTTCCGCCGCCTCGGCGGTCGGGTCTGTCGTTACGAAGAAGAGAGAAGTTTTTAATAGAAAGGCCTCTAGTGTCCTTAGCTTTGAGATTAGTTTCCTGTAGGAGGAGGAAATCGACTTCACGATTCCGAAGAAAGAGCTTAAGCTCTGGGAGGTTATTTCGCAAGCCGCGAATATTAAATGTTACAAGCGATAAACCCTTAGGTTTGATACGACCGTGAGATTTAGGTAAAGCGATTTGCTCAGTCATTGAAGTTAAGTTAATTAAGTTAACTTAACTTACAACGCTAACAGAAGGTTATTGTGTTCAGCAAGAACGAGAAGGCGTTCTTGGGGGGACTTCGCCGCGCGCAGTTTGCGTGCTACTACGGTTATTTCCCTAACATCGATATTCCTAATAGCGGAATATAGCGTGTTGTAGTCGTCGGGTGTGGGCTCTGCTTCATGTGCGTACGAGGTTGTCCGCGGTGGGTCTGCCTTTTTGGGCCCCCAGGGAAAGACTGGAGGCTGCATTGGCTTGGAGAAGCCCGGAGGGGGCCGAATTATGCCCTGAGGGGGCCTAGGGGGACCCTGAGAGGGTCGAGAGAAGCCCTGGATGGGCTGAGAAAGGCCCTGACGGGGCCGTTGTTGGAGGGCCGGGAATGAGCGGTCATTCAACGGCGGTGGAGCTTGCCTACTGGGGCGAGGTTGAGGTGCGCGTGGGCAACCCCTGTAGTTAGCCGGGTGTCCTGTCTGGTTGCACAGGACACAGGCGGACGGGGATTCGGCGTCTTTGGACCGGGGACACTCTTTCGTGTTATGTGGTTCGAGGCACTTAACGCACCTGGGTGGGGCGGAGCAGTTGGCCGCCGCGTGACCATAAAGTTGGTAGCGGTGGCACTGCGCCGGGAAACCGGGCCTATGTGGGGACTCTACCTTCACCCTCGACAGGCCACACACTGTGCGTACCTGCCGGAAGATGGCTTTAGCCTCCGGCACGTTCGATAGGATTACTAGGGCAAGGTTGTATCTCTTGCCCGTTCTGTTGTGCATTTTGTGCACTGCTTCTACGGGGAAACCTTGGGACTTAAGGTCCTCAAGGATGTCCTCGTTAGAGAACTCAAATGGGACGCCTCGGATGACGGCCCTGACTTTACGCTCTTCAAGGAGAGCGTACGTGTGGTAGGAGATTCGTTCGGCTGTGAATAGCCGGGTGATCTGACGGAAGTCCTCGATCGAGCTTGGGATGATTTTGATCGCCTCCCCGAGGTTGACGGCATGATCATACTTGATACCTGCGTCGTAGCAGGTTTTGGATAACTGGGTGAATTTTGCCTTGTCTCTTAGGAAGACAGGGGGCGGGACTTGCTTCTTAGCAAGGACTGGAGCACAACGAGAGGCTGGTTTGGTCGGTGTGGGGATGTCTAGTGACATCAGTGGGACGGCGGCAGCGCCGAGGGCTGCGGAGGTTGTGGGAGCGGCAGGGGCCGCTGAAATAGGGGGAGTGCGTTTTAACGCGGCGCGCTTACCGTTGCGCTTGGAAGTGACGGTGGTGAAAGTGGACTCCCCCGGTTCCGTCGGAGTCAGAGGACTCCGATGAGCCGGAGCCTGAAGTAGTGGTGGGCCTTCTTCCGGGAGGTCGGCGCCGAGGACTCGGAGCATGCGTACTCCATTTCTAAGGGGGCAGATTTAAGGGGGGCAAAGGAGTTCCTCGTTTCGAGGTAAGACGCGATTACCGGCGGCGGAAGGTGTGCCTGAGGGGCAGGGAGGGGAGCCTGGGCGGCGATGGTGGCGCGGCGAGGACCGTCTCATTGCCATTTAAACCGAATTGGTTAATGAGGGCGGCGAGTGACTCAGTGAAACTGGATGTGGCCATTTTGGGTCAGTAAGCTAGGCTAGGTAAGGGTGAGGACGGGTCCCTGTTCTCGGTAGAACAGGGACTAGATCGCGAGACGTACTACGACACACTATACACGTAATAATAATGCAAGAATAACAAGAAAAATAAGAAAATAAAGCAGACAGTAAAAAAAAAAGATAAATGAAACTGATAATGAAAATGAAATGAAAATGAAAATGAAAAAAGAAAATGAAAAGCGGAAGTCAGTCAGACCTCCCTACCCGAAGACAGGGGGGCAAGAACTGTAGCGAGAAAGTGACTCACCGGCAGCCTCGACGCTGTTCCGCGTGAGCAGGACAGCGGAGGCGCGTGAGAGCGAGACAGCACTACCGTACTGTACGGGAGCGCGGACCACCAGGAGGCGACCGTCCGAGAACGATGCCGCCGGCGGACTGAGCACTGCGTCAGCGCTGTACAGCGCGAGCGGGACAGCGGGGGGCGCGAGAGCGGGAGAGCACTACCGTACAAGGAACGAAAGCGCGGACTACCTGGATGCTACCGCTCGGAAGCGATGCCACAGGCGGAATGTGACATTAGTCGCCTCAGCAATCTGTTTATATACGTCTATGATGTTTTTCGCAGTACATAACTTTTTCATGTAACTAAACACTGAATAGCCCATTGTCGGGATTGTCTATTTAACACCAAATTCTTCCTTCTCTGCATATTTAGACCAAAATCTGAACACTCTAATTACAACAACAAAAATAATTAAAAACAAGAAATAACAAAAACAATTAATAACAAGGAATACAAAAACAACAATTAACAACGAGGTAACAAAAACAATTAACGAAAATAAACTAATTAAAAAAGTTATCACTAAAATTATTGCTCTGAAGTGTACGGAAACCGAACGATACGTTCGAAACCAATACACGACGGGAATCGACTGATGAACCAATCACGTTGAACGTAATCGTGGTCAACGTCGTATCGACGAATAAAAAGTGTGCTCACGACTTATGTCGGCAATTATAATGTTTTATTTACCAAACAATAAATCTATATGAAAGCTCAGACTCAAGGCGATTTGGAGACCGATTTGTTTAGATTTTTTTGTGCCACAGAATCGTTAAGCGAAATCGAACAAAAAAGATAAAATTAGATTTATAAGAACACAAATGATAGAATAATTTTTCGACGCAAGGGGATTATATACTTGTAAAGTGCACACAGTAGTGCGCTAAACTTCGATCAACAATACCAACTATTGTTGATCGAAGGCACTAAAGCTTTAGCTTAGTAACTAGAGAAATACGTTTGGGTAGATGCCGCGAAAATCAACGAAAGTAATTTATCTTAGGTCTAAATAACTAGGGCCGATACAGATGCCAATATAGCGGAGTAAAAGTCCTAAAGTCATAACTATTTTTATTTCAATAAAAGATTCAATCACATTACAATTGTTTTAAATTAATTCTTTTCTCAATAATTATTACAAAGGCGCGCGCTTTTGCTTTATATGTATTTTCACATAGACAATTTTGGTTTTGGTTATTTTTTTAATATCTTTTAGACAAATTCAGTATTTTATTGTTTACAAACTGTGTCTGCGTTGAGCTACAAATATTGCCGAAATAATTATGTAAATTGGCCTACGTGTTACGGAGGAGATAAATTTCAAAGAATCGTTTTCTTACGCATCCAACTAAACATAATATTATGTAGGTACACGTACATGGTGGTAGGTGATAGATAAAGTATTGCACGCTGCAGCCACATTGTGGTTGTAGCACGAATGGGTCGGCTCGACCGGCGAAGTACCACCCTCTCCTCCGCTCCACCGAGTCAGTAATTAATTCTTGAGGCGATGTATACGCTTTTACAACAAAATCCCAGAAAATATACTAAATTTGACATACACAAAGTTCAAAAACATTATTAAACTAAGTTTGTATAAAAAGGGTTATTATAATATTAAGGAATTTGTGGATGATAATAGCCCCTGGGAAGGGTGAATCACTACCAAGCTATTTCTAATTTGTTTTGCGTTGTTAATTGTAACGTACATGATTGTAAGCTATTATTGGAAAAAACAAATAGTCTCACTGGGTTTCTTTCTAGTTCTTCCCAGGACAGAGGTGTTTTTGCGAACTAGTGGTAAATGAAAAAAAGTTACTTTCAATAAGTATTGTTTACAATCTATATTGAACAAAAAAGTTTCTGTTCTGTTCTGTTCTGTTCTCATAGAATACCAGGAAAGAGTAGTGTGGAGAACCTGAGACCCTTTTTACTGGAAACGAGGCATTCCATAGTCCTCAGGGGTGGCAACGCATCTGCATTATGATTCTTAATTGACGATAGATGTATCTATCGATGGGCCTTATCATCCACTTATAATCAGGTGGAGTCATTGAGTGTGCGCACGTTTGTCACCCTTATTCTATAAAAAAGAAGAGAAAAGTGTACCGCAGTAGAGGGACGCGTCGTAAGAAAACTTGTGAGCCTCAGGAAACTTCGAGGACATGTAATACCAAATACCGATACCAATTATGGCATAAAGAAAAACTGACTCTACCCATATCTCGCCTTAAATATGTAATTTAAGGCGAGATATGATCATCAGGTCCCTTCGTCATGACTATCAAAATTTTTAACAAACTCCCAGACTCGATAAAAAATATAGAATTAAAGAAACTATTTTAATATAATGTTATTTTTTTTTAATTTTATCATATAATTTATTAAAATGAACTTAACTAAAATAATAGTTAAAATTATAATATTTACGATTAAAACTAATTATATACAATATAAAAGAAGAAACTATAATATAGAAAATCTAAAACGTCAAAAATTAGTCAAAAGGACCTGCTCCCCGTGGTATAGTGCCAAGAACGCTGGCTGCGTTTCCTCGCTGAATAGCTATACTTAGCCTTTGAGCGAGGAAAGAACCAGCCCTCTTATCACCAGCAGCGACGACCAGTCGTGGATACAGTTCCTTAAGAAAGTTCACTGCATGCGGACCCCACGGACCAATACTCTACAGCAAATGGCACAAATATGTAGTCATTTCTCAAAGACTCATATTTGCGCCATTTACTAAATTCTGATACCGCCCCGGCTCTAAAAGAGGTACCCTTGAGATGAGAGGCCGCCAAAGTGTCAACGCAAGTAGTCTCCCACACTAGGGCTTTACCTCTCTCCCAAGGGACCAAAGTCATACCGTCGGGTCTCCTGCCATCGTCTCTAAATATCCCGCAAGGCTCTAAAACCGAGGGGACATTTATGGGGACAAGAGCCCTTCGGATGATTTCGTTCAAAGAACCGTGACGGGAAAACCTACCTGCACTTTTCTTGCATGAAAGTCCGTGGAGCCCAAACTCATCGACGCTGCTACCACAGGGGCACTGGTAAGGTTGACAAATTGTCACTCCTAGCCGGATTCCTACGGCGAGCGCAAGCTTTCCCCATCAAGCAATGTGCCGAGATTACTTGATGGTAGAGCATGTAACCAGTGGCTAGATTCCTTAGTCGAAACAGCTAGAAGGCGAGCCTGATCTTGCTGATTGTAGAAATTTAGAAATAAATTTTTCTGGACACTGCGTACCAACGGAATATCCCACTGTTTTTGTTGGTTAACTTCCAGTGGGACATTTTCGCCGGGACAGAGTGTTAGCCATGTTTGCCTTGCCTCCGCAGCAAAGCACAGGTCTACTTTATTATTTAAATTTGTGTTACATAGATCATTGACACTCACGGAAGCAAGGAAAACAGGCAATGCGACGCTAGAAATATTTCTTACACCAATAACACCAAATTTTAATATAATAAACTAAAGCAATCTTTAATTTGTAAACACTACTACACACTAACGAATATTTAAATGATAAATTTTAAAAATCTATCTAGTATTTAAATTCTATTTTATTTTAAAAATACCTACCATTGCAATATTACATAGTGTATTTGTCATTATTATTTCATTACAATGGCCCTCCACTCTCATAATTGCAGTGCCCTGCAGGGCCCATAAAGAGTTAAAGCTTAAAATGTTCTCAACACCTTTACTGTCACTATGGATGCAATGAATAATAAGAATATGAATGTGCTTCACAACCATCTCTGTCTACTTACCACTTAGGTAACAGAGAAAATGAAACATTAGTAACGGAAGATACGCGGCAGCATTTTTTTGATACCAACTCAAAAAATACACAAACAGCCTTTTATTTGGAGTAAAATTAGATGTTTTATTATTAAAATATATAATCTAGGCGTAACAAATAAAATAATATTGTTACAACTAGTGGCAGCTACTCTGAATCGTTTATATTATCTTCATAAAAATTTTAATTGATGATATATTTGCATGTTGCAGGAAGCGCATACGGCGCGTTCGCGACGTCCGCGTCGCTACGTTTATGACCCGCAAAGTATGTACTCATCTTAACTACGAAGAGTACGCTTAAAATGTACTCAGTTACGTAAATTAATGGTCACTCTATTGTAGATCCGTTATGCCGGGAGCTGGTTTGCAAAAAGCGCGAGGTGTGCTTGCTACGCGACGCGTTTACAGCGCAGTGTGCTACTAAGAAGGATGTACTACGAAGGGGGTGAGGAGATAAGATATATAGTATATTATGTATAATATCCATTTTCTTCTTCTACTCTGGCCTACTCTATAGCATCATTTTTCAAACAGTGAAGCAGCAATCCAACGAAATCGAGAAAAAATTGTTTGTAATACCAGTAACAAATAAAACTAGTAATGGAAGATACATGATACAAAAAATGTAGAGCGGGAGTTAAGCATAACTTATTACTTGGATCTCAATGTTTTCACATAGCTGTATTTCCGGTTTTAAGGTTAGGCGAGTTAGACAGTATAAATGCAGGCTATGATTCCATCCGTAACCGTGTAGTGGGGGTATAAGAACATTCACTAGCCCATAGCATTGCTAAACCGCTTGCCAGGCGTTGAAACTATGGTAAATCGTTACTTAACCTGCTTAAGAGATAATCTATAGGGGAGGCCTATGTTCAGCAGTGGAATTTTCATAGGCTGTAATGGTATGGTAGGCATTCCATCATAGTCTAAGTTGTGAAAACGCATCTGTTGCCTTCAAAACAATATGAGTTGGTTGTATGGTTGGGCGCAGATGTCCACGGGCTGCAGTACCCACTAACCGTCACGTGGGCTGTTAGCCCGGTTACCATTCTAATTCAAAAATTATTAATGTCATGAGTGGTGAACGCTATGAGGTAACAAAGAATTCTATGAATACGCGTAGACGGGTACGATACTAATACAAGGTGCACTTAGCTACGGATTTAATTCTCCGTAACTTATTTAGGCGCCTGCGAGCGGGCGAGAAGACTAGTATGTTTGTTTTCTAAAGCGCGAACGTTGTTTTCGACACTCTATCACTAATTTTGTTTAATGTGACTAAGAAAAGTATGGAATTTTATTTAGTATTCATACGTGGTAAAGTCACGCTGCAGCTATATTAGTTGTAGCACGAATGGGTCGGTTCGACCGGGGTAGGACCACGCTCTCACGGAATACCAGCGTAAAATAGCAGCTTTAGGCTGCTGTGTTTCGAATGGTGAGTGTAGAGAACCAGACTCTTTTTACTGGAAACGAGGCATTTCACTTTAATCCTCAGGGGTGATAATGCATCTATTTTTAATTTCCCGCTAAGAAAATTGAAAATTTTCAAAAAGGGAAGTTATTGGTTTCACCCCGATTTTCGAAAATCGAGTTTTCATCAGATCTTGACGTTTTGAGATCCCAGGAAGCTATTCTGACTAATTTCACGTGGACGTCCGTACGGATGTATGTACATGTGTATGTGTATGTATGTATGTAAACCTTTCATAACTTTTGAACGTCTTGATCGATTGATATGCCATTTGCGGCATTCTAAATATCTCAATATGGAACAAATTTGGTGATAATATTAACTCATTCGGATTAGTAGATTTTGAAAAATTTCAAAAATAAAAATTTAGAATAACTGTTTTTTTGGTATAACTTTTAAACGGCTTTACCGATCGATTTCAAAAACTAATCAGCTCTTAACCTCAAAAAATGATGTCGAATGCCGTTTGGAAAATAGGAGATCATTCCTTTCATTATTCGGTTCATTCCTTCGTGAGATATTGAAGGAGAAAGAATTCGAAAAAAAAAACGTTTTTTTTAACATAACTTCGAGTTTTCGCACCATAATTTGGTGAAATTTGGAGCGCTTTGTATTTGAAATTAGCGGGAAGTTCCAGGGATAGCCTGCAGGGTTAACAAATTTTTTTTATGGTAGAGGGGGCAAACTAACATACGGGTCACCTGATGGTAAGTGATGACCGCCGCCCATGAACGTGACAGGGGAATTACGGATGCGTTGCCGGTCTTTTAAAAAGAAGTAGGCTCTTTTCTTGAAGGTCCCTAAGTTGTATCGGTCCGGAAAAATCGCTGGTGGCAGTCGATTCCACAAGTACGTTGTACGAGGAAGAAAACTTCTTTTAAATCGCACGGTGCTGGACCGCCAGTCATCCAGATGGTATGGATGGTATCGCGAGTTTTGTCGCGATGTGCGATGGCCGATGGTGAAATTGTGCGGCTGGAATTAGTCCGAACAATTCCTCAGAGCACTCCCCGTAGTAGATGCGATAAAATACGCAATGAGATGCAACATCTCTTCGCAGTGCCAGTGAGTCAAGCCGGTCGGAAAGAGCTAGGTTGCCGACGATTCGAACCGCTCTGCGATGACCCAGAGCAGCCCCAGCCCAAAGATGGTAACAGTATTTCATGTGCGGCCGAACCTGCGTCTTGTTAAGTTGCAGGTGGTGTGCCGGTATGAAATACTGTCCCGCTCTGCTGAGTACGATAAGCTTTTTAGAGGTCAATTTGGCCTTTCCTTCCATGTGACCACGAAAATGCACGTCGCTCGATATATCGACGCCGAGGATTCCGATACTAACTGAGTCAACAAGTGGAGTGCCTTGAAACTGAGGAGATACGACGAAGGGTTTTTTTTTAAGACAACAACAACAGAAGACACTAGTTTGCGCGGTAAACGCGCAAACTAGTGTCTTCTGAGGATTAAACTGGACTAGAGTCAGGTATAAATATAGTATACTATCGGAATGAAAATACAACTGTGTGGTATATTTATTGTACCAGCTACCCACCCGAGTCCGCGCGACCCACAGCTGTGACGCAGCTTTTTTTTTCTGAATTGCCGATCTATCACTATTTTTTACAGAATAAGAGTGACAAACGAGAATGTCGTAAGTAGACACTGTGACCCATAGACATCTACATCTATTCTTGATTAAGAATCAAAATGCAGATGCGCTGCCACCCCTGAGGACTGAAATGGAATGCATCGCTTCTAAAAAGGGTCTCCGGTTCTCTATACTCACCAAACGAAACGCAGAAGCATTGAGCTGCTATTTTACGCTAGTATTCTGTGAGTATACATAGAAGTCTCTGTACAACACACGATGATAGTGATGATACCTACCGAGTTGTAAACTCGGATTTAGTAAAGATTTGTGTGCAGCGACACGATCGTGGCGGCGCGACGCGAGCGTGGCGACGACGATGACGTTTTCTACGAGGCGGCCGCGCCCGCACGTGCCGCCGACAACGAGGCGGACGTGGACCCCGATGGCGAGTTGGACAACGAGGCTGATCACGACGATGAACTAGATCACTCCCACGATCGCCCGCCAGAACGGTAAGCGTTCTAAGTAGATACCTATATTAAGATAATTGATAGAATCAGGCGTTACTTTGCGGAAATCCATTATAATAAAAATAATAATTACTTCGCAACCTTCCACTAACTAACCTCTAACACTTAGCGGTCAGCCGCCGTAGAGTCTACATCACCTGAGGATGCCTCGTGTAGAGGCGAAACACGTGTCGTATTATCGTCGATGGTGTGTCTTACCTGGAATAGTGGTGTTGGAAGTAGTGGTGCCGGGAGTAGTGGTGCTGGGAGTAGTGGTGCTGGGACTAGTGGTGACGGAGTTAGTGCATGCAATTGAGGGAGGGCGGGAGGTGCTCTTCAATCCAGGTAAGACACATCATTGTATTTACTTAGCGGAAGGTTGCGAAGTAATTAGTATTTTTATTACCTATATTAAGTTTGTAAGGCCTTTCGCTAAATGGTTGAAGTACCTAAGCACTGTGCTCAATAACTTCAATAGAGTCTCCTGAAATAATAACTATCCAATCCGATATTTAAAATCTATATTGCTGAGCGACGTTGAGCTTCCTCATACTCACAGCAGTGAAGGACCACGTCTCTGATCCATATGTTGTTATTACTGGCAGCACTCACTGGTTGTATAATCTTGTTTTCAAGTTTTGATATATACCTTACGAGAAGATTTGTTTTTATAGGAGAAGGGGCACACGAGCATACGTCTCACGTGACGGTAAGTGATTACCGCCGCCCATGAACAACTGCAACACCAGGGGAATTGCAGATGCGTTGCCAGTCTTTTAAAAAGGGGTGGGCTCTTTTCTGGAAGGTCACTAAGTCGTATTGGTCCGTCGGTCCGGAAAAATCTCTGGTAGTAGTCGATTCCACAAGGAAGTTGTGCGAGGAAGAGAACTTCTTTAATACGCATAATGGTGGACCGCCAGTCATCCATGTGGGGTGGATGGTATCGCGAATTATGTCTCGATGTGCGACGGTCTGCAGAAGATTATAATTATTATGTGCAGATGCGTGGGTTGCGGTGGTGCGGCGGCTGGAAGTGGTACGGGCGCGCAGTTCGTGTGCGGCTCGGACAACCGCACGTACTCATCGCTGTGCCGGCTCGCCCTGCACAATTGCGTGCGGCGGCAAGCCAAGCCCGTGCGGCTCGCCTGCCGCGGCTTCTGCCCGTGCCGCGCCCTGCACTCCGCACCGCACATCGCTACGCACTCCGCTGCCACCAGGCGTTTCCGCGATGTAAGTTCTTTCAAGATATGTGTTTGGCTGCAGCGATCAGAGAACGAGTGTGATTCCCGTTCAGGACATATACACTCAGGGACCAACTTAGAGGAACGCAAAAAAAGGTTTGATAATATCCCCTGGCAACAAATATTAGTAAATGCTATGTGTGGGAGAACGAAGCTCCTGTATCGGTTGTGCTTGTTAATTTAATGCATTGACTGATGTGAATATGATACAAGTAGAATAGGGACGATTTAATGTTCTTAACCTTTTTGAGCCCTTTCTTTGTGGACGGGGTTCTTTAGCTATAAAATAATTATAAGGCACAATATGTAAACCTACCTAAAAGATTAAGTTACTAAACAAACATAAAATACATAGATTAGGGTACCTAACTAAGACGATCACGCCATAAATTTATTAAACGGCCTGTAACTGAACCTTAAGAAAGGTCCCTTTGGGTAAAATCGATATAGGTATTGGTATAGGTATTGTATTTGTTTATGCTCATCACGTAAATTTTATATAATTATATACGGCCATTTCTATAAAGAGGGAGGGGGAGCGTAACAATATGTAAAAAGTATTGGAAGTTGTTTTTTTTCGAATTTCATTTGTTTTTATTTAATGATTGTGTAATTTTGCGTTTTTTCAAACTGCGAAAAAATTTGCCAAAATTTGGGTTTAAGTTAAAGTTTGGTTTAAATTTTGCATTTACTGCCTTGTTTATCATGTGTATATATAAGTATTAATTGTTACTGCAAATAAACTGAGAATGCCAAATCTAAACACCACTCAAGTTTCTAGGGTTGTTACTCTGATTGAAATTGGGCTCACCTTTTTTATAGCATTGAGTGACAAACGAGCACACAGTTCACCTAATGGTACGTGGATGGTATGGCCGATAGATATCCACATTTATTTTCAATTAAGAATCAAAATGTAATGCGTTGTTACCCCTGAGGACTAAGATGGAATGCCTCGATTTCAGTAAAAAGGTTCTCTACACACACCATACAAAACACAGCAGCATTACGCTACAATTTGACGCTGTTATTCCATGAGAGCGTGGCCTGCCCGATCGAGTCGACCCATTCGTACTACAACAATAGTATAGCTGCAGCGTGGCTTTACCACGTAAAACCTTCACCTTCAAACATGTGACCATTACAACTATGAAAATCTGTGGTACACCGAGCAAGAGGTATAGGTAGCTGGATGCGGCAACATTAAGTACCTACTTTTAATAAGCATTTTTGCTGTTGTACGTTTGGGCCGGCTCGAGATGGGGTGGTACCATGACCTCACAGAATACCGGCGTGATGTGGAAGCTCTGCTCTTGCGTTTCGTCTGGTGAGTGCAGATGGCCGAAGGCGCCAATTACTATTCAGGAGGGTACCAGCACCCCTGGAGAATCCCTCGCTGAGTATTCATGACCAAGCTACTCCACCCCTGAGCGTTGGTGCTCAGGCTGTCCGCATATTCTGTGTGTGTGGGGGGGGGGGGGGGGGGAAGGCGAAATTCTGCTCAAGACAATATAACTGCTCCGGGTACGCTGAGCACCAAGACCAAGGTGACCCCTGCCCTGCTACTCTCTGGGTTCGTGGGTGGCGTGGCGGGTTTACGAGCACGTATCACGTATCAGGGGACTCAATCGAACCTAAACGCGGTCTACTACTATCTCAATGGCGATGCCGGCCTGCTCTTTCTGACCAACGCAGCGCAGGTGCACAACGTGGTGCGTAACGAAGGTGTCTCTCCGGCTGATACTTTTTCCTTTTCTTACCCAGGGTATAAAAGGAAACACTCCTTTGCGCCTCGGGCTGGAGTTTGTGTTACGTCAGAGACGCCTATCTGTCCATCCTTTTGCTAAGCGTAGACGACGACGACCATCCGCGCGTGGCATGGCTAAGCGTAGACGGGTGTCTCTATAGGTCCCATAGCGGTAATGCCGTATCAGGCCGACTCATTGATCACGTCCAAATGACTACAGATTCCTTGCTACAGCAGATCCCGTCCGCAGAGCTCAGTTTACGTTTGACCGATCATGTGGGGAAATCTGTTCATAATTTTGCCTTGGCACAGGGTCTGACACAACTGGTTACTTCGCCTACGCGGATTCCAGATGTGCAGGATCATGTACCTCCAACAGACCTTCTGCTGACCTCTCATCCAGACAGATATGAGTCTCCGTCGATGCCCGTGTTTGTTCCTCAGACCATTGTCTAGTCCGGAATGTAGTGCCACTGCCGCCGTGTTTAGCACTGTGCTGACCTATAGTTTGGCACTATAGGTCAGCCGGATGGGATAGGATGCGGTCTTTCTTTGCATCTTACCCTTGGGGGCGGGTCTGATTCTCACCGGACGATCTCAACGTTGTTGCTGATTCAGTAGCCGATGTGGTACTTCAGGGAATGGAACTTTTTATTCCTTCCTCTGTAGTGCCCATCGGAGGCTGATCTCAGCCATGATTTAGTCACTCCTGTAAAAAAGAATCATGCTATAAGCGTGTGTACTACCGAGCCTGGACTGTCGCATCAACGTCCCGTAATTTAAACAACAGCGACTTTAAAAAGAAGTAACATTCCGTCTCCAGGTCCTTTAAAAGAGTCATTGCCAAGCAGAGCACATAGGCAGAAATGGTGAGAAACTAGTTCGCCTTCCTTCTGGAAGCACGGGATTCTGGTTTTTACCAAGGCTGTATAAGGGAAGTTCTGTCAGCCATCATTTACATCTCTGCATAGGTAGGACTACTCACTGGCCCATGCCGCAAAGGAGAAAGCCGATCTGCTAGGCTATTTCTTTGCAATCAACTCGACTCTCGATGACGGGAGGAGCATACCGCCGACCATCCCACGGTGTGAGTGTTCCATGCCGGATGTGAGATGTACACAACGCTCGGTTCGTAAAGCACTCCACGTCGAGTGGCCCTAAGGGAGTCATCCCAGTTGGGCTGAGGACGTATGCTCCAGAGTTGGCACCAATTCTAACGCGTCTTTTCCGATATTCCTACTCCCTTGGTTTAATCCCGCTATCATGGAAGACGGCTTTTGTCGACCCGATCCCTAAAAAAGGCGAACGCTCATATCCGTCTAACTACAGGCTGATCACCATCACCTCCTTGTTCTCCAAAATAATGGATTCCGTTATAAACTGCCAGCTACTGCCTTAATTTGGGGATCACCAGCTGATGAGTGACCGCCAATACGGTTATCGACGGGGTCGTTCAGCTGGTGATCTTCTGGTCTACCATACTCTTAGATGGGCGAAGGCAGTAGAGTCCAGGGGCCTCCCCCTTGGAGTCTTCTCCCTATTGGCCGTAAATTTGGACATTGTGAAGGCGTTTGATCGGGTTTGGCACAAAGCGCTTTTTTCCTAGAAATTGTGCCATTGGATCACCAGCTTTCTTGCAGATCAGAACATCAAGGTCGTTGTAGACGGTGTATGCTCCGATTATAAGCCTATTAATGCTATTATTCCACAGGGCTGCGTGCTATCACAAACGCTGTTTCTTCTGCATATTAATGATATATTAAAAACCGGTAACATTCATTGCTATGAGGATGACAGCACTCGTGATGCTCTATACGCAGGTCGTTCGGGAAAACGTCGCCGAGTACCGGAACAAACTTGTGTCTGAAGTCGAGACATTGTTGAACAAAATTTCGGACTGGGGGCAACTAAATCTAGTCCATTTCAATCCCCTGAAGACATAAGTTAGCGCGTTTACCGCAAAAAAATCCCTTTGTCGTGTCTCCTCAGTTTAAAGGCACTCCCCTTGTTCCCTCAGCTGGTATCGGAATCCTTAGCATCGACATATCCAGTGGCGTGCAGTTTCGTGGTCATTAGAAAGAGAATGCCAACTTGGCCTCTAAAGAGCTTTACGTGCTCAGCAGAGCGGGACAGTATTTCATGCCGGCACACCACCTGCAACTTTACAAGACGCAAGTTCGGCTTCACATGAAGTACTGTTCCCATCTCTGGGCTAGGGCTCCCGGGGTCAGCTCCTTCCACTTGACCCTATTCAGCGCAGAGCTGCTCGAATCGTCGACGACCGAGTCCTTTCCGATCGGCTCGATTCACTGGCGCTGCGAAGAAATGTTGCATCCTTTTGCATTTTCTTTCGCATCTGCCACGGGGAGTGCTCTGAGAAATTGTTCGGATTAATCCTAACTACTAAATTTCATGAACGCATTACGTGGAAAACTTCTGATACCATCCACATCATCTGGAAGCTTGGTGGTCCATCACTGTACGTTTCACTAGGAGTTTTCTTCCGCGTACGACCTCTCTGTGGAACACTTTACCATCGGCGATTTTTCCTGACCGATGCGACTTAGAAATTATCAAGAAAAGAGCTTATTCCTTTCTAAAAGATCGGCAACGCACCCGCAATTCCTCTGGTGTAGCAGTTGTTCATGGGCGGCGGTTGACACTTACCATCAGGTAAGCCGTATTCTCGTATGCCCCCTCGCCTATAAAAAACACTAATTACTGATTGTAGCCCATGTTATATGGCTTTCCTTTCGAAAGCATAGCCTTTCTTAAGCATAAAGAAAAAATATATAAAATGTTAAGTACAAAAATATTTCTTTCGTGTTAAATGTTTTCCTTTCTCTTAATTTGGTAAATTTTTTGATCGTTTGTTTTTCGATGTTTGCAATTTTAAATTAACGAACAATGAGCAAAATCCAAATTAACAATCTTAATTGTCAAAAATATCCATAATAGTTTGTTTTATACACACTTTTTTGCTACCTCTAAATTTGTCTGAGTATATTTCATATGATCATAATTGTTCTGGGTCTGAGTTGAGTGATTAAAGCTATTTAAGACTATGTAGCGATGTGTAGTACAATTTTGTGATCGAGAAAAACGGATTAAAGATGAAACGCGACGTAACAGGTATCATATTGCATCGTCGTATCCTGATACAGTATCAAATTACGTCCATACCATGTTACGATCATGTTTCCATAAAAAAGTTGGCAACCCTAACTGTAAATAGCTTGCTGCGAGCTCAGTATACATGTATAATAACGAAACTGTACTTTAAGAGAATTTTTTTAATAAAAGCGTTGTTTATGCCAGCTATTTCGTATTTTCAACTACATTTTGTTAACGTCCGATGTTACGATGCAGAAATTCGATAAAATAAAATTGAGTAAATGTAATGTCGCTTTCTTCCTATTAATACTGATATAAAAAAAAGTCTTAATATGATGTCTACTTATCAAATTAAAATATGTTACTATTATGGTCTTTTGAAAGTCTATTGCTGGAGATAAGCGTCCGTATGAAAAAAGATTGCAAATGGATAGGGTTTTACTAGACAGATGGGATATTTGACATAATTGCCACGCTTGGTACACGAGCTGGCAACCGTAATTTTTTTATTTTTTGTCTTTATTAGGAATCCTTCTGTCGCCTCATACGACACCCATGGGAGGATTGGAGTAGTTGATATTCTTACACCGCCACTACACGGTCAGACCAAGTTTGACTAGCTCTTCAAATTTACTTTTTCATCTTTAACATATTTTGTTTTCGTTGTATTATTATAGTTATATAAAAGATAATTAATTTGTAAGACATATAATAACAAATATTTCGATACCCATGATATGGGTATATTGTATACAGAGTATAGTGTATACAGAGGAAAAATTTTGTGTTATAGATACAACTAACTATAGGAATTTAACTATTATCATTTAACAATAGCACTGTGTATTTTTGTATTTCAAAGTAATATGATCTGTGAAAAGCTAAAAGACACTCACATTTACTTAGAAACATGTTACTAAGGAGACGTAAGTGTCTTTTAGCTTTTCACAGATCTCATGGTTTTGCATGGAAGGGAACAGGTAACGTTTGCATTACAGTCTTTACAATACTTTTGCGAATTCATAACAAGAGCGTATGCATTACATAACACACAAAAGCCTTTCAGTCACTCGACGTGACGAAGCTCGCGAGCACCGGTGTTGAACGGGCGCATTGCAGCTCGTTTCAGTGCATTGAAATATTTCTGAGTGGCTCGCCTTTTTCAGCTCAGACTTTCATTCCCCGGGTCACCTAGTTAGACGAGGGGTTTTAAGTATTTACCAGGCATACTGCATGCGAATATTTATTTACTTTGAATAGTTTTTTTAATAAAACAACACACAACAGTTATACAAAATACTTTAGATAAAAAATGACTTTAATTGTAACCATACCTTTTAATGTGACTATACATAATGACGTAAAAGGTGTAATTAATAATTTAAGGAACGAAAAGGACATCGAAATAGACAACATTTTAACTGAAAATCTCAGTTAATTACGGTTAGACCACATGAACCAAGAAAAACGAAATATTTGTACACTCTGTTTACAGTACAAGGACATAATCTACTCAGAACGATTACAACTTATTTTTACAAATGACGGTAAGCATCAAATTAGAACTCATAATGAAGACCTCATTTTTATTCGACCGTATAGACAGCCACAAGTATTATAAACGACGAAATAAATAAGCAGATAGAAAATGCTAGAAAACGACATAATTAGACAATCCTTTTCACCTTGGAGAGCAACAGTGCACCTAGTTCCGAAAAAGGCTGATGCAAGTAACGAAAATAAATAAGGATTAGTTATTAGCTATAGGTAACCTAACGAAATTACAGTAGATGACAAATACCCCTTGCCTAACAAAACCGACTTTTTGACAAATTAGGACGCAGTTGTTACTTTACCACACTAGACTTAGCTAGTGGTTATCTTCACACAGAAGTACCTGAAAAGGATAGACAGAAAACAGCTTCCAGTGTACCACCCATTAAATAAATAAAGAAGGTACATTGGGCAATCTTATTACTCTGGAAACGATTTCTTCTAGACAACCTTATTACGCAAAGAATTGTTTACAACGAATGCTAGGCTAGGAGGATCACGACTTTTATAACTTGAAGGGTGTAACACCGCTTGGCGATAAGCTAATAATTATTAATGTACATATTTATAACTTCAAATCGAATAAATTCCTTTTGCATCAACAATGTGTAAACCATTTAGATTGTGCAGTTTAAATAAATAAATTGTAATATAAAATGTTATAACAGTGTAAACTTCCAATATAAGGTGTTGACGTTTTCTTTTGTATAGGAAATAAGCTGTCTGTTCGTTCTAGACTTACTTGGCTATGATATTCTCGTCTACCTGACAGTCCTATTTTCTACATTTTTGAGTATATAGAATGATATAATAATAAAATATAGCAAACTAAGATAATTAGTAAGCAAGAGAAACTAGGAAGATTTTACCAGGTTTTTTCTAAGATTTAGTTGTATAGTGCATCCTGCTGTTTGACGGAGGTGGCTCTGATGACTGACTGTCACAGTGTACAATCAGGAGGACACTATAAGTTTACACGTATAACTTTCGGCCTAAAAATAGCTTTAGCAACCGTTCAGAGAACCATGGACAATGTCTTAAGACGTCTGCAAGGTTTACACTGTCTAGTGTATCTAGATGATATAATCATTTACTCCACAAGTTTACAGGAACATATTGATAAATTACAAACTGTATTTAACAGACTACGACTGACAAACGTTCAGCTAAACAAATCAGAATTTCTAAGTAAAGAAGTATTGTGCGTAGGACATGCGATAACTTGCAACGGACTGAAATCTAATAATGATAAAATTAAAGCCGTATTAAATTAATCCTTACCAAATACGACAACCGAGATTAAAAGTTTCTTAAGTTTGGTAGACTATTACCAACATTTTATAAAAGATTTCGCTAAAGTAACTCAACCCTTGACAGCACGCTTGAAAAATATACGTTCAATGCCTCTTGACGACAGTAAATATGGAGAATACTTTCATAAATACAAAGAATTTTGATCAATGGCCCCATATTAATGTACCCAGACTTTAAAATGCCTTCAAAATTTGCTTTAGGTGCCGTTCTTTCACAAGGACTAGTAGGACAAGATAAACCCATTGCTTATGCTAGTTGAATCCTTAACGATGCCGAAACTCCGGCCCTTGCATAACTTGACTATTTACCATCTGTGTGTTCATTTTCCACGCTTATTCTATAAAAATGTAGGTTGTTGTTTTTTAGATGTAGGTATAAAGTTTATAGATGTGTAATTTTTAGTAGTGACTAGTATGAAGACAGGGTCAATAACTGTGTTTGTGTGTGTGCAGCGTGGCGGCGGGCGACGCAGCGGTGGCGCGGGGCGGGGTGGGGCGTCGGACACGCGCGGTATGTATTGTATATACTCACTGCTCAATACAATACTTCCCTACCTATAGCTACATGAGTAACTGCTTACTCTGTAGCCTTACTGCTTATCCTGTGCTAAATATTTATAGGATTTAACGATTTCTTATATTTACGCGAATAATACACATTAAATGAAAGTAATTTTACGAATTTTTAATTTTTAATTCCCGACGTTTCGGGGGAGCTGTAATATGCCGGAAACATAGCGAATTAAAAAGTTAAAAATAAACGCGATAAAATCTATAAAATTTGCGTCATTTCATTTTAGAATTTGCCAATAGAGTAATGTTTAAATCATTAAAGTAATATGTACTACGTACTAGAAGAGACGCCGAAGCTTGGTTGTAGACAGTGCCATAAAAAGGTCCACGCGTCCCGCACTGACGCACAGATTTTATTCCGCTGTTGTTGTAGTACGTAGCAAATATCACTTCAATTATAAAAATTCCATTTGTGTGTCCATTTCCATTTACTTTGCTGCCGAACCCAACCTAACATGACGGCTGCCTATTACATCACCGGTCCCGAATTCAAATGTCGGCTGGAGCCAAGATTGCTGTAAAACTTCATCCGACTGTACCATCTATATTATCACGTATAAAGCGTTAAATCTCATACTTAGAGTTCAGGTTTAAGACTAATGACTGGTTTAAGACTAAAGACTGATTCTGTGTCTGCGCATACATATACAATATTCAGACACACGGTGGAGTACAAATATTTTGTTTTGGTAGGATACTTTATTTCGATAACAAGTACGTTTCGATAACAACTCACGGATAGTTATCAAGTGATAGTATTTGTGAATTGTATTTCCTACTTGTGCTATACATTTCTTTTACAGTTGCAGGATCCGAAAGCTGCGAGCTGGATAAGATGGCGAACCGTCTGCTAGATTGGTTTTCCGTACTCATGGAGGAAGCCGGAGGGGTAGCACCACCGCTACAAGGTATGAGTGGTGCAGCATTGAAGCTTTTTTGTAACCTGCATCTAAAAGACTGCCAGAATCTCTATAGAACTTAAACCCACCCAATTCTTCTAATTTTGTTTATAGGTAGCTAAGATTCAACAAAAAATCATTAAAAAAATATTTTGCGCATGTTTTTTTATTGAGTCTATAAAAGACATTTTCGGCTTTACTTATGATAATCTTTGATTATCACTTACTTAAATGAAGTAATATGAAATAATATGAAATAGCGGTTTTCACATGTCCTCGAATCTTTTTATAGTTTCGCCATGTCTGTCTGTCCGTCTGTCCGTCCTCGCTTAATCTCTGTGACCGTTAGCACTAGAAAGCTGAAATTTGGTCCCAATATGTGTATCAATCACGCCGACAAAGTGGTAAAATAAAAATTGGAATTAATTAAAATAAAATAAAAAATGATCTATTAGGTTAGCCCCCCTATATGTAAAGTGGGAAGTGATTTTTTTATTTCATCCCTAACGTGTGATATATTGTTGGAAAGGTATTTAAAAATGAATAGGGGTTTACTAAAATCATTTTTTGATAATGTCAATAATTTCGGAAATAATCGCTCCAAAATTAAAAAACAATGTGTCCCCCCCCCCTGTAACTTTTGAACCATAAGTTTAGAAAATATGAAAAAAATCTGAAAAGTAGAACTTTTTAAGGACTTCCTAGGAAAATCATTTTGAACTTGTATGGAAACAACAGTACCCACTACCGGGAGCAGTTGCAGGAGCGCGGAGCGCTGCTGGAGCGCGAACATAATGGATACCCACCTTTAAACTCATAAATGGGAATACTTATTGTGACGGACGGAAAACTACGGAACCCTACACTGAGCGTGGCCCGACACGCTCTTGGCCGGTTATATTAAAGCTACTCATACATCAACCTTTCCCCGCGAAGTTATTCTTCACCACTTACTGGGCACGCGAAAAATAAGTGAACTAAACTTCCTTACCAGTTTCATTCTTCCTCGTGGTAATCATACCTACACTTTTTGTTTCTTTTGCTCAAATAAAACTCATAAAAACTGAAAAGAAGTTTTTGCACGATTGTGGACCACATTTACCTAATAATTCTTGTACTATTATTTAACTATACAAATTCAAATTCCAATTATTCCATCTAAAAATCTCACAGTGCACTTAATTTTCAATTATATCAAAAAATGTCTTAGAACAATATGTAACATGCATAGTACCGAATCATTAAGAGATGTTTTCAGAACAAAGGCTTTTCTTACACTAGGAATAGAAATAGAAACTTTTTTATTCAATGTAGATTATAAAAATACTTATTGAAAGTCACTTTTTTAATTTACCACTGGTTCGCAAAAAAAACCTCTGTCCTGGGAAGAACCAGCAAGAAACCCAGCGGGACTATTTTTTTTAATAATAGCTTACAATCATGTTTACAATCAACAACACAAGAAAAATTAGAAATAGCTTGGTAGCGATCACCCTTCCCAGGGGTTGTTATCATCTATAAATTCCTTAATATTATATAACCCTTTTTATACAAACTTAGTTTAATAACATTTTTGAACTTTGTGTAAGACAAATTTTGTATATTTTCTGGGATTTTGTTGTAAAAGCGTATACATCGCCCCAAGAATGAATTACTGACTCAGTGGAGTCGAGTAACTGGTACTACCAGCTTGTGTCTGCTCCTAGTATTTACAGAATGAATATCACTTATTTTCGCAAAACTACTTTTATTTTAGTGTACGTACATATTAATTTCCTTAAATTTTTGTCTCAGTGACTCTTTTGGTTTTAAATTATATAATGCTCTAATGACCCTCTTCTGTAAAATAAATATAATTTCAGTGTCAGTCGCGTGTCCCCATAGCAAAATACCATACCATAATGCTATGGAAATAACTAAAGTAAACTATTCTAGCTGTTTCAACACTGGTAAGAGTTCTAATCTTTTTTTACAGCATATGCTGCAGAACTAAGTCTGCTAGCTAGTTTTGATATATGGGGGAGCCATTGAAGCTTTGCGTCCAGTGTGATTCCAAGAAAAATGGTGGTATCAACTAGACTCAGTTCCTCCCCATTTAAAATTACATTAGTATTGACATGTTTAACATTAGGAGTTACGAATTTCATACATTTAGTTTTAGTTCCATTCAAATGCAAATTATTAACATTAAACCAATTGACTAACTTAGCTATAGCATTATTTACTTCGTCGTAATTTAATAACTGTCGTTTTAATTTGAAAATTAATGAAGTATCATCAGCAAATAATACTATATCATGGTTATCCACTACTATGTAAGGTAAGTCATTAATATATACAAGAAACAGAAAGGGGCCGAGAATTGAGCCCTGAGGCACGCCCATTTGTACAATCGACCCGGAAGAACTCATACTATTAATAACAACTTTTTGTGTTTTGTCACTTAAATATGAAATAATTAATTTAAGAGCATCATTTCTTACACCGTAGTGTTGAAGTTTCCTGATTAATGTTTCATGGTGAACACAATCGAAGGCTTTGGATAGGTCACAGAACACACGCAAAGCATCCTGTGAATTCTCCCATGCATTAAATATATATTTAATCAGCTCAACACCAGCATCAGTTGTCGAGCGACCCCTTGTGAAACCAAATTGATTTTTATGAAGTAATTTATTTACATTAAAAAAATTAACAATTGATCAAGAATAATTTTTTCAAAAATTTTACTAAGTGTTGGCAGTACAGAAATAGGTCTAAAATTAACGGGGTCCAATGTACTACCAGATTTAAATAAAGGTATTACTTTACTATGCTTCATTAAATCAGGAAACACACCAGATTTGATACTACTATTAAAAATAATAGATAGTTGAGGTGCGATTGTATCTATTATAGACGCAATAACTTTAACAGAAATCCCCCACAGATCGGCGGTTCTCTTAACATCAATAGTCTTAAAATATTTTAAAATATCTTTTGATGAAACTTTATGAAATGTAAAATTCTTTGTACACACATTTACATTTTGTTTAAGTAATGATTCGGCGACGGTAGGAGAAGAATTCAGTGACTTAGTGGTTAAGATCGGAATATCAGTAAAATATTTCTCAAAAACCATTGCAACGTCCTGATCTGATTTAGTTAATTTATTGTTAAAACTTAACTGGTAGTTTGAATTACGAGAGTTGACCTTACCAGTTTCACTATTAATTATACACCATGTCATTTTAATTTTATTAGAAGCAGTCTTTATTTTGTTGCTTAAATACAATGACTTGGCTAAGGAGCACACTCTTTTAAATATTTTGGAATATTTTTTTACATATTCCCTAAATTCGACACTAGGATTATATGACCTTTCATTGTAAAGTTCATATAACCTTTGTCTACTCTTATGGACTCCTACTGTCGCCCATTCATTAAATGTTTTACGATTATTCAAGGAGAATGTTTTAGAAGTAAAAGTATTATTAAATTCATTGCAAATGAGCTTAAATAATATTGCATACAAAAAATTTGGTAATATATTTTTATATATTACCAAATTTTTATATATATAAGTATGAAAGTAATGGAAGTTTTTTTACTATGTTACTTCTAAACTTCTCCAAGCGATGTGCATTTACTGGAACAAACACTACTTTTTTATCTACTTGTTTTTTGTGAACATAAGGTAATGAAACAAATTGTCCACAGTGATCAGAGCTCAATTTTTGAATTATACATTTATTGAACGGCTTAACATTTATAAAAATGCTATCTATACATGTTGCACTAGATTCAGCAATACGTGTTGGCTCCAAAAATAAATTAAAAAGACCATAAGATTTAAACAATGATCTAAATTTAATATTAGTGGAGGAAGCTTCTAGGAGATTGATATTAAAGTCTCCACATATTACAACTGATTTATTCTGTTTATTAAGCTTAGCGAAAACTTCCTCCATAATTTTTTCAAAAGTATCATATAAAGAACATGGGGGTCTATAAACGCTCACAACAATGAGGTGCTCAAACTCAACACATGCCATTTCTACAGTTCGCTCAACAGAGAGGCTCACAATATCTTTACGTTCTTTATATGATAATAATTTACTAGCTAAAATTAAGGAGCCACCTCTTAAAATCGTTTCTCTATTGAAAGAACTGAGCACCTGGTGATTACTAAAGTTAAACATTAAATTATGAGCTTTTAACCAATGTTCAGTAATACATAAAATATGAATATTGTTGCTATTTAAAAACAATTCAATTTCTAGCTCTTTGCCTATCATGCCTTGTATATTCTGATGCACCAGGTGTAAACAATTTTTATCATCATTTTGTGGAGTTATACAATTGCAACTATTAAGGGGAAATATAACCTCAAATGGCTTAGCAAGATCCTCCGTTATGCCGAAAGTATTGTAGCATTAATTTTGAAATAAATATATGGTAAAGTTGAGAATTAATGTTAAGGTTTATGTGAGACGAAAACACGATTCCGTAAAATTTTCTCGATAGAAAAAAAATCCAAAGTTACCTCCAAACTGAACAATAAACCGCTGTTATTCGTAAAATACTTTAAATAAGATCATGAAACTTTGCATACTAACTGAACTAACCATAAAGCAGTGCTTAGGTTATTTACTTTTTTTAAATTATCATTATTTTCACTGTAAAAAGAAATTACCTAAACTATCGGCGCGTAAGCTTGGTTCCTGTCGCTCCGCAAATCCGTTGAGTAGTTTTTGCATGTACGTGAATACACAGACAGAGAGATAAACAAAAATTCTTAAAACCACTAATTTTGCTCCAGAGCCTTTTATTTATTTTAGTTCCCTGGCCTTGTTTTTCCAAAAATTTAAAAGAATTACAGACGCAACTTTTCTACAGATTTATTATATGTATAGAATAGATGAAAGAAAGTACCGTTAGAATACTTAAATTGTGAGATTAGGCAACACCTATTTCTGTCAACAACTGGTTTCAGTTTGAAGAGTATTGTCTTCGAACTAGCATTCGTTCTGCACTCATTCTCCTTCACATTGTCCGAACTCATTTATCCAACTCCACTGCTGAACAAAGGCCTTCCCCGTAGATATAAAAAGTATAATCTATGTCCTATTCGGGTTCAAAATTCTTTCAGTAGTTTTTGCGTGATCGAGTAACAAATATCATACAAATCTCGAAAAATTCATACAAATTCCCACATTTTTAGTGGAAGAATGAGGAGAAAAGGAGGAGACGAGAAGAGAAAATAAGTAGAAGTGAAAATAAGTAGGAGTTAAGACGTAATACTCTTTAAGTAGCGTGTTGCGTATTTCTAGTTTATTTTATTTTGTATGTTTTTACTTGTAAGTGTATCGTAATGTTTCGAGTTGTATTGTTAGGATTTCCGCGGGACTGCAAGCCTGAAGTGCGGTGGATGTTTTCGCACCTGGACGTGGCTGGTGACGGACTGCTATCGCATGACGACCTCTATGCACTACGTGAGTATATAGGATGTATATTTTTGATGTGAAACATTTATTGGCGCGTCTTGGCAGTAAAACTGACTCGTATGCTGTGACGGCAAACGGTATGACGCTTTTGTATGCGATCATGTACTATACCAACGCTCTCGACTGCCTTATGTGTGCTTGCTCGTATTCTCTATGCTCGTATACTATACACTTCGTTGCTTCTTAGTGTGAGCTGTGTACTGCGTGTGCCTTTCTATTTGATTACAGTATAATTGACCCGTTCACCGCTTGTTATTTATTTTACTACATATTTCCTTATTGTTTTTCATCAATTATAAATTCTACCATCAACTTTGATGTTTTATGTGCCGGGTGTTCCCTGACGATCAACTTTTTTTTGTTACTCTCCATTAAGACGATAATTTTCTTTGCGAAATTTTTCAATTGTTTTTAATTTTTTACCACGTTTTTATTATGTTCTTGTATTGTTCATCCCAATTCGAACTATATTCTAAATTTGAAGTTCCCAGCTCATCGGGAAGTTAGCTTAAAATCAATTACCAAATTCCACCCAGAACTATAGATTAAAAAAACCGGGCAAGAGCGTGTCGGGGCACGCTCAGTGTAGGGTTCCGTAGTTTCCCGTCCGTCACAATAAGTGTTCCCACTTATGAGGTTAAAGGTGGGTATCCACTATGTTCGCGCTCCAGCAGCGCTCCGCGCTCCTGCAACTGCTCTCGGTAGTGGGTACGTGCGCGAACATGGAGCGTGCAACATTGCACGCTCCGCGGCAGGCGATGCCAAGGAGAGACCAACCGAACAATTCGATAATACCCGACCCAATGTAATAAGTACCTACAGCGCCATCTCTCGGGGAATTGGGTTACTAATTAATACATAGACGGGTCAGAAGTTTTCGGTGGTAATTTTGGATTGCGAGAACCGATTTTAATAATTCTTTTTTTTGTTTGAAAAAAGATACGTTCAGGATAATAAAAAGTGTAAACGAAGTTAAAAAAATGCTTGCATATACGATTATACTACCAACTTAGTCCAGAAATTATTTTGTACAACTTTTTGTCTTTTTTGTAAAAAAAACTGTTTCCATCCAAGTTCAAAATGATTTTCCTAGAAAGTCCTTATAAAGTTCTACTTTTCAGATTTTTTTCATATTTTCTAAACCTATGGTTCAAAAGTTAGAGGGGGGGGGACACATTGTTTTTTACTTTTGGAGCGATTATTTCCGAAATTATTGACATTATCAAAAAATGATTTTAGTAAACCCCTATTCATTTTTAAATACCTTTCCAACAATATATCACACGTTAGGGTTGAAATTAAAAAAAAATCAATTCCCACTTTACATATAGGGGGGCTACCCTAATAAAACATTTTTTTCCAATTTTTATTTTACCACTTTGTCGGCATGATTGATACACATATTGGTACCAAATTTCAGCTTTCTAGTGCTAACGGTCACAGAGATTAAGCGAGGACGGACAGACGGACAGACAGACATGGCGAAACTATAAGGGTTCCTAGTTGACTACGGAACCCTAAAAAAGAAAGTGACTTAATAAAAACCTAGTAACAATCAAACCTTAATAAATCTCGTTTGTGGCAATATTAATAAAGATGAAATTTTCTTTATCATTGTAGATCTTAAAGGTAAACCGTAATTTATTTATTATTGTACAGACTTCTGGAATAATCTTGCTTTTTACTTGTCTGGACATTTTAAACTTATATTGTAGACTGGTCAACGACTCGCTTTTTGCCAAAAAGCGCAGTCACCGCCAACCTTTGTTGAATGTACACAGCCATTTGAAATCTGGTATTTTGTTTTGCAATGTACCATTGAACGTAGTAAATTTTCAAAGTTGGTTTCAAAGTCTCTCAAAGCGGTTAACAAATCTAAATTTTGAGTTCTACAATTGATAACTGGGTCTGTTTTTATATGAATTTGTAGAACTCATTGTCTTAGCCTTTCAGCCTTTTTGCTGACTTTGGCTATAATAATCGCTGCAGCAGCAGCGGTTGCTGCAGTAGCAAACTCGTCCATATTGGCCACGAGCCGCGAGCACACTGCGGAAAACTACGCTAGAGGAGAGTGATTGTTGTAGGCTCGTTGTACACTTGGCACCGCGAGTAGAGTGGCTCAGCTCACGCGCGGCTCCTCTAGCGTAGACCCATCTTAGGTAAAATATTAAAAATACTACGTCAAATGGCTCAGCAAGATCCTCCGTTATGCCGAAAATATTGCAGCATTAATTTTGTTATAAATATATGGTAAAGTTGAGGATTAATGTTAAGTACTATGTTAGACGAAAACACGATTCCGTAAAATTTTCTCGATAGAAAAAAAATCCAAAGTTACCTCCAAACTGAACAATAAACCGCTGTTATTCATAAAATACTTTAAATTAGATCATGAAACTTTGCATACTAACTGAACTAACTACATAATAAAGCATGTATAAAGCAGGACTTTGTTATGTTTTTTTTAAATTACCACTATTTTCATTGTAAAAAGAAATTACCTAAACTATCGGGGTCTTGAAGCTTGTTTCCTGCCGCCCGGTCTGTCTCGCTTCGGCCTTTGAATGGGGAAGCTGTGTCATTTATGATCAGATTACACATTACGCAACAGGACGACGTAAAATTAAACTGGGAAAATAACCGTAATAAAAATAAGAAGCGACGGAGTCGGCGTAAAGAAAAAGGCATAAATATGATAAACCTAATGAAATAACTATATAACGATTTATCTACTTACAGTATTAGTGATTACAAACATGTCGGTACATAGCATACGACGCGCGGGGAAGTGAAATTAGAATTTGAGCTGAATTACTATATCGCCTTAATGTTAAAATTTTATGATCGTCTCGTACAATTTAATATATGGCTAGGTATGTTCATGTGTATGTAACTGGTGGCAGGTCACGACGAGCGTGAGCGGTGCTTGCGTCCGTTCCTGGCGTCGTGCGGGCGCGGCGTGGTGTCGCGGGGTGCGCGGGGCGGACGGGGAGCGCGCGGGCGCGGTGCGGAAGCGCACGGCCTGAGTGGGGGGAGGCGCGCGGACTGACGCGCGCCTCGTGGTGCGGCTGCCTGCGCCGTGCCGCGCGCCCCTGCGCTGCTCTCGCACGTGCACATCCCAACCCTAGCGCTGGTACTAACACAATACAATCATTATTTGTTTTTTCAATATACTGTTGCTATCATTTTTATTTTTGAAGTGAAATCTTCTTTAGAATCGATGTGATTTGAAAACTAGATTAAATGAAAAAGAGACAAATATATATATATATATATATATATATATTTTATTTTATATATATATATATATCTGTAGGATTTAGCCTGCAAGAAAATGAGAAAGAATACAGTGTTGACCGCGAACTCTAAAAGATTGTGGGTTCGAATCTACCATTAGACTACTGTCTTTTTTAATAATAATACGTTTATTTGTTGATCACAAGTAAAACATTAGAAGATATTTACAATTGCTTAATGTGTCCGATATAATGGTCTAGCATTAATTGGCATACAAATATTTTAATGAAAATAAATTGACCGATTAATAGCAATGTCAAACTTTTACCGATTTCGAGCTCAATCAATCATATCCATAACTGTATAATTTTAGTAAATGTCTTAAAGAAATAAAAAAATCAAACGAAAGAACAAAGTGTAATAAACTTTATCAATTACTAGAGTTAAGTTTTTTTATAAAGTCGTCTATTTTATTTAATTTAATATTGTTAAGCAAATAATTGTACATAACAAGAACCATCCCTAATTTACAATGTCGTAATAGCTGTTTTACCTGATACACTAACTATTTTGTGTTTTAAACGTTGAGTTGTTCTTTTTTGTCTATTAAAAAAATTAGATATTTTATATATTAAATAAATGCCTGCCATCTAGTGTCTATTTTGGTATTTATTTTATATAAAGGTGGTACGACCTTAATGGCCTTATCATACTAGCGGTTTGCGAGCGGCTTCGGGGCGGAGTGGGCGAGCAGTGATTACGTCGCGGACGCGCAACGAATCAGAGCTGCGCATGCGCAGCGAATACGTCGCGGACGCGCAACGAGATCGCCGCGAATAGCAACGGGGACGCCATTTTGTACACTCTCGTACAAACGTTTAAAACATACCTTATAGTAAAAACGAGTCTTTTTTCAGGTGACACTGATAATTTCAAATGTGTATCTTCATGTCTTAAGTCGGTTTGTATCAGATGCAAAAACTCATAAAATTTAGGTCTTCACATTTGCAGGTAGGAACGAATTTTTTTAGGATTATATTTTATTCGTTTGCAAAACAACACAAAGTAGTCGCTCTCTTCCAGTCGATTATTTGATAATGGATCCTACCAAAATCTGTTGTTTTCGTCTCATGCGTCTTCGAAGTAACAAAACCAACATCAGTGTTTCCTCGTCGGTTTGCATTTTGTTAGTGAGTGTACTGTACGTCGTAAACTCGTTGCGAACACGTGGCGAAAACGTTGCGTATCCGCCAAGCGTCCGCGACGTCCTCGCTGCGCAGCCGCGGCGTGTTCGCGACGTATTCGCTGCACGCCCGCTCCGCCCCGAAGCCGCTTGTAAACCGCTCGTATGATAAAGCCGTAAGAGTCAATCAAATTTTGTTCGATTAAAAAAATTACTCGTAAGATAAAAATATTCTCCCGAGGCCTGAGCGTGCAGTTATCCATAGGCACATATCTATCTATATACGTTTTGTATTGCCTACTACTATATATATATATATATATAAGGTGTGCGTGTTGCAGGCGCCTACGTGCCGGCGTGCGACGCGCGCGGCTTCTACCTGCCGCGGCAGTGCCATGCAGCGCTCGGCGTGTGCTGGTGCGTGGACGCGCACGGCGTGGAGCGGCCCTCCTCGCGCACCAAGGGACAGCCCGCCTGCCCCACCGCTGGTACGTGCAACTAACAGTAAATACAGTAGTACAGGTAGCGCCACGCGGCGCTCGACGTGTGCTGGCGCGTGGACGCGCACGCTGTGGAGCGGCCCGCCTCGCGCACCAAGGGACAGCCTGCCTGCCCCACCGCCGGTACGTGCAGCCAGCAGTACAGGCAGTGCCACGCGGCGCTCCGCGTGTGCTGGCGCGTGGACGGGCACGGTGTGGAGCGGCCCGCCTCGCGCACCAAGGGACAGCCTGCCTGCCCCACTGTCGGTACGTGCAGCCAGCAGTACAGGCAGTGCCACACGGCGCTCGGCGTGTGCTAGCGCGTGGACGCGCACGGTGTAGAGCGGCCCGCCTCGCGCACCAAGCGACAGCCTGCCTGTCCTACCGCCGGTACGTGCAGCCAGCAGTACATGCAGTGCCACGCGGCGCTCGGGTGTGCTGGCGCGTGGACGCGCACGGTGTGGAGCGACCCGCCTCACGCACCAATCGACAGCCGGCTTGTCCTACCGCCGGTACATGTAGCCAGCAGTACATGCAGTACCAAGCGGCGCTCGGCGTGTGCTGGCGCGTGGACGCGCACGGTGTGAAGCGGCCCGCCTCGCGCACCAAGGGACAGCCTGCCTGTCCCTCCGCCGGTACGTGCAGCCAGCAGTACATGCAGTACCACGCGGCGCTCGGCGTGTGCTGGGGCGTGGACGCGCACGGTGTGGAGCGGCCCGTCCCGCGCACCAAGGGACAGCCTGCCTGTCCTGCCGCCGATACGTATAGCCAGCAGTACAGGCACTGCCACGCGACGCTTGGCGTGTGCAGCGTACACCCGCACATGAGAACTTGGCATTTTAAAACGAAGCGCCATAGTGAAAGATTCTTTGTTACCTAAATTGTGTTTATTATTTATATTCGTATTTTATTACAATAACCATAATATACATAAATGGAATACTATCTTCTTCTTAAGAGCCCTTTTACATTTCGGCGTTACGCAAATTTCGGTATTTTACGCTCCGAGCGGACGATGACTTACGCGAGCGATAAATTATTTCTTACCTCTATTCACTCGCTCGCATTATGGTACTGTGAGTATAGCGACTAAACCATCTTGATCTTCTTGTAAAATGAGAAATTTTCTTAGGATGGAGTCCAGTGGATGGAAAATTTTTGGTGTGTAATTTTTATATTATCTATATAATTTATTATAATCTACTTCCTATATTTTTCATTATGTATAAACCTTAGTGTTGAAATAAGTACACATAAATATTTTAATTGTTTCACAGTAATCGACTGTTAACCGATGTTGGTTAATAATCGATTATATCTACTGACGGTAGCATATTGGTATAAATAAGTAAATAGTACGTTTGCAACCTGTTTTAATAAATAAAATTATCAACTGTAACTAATATTTTTTTAATCGGTACTTACAGCCAATTACCATATGTTTATTATAAAAATATTTGCCGCAACGGCACTGACCGACCTTATCTCGAGTCAATAATTTCTGGCAGTACACACCATTCTTCTTTTTTTTTAAAACACATTACCCCACACTAGGATTTTCTCCTGTATCGTGGAGGCAGTTTACAAACATAAATTGCACAAGGACGAACATCCAGACCCGGAACAATTATTTGTAGGCCATACAAATACTTGTGCGGGATTCGAATTCACTCATTGCTAAGCCACTGCGTTACGGAGCCGTCAACAAACACTTTTTATAAAACCCTTGTAACTGGGGTAACATATTTAAAATCCAAAATTTGTCGTCTTTGTAGATTTTTATTACTTTTATTGCATATTCTAGGTTAGTTCACATGGCAAGTATGCAGACATTTTTACTCTCCATTATTTTTTTCCAAAGATAGAATATTTCTTTTTTTTGCGTTTAGTTGATACATTGATACTTGTATTTATTTTTCCTCATTTCGACTGGTAAGAAAGCTCAGCTACAATCAAAATAACTATGTATAATGAATTAACTATCTGGTATAATAATAATGTGCGAACTTTATACTAATTGAAATATACTGCACGAAAGTAAATACTTGCAACGAATAAAAACAGCGGGCGTAGTTGACGATACTCTTGGCACAAAATAGCAGCGTAAGTGACACACATCAACCTTGACGACCGCTCGTGCGGTAATGATAAAAAAGTACTCTGTGGGTAATGATTTTAGAATTCCGACGCAGAGAAATATATGGTAGTAAAATAACGCCTTGTAAAGTTGCACCCGGTGTGCCGCTATGAATACTGTCCCGCTCTACAAAGCACACCAAGCTTTTTAGAGGCACGTCATTCGATATATCGATGCTGAGGATTCAGATGCTGTCTGAGACAGCATGGAGAGTGCCCTGAGATGAAATTAAGGAGATACGACAAAAGGGTTCATTTTAGGGTTAAACGCGCAACTTTTGCGCGCTTTTTCTTCTGATGTTTAAAATAGACTAGAGTCATCGCCAATGCGAGATTTTGTTTGTTAAAGATTCGTCTTTAGACCCAAGTTTGTGTCGATACTCGACGACGTGGTTCTGAGAATTATCTGTGTTTCTAATTAGTCGGTGATGCTCAAGGTACCTTATGAGCTGGCAGTTTATGATTGATTCCATTATTTTGGAGAACAAGGAGGTGATGGTGGTGATGGTGGAAGATGGTGATAAGTAGTTGGACGTGTCTAAGCAGTCGTATTTTTAGGGATCAGCTACATTAAAGCTGTCTTCCATAAGTTTAGGATTACGCTATATTTTCTCCGGATCACCCGTCTTCAGCACAATAGACAGCATCGGACACACTCGACTTGTTGACGTCCATGGAGAGGACTGTTTTAAACACAGAACGCTGTGTATGCATGGAGCAATCACACCGCGGGATGGTCGGTGGTGCGTAACCCCTGTCATCGAGATTCGAGTAGAACTCCAGAAGAGAACTTAAAAGATCAACTTTCTCCTTTGCGGCATGGGCCAGTGTTTTTATCGTTCTCTTGTGTACAGATGGAACAGGTAGCTTACAGAAGTCACTTTGGACGGACTTGGCAAAACACCTTAATAAAATAAGAGGTATAAAGAGAGCTTGAGCAGTTTAAAATCTTTGAATCACGTCTAATCAGACAATGAAAGAACAAATAATTCAGTCTGAATTTTACAACTTATTTATTTGTTTTGTACCAAAAATAAAGAAAGAGCCACAAGTGAAATACTTGCGGTATTTACTCTATTATTTATTGAGAATATTATACCAAATTGTATTCTTTACATAAGTGGAGCTTGCAAAGGCAACTCAGCGCACCCCCGAATCTTTCGCCGTAGACTCCAGCCCAGTTAGCCTGTGTGGGCAAATCAGGCCCTGTCTACACTCCAAAATCAGAACGAAGTTTTTACACAAGCTTTATATTCTCGGTCTCGACTATACCTTAGAGTTCTTGCGATTCAAGAAATAGATCAGGCTTTACCTGTGGTAAACACATATCTGTAATATACTCGTACGCGTCAACTGGAAGTGAGATGGTCGCACGCACACTATCGCAACTTACATGTTTGTACTTACTCAGACTTTGTTTAATATCGTAAGAAAGGTATATTTGTTAGTGTTGTTTGTGTGTTGTTCGCAAAACTCTTCAACCAATACCAATAAATAATGAATGCTTAATATTTAAATACACAGAGGAAAATACTGATGTTATTTTAGACGATCAAGAGTCGGAGAGCGGCGAGAGCTTGGAGAGCGAGGGGGGTGCGGGAGAAGAGGGGGACGCGGGCGCGCTCGGGCCCGCAGACGACGAGGACGAGCCCGGCAGCGGGGACAACGAGCTGCGCTTCTAGAGCTGAAACTCGGTTTGTGTTTCATATATTCTATTGTATATAAATAATGTGATTCACCATGACCTTGGGAATGCCTATGGTATATTCACGATGAAGCACAACTGATGTAATTGTATTTTAATGATTATAAAAATACTTCCTTTCACCAGCACTTACGGTCCGCGCAGTCTAATTTGGCCGGGTTGAAGTTGATTTTCCAAGATCCGCGCATGTATAGACGCTAGTCAATAGAGACGTGCTACTTCATATTCGCTCTTAAGATTGCTTAGAGAAACAATCTGTTTTGTCTATATTGATTATAGAATAAATTAAAAATTATTATTATAATGTAAATATCTATATGTATTTCAATAAAACAATACTATCTAATACATGATTACGATAAACAGTTTGAATATATATGTAGTAAATACACGATAGCGACAACAAATTCTTTCAGTAATAGCAAAATAATATAGGTAATCATAATCACTGTATTTAAAACGACATGTTGCGTTCACACACGGATGATCCATAAAAATATAAAATAAAACGACATGTTGCATTTACACACGAATGAACCATAAAAATATGAAATAGAATCGAATCATAATCGATTATTTATGTAATTGTAACCGCGCAATACCTATGCGTCACATCTCTAGTTTTACGGTGACCGCCCATCCTCCCACTCCTCCTCCTCCTGTCACCTATTTGTTCTTAAAATATATATACAATGTACATAGGTACATGAACTCTCTCAGTTATCGCCTAGATAAGTATGTTGAGACTACGAACTTCCATTTGCCACAATCCTAACACATCTTTCTCGCTTCTTACACATCCTGATATCACTCATAATTTAACCGTCTTATCGCCAATTTCATCGATAAACTTCTGCTCAGAGTGTCCCTTATTGACTCTACCACTCAAGTACGCAGCATACGTTTGCGTTGAACCGACAACGTTAATATCACTCGTAACTTCGCTATAGATTTCAACCCACTATGAGTTGAAATACTGGCCGGAGGGCAGGTCGGCATTTGAGAGCTTTACATTGCTGTATGTATATACGCATGTTGAAATATTCTCTCGTTCCAGGTAGCAATGCCAGATCGGAGGACCAAAATATCTGGACAAATTTTCAAAAATGTCGGGATTTTAGGGTTGGTCTCTGATGAATATTAAAAATAAAGTTTATTTTTTAAATTAATGGGCTACAAAAAACAATCTAGACACAACTAATTTAAGTACCCTTACTTTTTAGGTTTCCACATGTATTTAGCATTGAACTTTACTGAGTCCACCAATTTGAATCCTTTAGCAGTATTCAGAAGAGATTTAAAATTCAAACGAATTACTTCAAAGTTCAGTCTAATTACTATCTCAGCCTTCATTAAATCAAAGGGCTGAGATGTGAAGAGAAGCTGTTTGTCTGGAGTCTGGAGATCATTGACAATGTCGGGACAATTCAGACGAATCCCGACCATCTGGCAACTCTAGTTCCGTGAGCCTAGAATTGCTCAATATGTATAATGTAAAATGTATAATTTTTTCCGTTCCAGGCATTCCAAAGCCGTCGTGGATGGATGGCCAAAGCGTCACCCGTCGGTTGCGCCGCATCGAACCCCGTTGCAATTTATTATAATAGTACTTACTTACGTTTAGTGCGTTAGACAGTTTAGAGTAACATTATTTCAATTTGTCACAAAATTAGTAAAATTGTGTTAGTATTGTTTAAAACAAACGTATTTTTTTCTTACATAGGCCTAATACTAGGCCTAATTAATTTCTTAACGAGTCTTAACCGTCCTGACATCAAAAATGAAATGTAGAGTCAAATGTATACTTAACAAAAATTTATTATTATTCTAGCATTAGGTAAATACGAATGCTAAGTATATCTAGTATCTATTCTGATTACGTGTATGCAATGCGATATATCCATTTAGTTTTATCCGTATAAGAGAAATATGCAAAATGATTACAGAAATATTCTTTATAAATAATGATTATAAAAGAAAAATAAGGTGGGATCAAAATAACTCTTAAAATAAATCAAGACGTAGACGTTAAAGATGTTTGACAATTGAATAGAACTATTACTATCCTGGTATACCTTAAATATCTAAAGTAACGACTACATACCATTTAGTTTATACATAAATGGATATTTATAATTTTTTATTGTTTTGCCGATATAATAACCCTCGCTATTCGCGAATAATGGCATCACTGTTTAATCAGAATTTAAATTTAAACGATAATGATTGACTTATGATATTACTAGTTATAAGATATCCAGTACCTATTTTAACGGCGACCAGCTTCGTACTTAGCCGCCATTGCACACAATACCTAGTTTACTTTATGTAGTACTAATATGTTAAGCAGCTGTTGAATAAAATTGTTGTAATCGAGACATCTTTCAATGTTATGCAGTTTTCCCATTTTTTCTTTTAATAATAATTGTCACTTTGCTAAATTTTGCACTTATTTAAACTACACTATATGTGTAATTATTTAAAAAAAATGTATAATATTAAAAGCACAGAGATTTAGTTTTTATATAATAAACAAATAAGAGGAGGCAAACGAGCATGCGGCTCACCTGATGTAAGGTCTGTAACACCAGCGGAATTGCAGATGCGGCCTTCTAGCCTCTTTTCTTGAAGGTCCCTAAGTCGTATCGGTTTGAAAAATCGATGGTATTCGATACCACAAGGAAGTTGTGCGAGGAAGGAAACTTATTTTAAATCGCACAGCGGTGGACCGCCAATTATCCAGATGGTATGGACGTTATCGCGAGTTTTGTTTAATTAATTAGTGCAAACAACTTTTATGAGCACTCCCCGTGGTAGATGCGATGGAATACGCGAAGATGCAAGATCTCTTCGCAGCGCCAGTGGGTCAAGCCGATCAGTAAGGGCTCTAGAGCCGATGAATCGAATCGCTCTGCGCTGGTTGCGATTAAGTGGAATAAGAAAGCACTGGGGAGCCCCGGACCCAGAGATATGAACAGTTTTCCATGTGAGGCCGAATTTGTGCCTTCCAATTCTGGATTATTTACCCATATACAATAAATATATTAAACTAATAAAAACCAATAACAATTATCTTGCTTAGGTTGTCTGGAAGAAATTGCTGCATAGCAATAAGACCGCCTTTTGTTTATATAATAAAGGGTATTGTATTGTATTGTATCTTTTACCCGACTGCGATGGTACAAAAAGAAGATAGGTAACGGTCTTGGTCTATATGTATTTGTTTCTTTGTTCCTCTATAACATCAAAACCTGTCGTCAAATTTTCACAAATATATCTCAATTGTTTTTACACACTCGCGCGGAATGCATGGTTTATATTATGACGACTAATTACAATAATATTGGCAAAGAATTCCATTTTCAAAATTTGAATATATTTTTTTGTTTTGGCGACGAGGTTCGCCACCCGTTACATTCTGTCTCCCGGAGGGGCGAAAAGTGGATTGTGGAATCCCGTCCGGCTACGCTGAATATATGTGGAGCAATGAATATATGATGTATGATAGATGAATAGATGTGTTATGTGTAAATGAGACGAAACAGAAGGGAAACGGTATGTATACCATTTCCCTTCTGTTACATGTACATGTCCGTGTACTGGTCTGGTGTAGACGAGACCGAGTGGGCATGCCAGAGAGTCGGTATCATCCTTTCAGAAAGAATGAGTCAATGCGTGAAAGAGTATGAAATAAGCCCGAGACGTAAATGAGAGAGTAAATGCCGTCAGGTCCTGTCGCTTATAGGGAAGTCAACTGTGAATGGCTAATTTTGTCCATTGTTACAACTGTTTGTACTGAATTCCGGTCTTCGGTTGTTGGTATCACTGCATCTACATGCCGATTCATCCTCTGAGTTACACAGCAACCTGGGAAGTGTGTTTTAATTAGGATGCGATGGGTTTCATCCGGCCATGATGAGTAGTTGCCGTCGGGTTTCTTTAAAGAGATGAATCCCGGCGTGTTCTGTTTAGCTAGGATTTTCCTTGCCCGTTTCGTTTCGCTTACAGGTTTCTATGTTACCACAGAATTTACGCCATTTTGTCGAACGTCGATACCTGATACATTTTTTGTACTCAGACTTAGCTTTCATGTATAGTAGCCAGCCTTCTTTCATTGAGGTATTCATGGCCCTATTTAAGGCTTTTCTTACCTTTTTGCGTTTCTTATCTAGTTATTTACCCCACCACGGTTGCTTTCCCTCAACAAGCCTTGGTATAGTGATTTCTGGACATGCTACATGGTAGCTGTCCACCATGGTTCTAGTAATAGCTACCACCTGTTCTTCTAGGAGTGACTGATCTGCTATAGTGTTTGTCGCCTCAAAACCCGCGAGCGAAGACATTAGCTTATTTTGGTACTTTATTTAATAATAATAACGCCCAAAGGGCCACTGCCTGGAGGTCGCCAGAGCGCGTCTGGTACTGGCGCTGGACGCGACAGATGCGAACCACCAGGCGAACGCGAAGTGCTGTATGACCACTCAGCAGCCCGTCGTATCTATTATTCCCATTAGCTGGCTTAGTTTCGGCGTGTTCTTCGCGGGCCCAGCAATCGGCACCCGCCACCGGTGAAGTACGCCACATGCGATGGACAGTCCAAAAGACCTATTTGGAAGCCAGTCGGGACCTTTGCGAGACGCACTCAATTCTTTTTGGCGCCGCACTAGCAGCTTACCGTATCATTGACGCCAAGTTTTCCACGGCTGGACGTGCTACTGGACAATGTAATGCTATCCCAGCCTGGAAAAAAAATTGAGGACCGTGTCGCAAAGGCAAGGGTAGCAAGTAATAATAGGCCGAGAGTAATGCGCACCGTTAAATGGCGTTTGCTGGGCCATATATCAGTTTGTCCCAGCCGAATATTACGCTGGAACTAATGGAAGGCATAGACGACCTGAAGCAAAGAATCGCTGCTTGGGGAAAGATGATTCGGCGATAGATCAAGAGATCTAGGGGTTCAACCACAATCATCTCTTCCAGAGTGATCAGAAGAGACTCTATAAATCATTAGAGAGACCAATTGCAACCTGTTGCATTCTGGCGAGGCCTGTGGTCAGAGCCCGTAAACCACAGTGAAGGCCCTTGGACGGAAGTTGTGGCTAGTCAGTTTGTGAATGTGACGCCCATAAATCTCGTCATCATAACTCCGGCCGATGTAGCTGAGGTGGTCCGTAGGGCCGCGAACTGCAAAAGTCAGGGGCTAGATGAAGGTGTTCGAGGCGTGTTACGCGGTGCTCGTCCGACAGTTTCAACAGGCTCTCGACCAGAAGTCGCTCCCGAGCCTCTTCACTACTGGGATGACTCATTTGGTTCCTAAAGACCACGATATCATAGACCCGAGCAAATTCCGCCCCATCACGTGTCTACCAACTATATACAAGACACTGTTCACTGGGTGCCCGCCAACTTTATTGCGCGTTCCTCTGTGAATAAATATTTCGTAAAAGTTATTCCATCTTTCATTATGGTCACCAGTAAGGACTCCTATGGAGTCAGCTCCTTAAACACTAACATCAGGTCAGTTATACCAGACAGTTATAAGTTATAAAATTAAGAAGAACTTGCTTAATTTTACTTTCTGTTGTATTGTACACGTAAAGTCAAATCACACTTTGCATTACATTTATAAAAACAGTCTGCAATAAACCATTAGACAGTGAATACGTTGTTAACTTCTCTAAAGTGACATATAAGCAAGTTTGACCCGTCCGTATAACAACTTAAAGATAATAGTGGTCCTTCGAGCCGGATTTTTATTGAATAGGCGACTGATAACGTCGAGTCGGAGAACAAAAGAGCCTGGACGCTAATACCAAACAAGTTGCATTAAAGTTATTAGTGTACAAATAAAGTGAATAACCATCATATTATTCAATATTTAACATGGAAAACACGGAACAAATTTTAAGTGAACTTGAAGATTTGCACTGTTGTATTGTTAAAATCCACGATAACTTTAAAAAATGTCCAAAGGCACGTCTAACTAAGGGCTATTTAGAAACAAAAATTAACTGCCTTGATGACTATTGGAACTCGTTTAAGACCGCACATATAAATTTATTAAAATCTATGCCTAAGGAACACCGAAAACGCTTTGAATATTTTAATAAAGACGTGTATTATTCGTGTGAAGAAAGTTATATGCAAATAAAAGCGGATATGAAGGACTTATTAGATTCATTACATTCTACGGTTACACAATGAGCTGGCGTTGGTGAAAATAAGATGATGCAGCGTGAAGTTCCCCAAGTTAAGTTGCCCAGAATACAGTTACCATCATTTTCTGGCAGTTACGAAGATTGGCCGACGTTTCAAGATTTATTTTTAACACTTGTTGATAAAAATGAAACAGTTGTGTTCAAAAACTACATTACTTGAAGTCTAGTGTAACGGGTGATGCCGAAAGTTTATTGAAACATATTCAGGTAACCGAAACGAATTATGCACAAGCGTGGGATATATTAAAGAAGCGTTATAGCAATAAACGACTCATAGTGACCTCTATTCTAAAACGAATGTTTAACCAAAAAAAAATTGCAGTCAGTCCGCAAGTCAAATTAAATCTTTACTCGACACTACGACCGAATGTCTTAATAGCTTGAAAAACCTAAACGTTATTACCGAACATTGGGATACAATGGTGATTTATCTGGTCGTAAATAAATTAGATTTGGAATCCCATAAGGAATGGCAAGAATTTGTAAGCAAGGAAATGGACGATGAGTTGCCCACCTTGATGACATTAACAAAATTTATGGAAATGAAATTTCGAACACTTGAGTTGTTATCGCCAGGTTCAACAAAGGATAGAACTACAGTGCGCTCATATCATGTTACAACTACGGAGAGGGTTTGCCCGTTGTGCAACGGAAATCATGCTCTATGTCACTGTAAGAATTTTGGTAAAATGGAATCAACAATGAGGAGTGAATGTAAAGACAAAAAAACATATGTTTTAACTGTCTAATACCTGGTCACCCAGTCAAAGCTTGTCGTTCATCCAGCACATGAAGGATTTGTCACAAACGTCATCACTCTCTTCTTCATCATTCACGAGCTACGAGTCCCCAAGGTGAAAAGCAAAAGGAAACACAACCGAAGGTTCTACATACAAATGTTGAAGAAACAGAAGAACTTCAAATCAATACAATGATGACGTCACAAGCTCAAGCAATGAGGAATACAGTTTTATTAGGTACAGCAATAGTCACAGTACGAAGTGAAGATGGATACACAACTGTATTAAGAGCCTTCATTGACCCGGGATCACAGGGTTGTTTAATTAGTGAACGTGCAGCTCAATCTTTAAAGGCTAAAAGATATAAGGTTAAGGGAAACATTATTGGCGTGGGATCTGTAATGTCAAAAATAAATCAAGTAGTTCAGGTAGAGGTAATATCACAGTATCAAGGCGAATTCAGCCTCAAGGTAAAAGCGTACGTCATATCAAAACAACTGACTACTAAAATCCCCTCAAAATCAATTGCATTTTACGAATGGCCTTATCTCCAAGGACTTAGTTTAGCAGATCCAAATTTCCACACAACAGGATCTATTGATTTGTTGTTAGGAGTAAATGAATATGCACAAATCTTGCAGAGTGAAGTCATCAAAGGTCCACCTGGAACGCCTTGTGCGCAAAATACTGCACTGGGTTGGATTGTTTTCGGGAGCGTAAACGACAATTTACAACAACAAGAACAAACAATGATAGTAATGCACCAAGTAACCGAAGTAGATGATATGTTGAAAATGTTATGGGAAGTAGACCCGACTCCTAAAAGAAGATACACGAAGGATGAAGAGAAATGTGAAGAAATATTTAAGAATACCTATTCGAGGAATAGCGAAGGAAGGTACATAGTTCAATTACCATTTAAAGTAGATAACCCGAAGTCACATAAAGGAAACAGCAGAGAAATTTCAATGAAAAGATTTTTACAGTTAGAACAAAAATTAAATAAAATACCACATCTTAAAGAGAAATATCAGGTCATTAAAGAATATCTTACAATGGGGCACATGGAAAGAATTCCTAAACAAGAAATAACCAAGTGCGCAGTTTATTTGCCTCATCATGCTGTAGTACGCACCGACAAAGAAACAACCAAAATGCGTGTTGTTTTTGACGCTTCATGTAAAAATTCTCAAGGAATGATTTAAGAAGTATCATTATGAGATGGCGGATGCACAAAATTTGTTTCGCAAGCGATGTTGAAAAAATGTATAGGATGATATTGTTAAAAAAGGAACATACAGACTTTCAAAGAATTTTGTGGAGAGATAATTCATCCAAATCTAACGAAATAGAGGAATTCAGGTTGTTGACAGTTACATTTGGTACAGCATCAGCACCATATCTAGCCGTCAAAACCTTATTGCAAATTGCAGATGATGAAGCCAAAGACTATCCAAATGCAGCAAGAATAATACGTGAGGACTTTTAAGTAGACGATTTAATGTCTGGGTGTGATACTGTTCAACAAGCCATAGAAGTATGTGAACAATTAAAAACTATTCTTAACAGAGGCGGCTTCAGACTACAGAAATGGATATCAAATAGTGCTGATTTGTTAAGGTCATTAGAACCAAGTGAAATATCAACAAGAGCTTGCTTGAATATTAAAATCGATGGCACAGTAAAGGCACTCGGCCTGACATGGAATTTAGGTGAAGATGATTTTCAATACACAGTGACTTTACCACCTGTTCTAAGGAACGTCACTAAACGTAATATATTAGCAGATGTACAAAGGATGTTTGATCCTTTAGGATGGATAGCACCCGTGATTATCAAGGCTAAAATATTTATTCAAAGGTGGGTGCACGAAGAATTACGGAAAGAGTGGCTGACAATACGTTATGATCTAGATAATGTCAATCAAATGCGAATGAAACGTTGGATTTATACAAAAACCGCTAATAAAGAAACCACATCACTACACGGTTTTTGTGATGCATCTATAAAGGCAATATCTGCAGTTGTGTATTGTAGAACAGTAGATGAAAACGATATCGTACAGACAAGCATTGTAGCTGCCAGAACCAGGGTAGCTCCGATAAAAACGATTTCTTTGCCTCGCCTTGAGTTATGTGGCGCAACTTTATTAGCTAAGCTTCTAAATCACGTGGCTGAAGCGATGAGAATACCTTCCACACAAGTTTTTGCGTGGACTGACTCTTCAGTAGTTTTGGCATGGCTTATTGGCGAGCCAAATATATGGCAGCCATTTGTCGCAAATCGTGTTGTTGAGATAATGGAGAACGCTAAAAATGGCCAATGGTACCACGTGAAAACTTAGGACAATCCAGCGGATGTTGCGTCAAGAGGTTCCTCTGCTCAAGTTCTTCTCACAAATCAGTTATGGTGGCATGGACCACCATGGTTGTTACAGAAAGAAATAATATTTTCAAGACCTAACATAGTTTCAACACAATTGGATATAAAATTTATAAAAATAAATTTAAATGTGACAGAAATAAAAAATGACCATACAAACCAGTTTTTGAACTTTGAGTGTTTTGACTCATTAGAAGAACTTCTTAAGATAATTGTATACAGCAGACGATTTTTAAATTTCAAAAGGCGACAGTACAATGAAAACGGGATTACAACTCAAGAATTACAACAAGCCGTAAATGTATGTATAAAGAAGGCACAAGTGGGGGATTTTCACGACGAAATAAAAACAATTACTGATCATAAATATGTTCGGAGAAATAGTCGCTTAAAATCTCTAAATCCATTTCTTGATGAAGAAAGGATTCTTAGAGTAGGAGGAAGACTACGGCATGCAAATATTAGTGAAGAGAGTAAATTTCCAATTATTTTAAACGCTAAATCTTCACTGACAGCACTCATTGTAGCTGACGCTCATAAAAGGACGCTGCACGGTGGAGTACAATTAATGTTGTCATACTTAAGAACAAAGTACTCGATTATAAGGGCGAAAGGTGTAATAAAATCTCATATTTCTAAATGTCTGATATGTGCTAAAATTAGAGCCAAGGCAAAAGGACAAATAATGGGTGATCTACCCACTGAACGAGTTAACCCGTCACGCCCATTCTTACAAAGTGGCGTAGACTTTGCCGGGCCAATCCAAATACTTATGTCAAAGGGGAGAGGTATACGAACAAAGGTGAGAGCTTACATAGCTATTTTTATATGTATGTCTATTAAAGCCATCCATCTTGAACTTGTAAGTGATTTAACTTCAGAAGCTTTTATTGGGGCTTTTAGGCGTTTTGTATCACGGAGAGGACGTTGCGCTCACCTGTGGAGTGACCAAGGCAGAACTTTCATAGCAGTAAACAGAGAATTGTCGGAAGATTTGAATGAAGCTAATTTAAATATAAAAAATCAAATTACAAGCGCCTTGGCTTTGGATGGCACCCAGTGGCATTTCATTCTACCTTATAGCCCTAATTTTGGTGGTTTATGGGAAGCGGGGGTTAAATCCATGAAAGGACATTTGAAGAGAGTCCTGACGAAGAATTTAACATATGAAGAGATGTCCACTCTTTTGTGCCAGATTGAAGCGTGCCTAAATTCTCGGCCCTTAACACCTTAACACCTATTGATCAATCTGATGTAGACAATATAAGCCCTTTAACACCAGGCCACTTTTTGATCGGTGAAGCTCCTATTTCTGTCCCAGCTCCAGACTTATGTGACGTAAAAATTAGCCTACAAGCACGTTGGCGATACACTCAAAAACTCTTAGGTGACTTTTGGCATCGATGGCAGCATGAATATCTCACAAGGTTGCAACAAAGACCAAAGTGGCTTAAAAAGGAACGTGAATTTGCTATCAATGAAATTGTTCTCATTAAGCATGATAAACTGCCGCCTGGAAAGTGGATGCTGGGTCGCATACTTGCCAAACATCCTGGATTAGATGGAGTCACAAGAGTTTATAGTCTAAAGTGCGGTGATAGTGTTATTAAAAGAAGTGTGTTAAAACTGTGTCATTTGCCCATTGATTATAATTGAGTTTTATTCATGTTTATTTTTTGATTGTTTGTTAATGTATAGCTATGTCTAAATATTTTTGTACTATTACATATTGTACTTATATTGTAGATATAATGATCTTTTAAAAAGGGTCATGCCCTTTTTGGCGGGCGGTATGTTGTATTGTACTCGTAGTCAAATCACACTTTGCATTACATTTGTAAAAACAGTCTGCAATAAACCATTAGATAGTTAATACGTTGTTTACTTCTCTAAAGTGACATATAAGCAAGTTTGACCCGTCCGTATAACAACTTAAAGATCACTTTCAATATTAAGGTATTTTGCTTTCTCTTATGAAACAATTTGTGTCCTTTTTTTAAAATGTTAAGTTTTATCTTTATTTATAAATTTTTACGTGTATAGTTTTTGTTTTATGCTGAAGTCCTTGATTTATTTAGTTTATTTTATTGATCTGCCTGCACCGAAAAGCACAGGCAACTTTGCCAGTGCATATTGGTGCAGTTGAGCGCCGTACGCGGGGATGAAGGAGTCCTGGAGGTTTGAGCCGATCGCCACGGGGCTATATACCTACTATATAGTGTCGAGAGGCAGCACGCCCCCTTTGGTTCGGATTTCAAGCTAAGATTTTAAGCAAGGGACCGCGAGTAATAAAACTCCTGCGGAGCCCCAAAGAACTGATGACCTTTTCTCTATTGCCCGGCAAGTGGTAAGCCGCAATGGGAAGAGCAAGGCACCCAGAAAGGTAACTTGCCGACCTGATGAACCGTCTATCCCAGCAGGCAGTGGCGCAAAGGCCAAAAAGAAGAATAAGAAGCAGCGAGAAAAAGCCGCAAAGAAAGAGCCGCGCTCGCTGCTTCTAAGAGCAGCGTTAAGGGAGCTGGGAAAGCTACTGCCACTGCGGTGCTTGAGGATGGAACCAGTAGCCACGCTGAAACTGGGAAGGATGAAAATGCAGCCCAAGTAGTAGGCGCGGCCGCCGAAACCAGCTCTAAGTCATCCGCCAGGAAGCATGGAGCAGCCAAGCGTCCTGGATGAAGGAAAGAGCAGCCAAAAAGATGCTGGAAGAGTCCACCTCGCCGAGAGGCAAGCACAAAAAAGTACGACATGTCACATAACAAAGGAAGTAGGTGATGACATCCTCGTGGCTATACAGAGGAAGATGATCAGCGAGGCCTGGAGTAGCCAGGACCCTGATGCGTCACCTCTCCTGTGGAATATGGTCATAAGTGAACTGATCAGCAAATTAAAGGTGCCAACCACTTCTATACAATTGGTTATGCAGGTGACCCGACAATACTGGTCTCAGGATAAACAGTAAGCATGGTGTGCGACCTAACCCAAGCGGCTCTCCGTATAGTGGAGAGTTGGCGCAAATACTACGACTTAATCGTCCATCCAAATAAAACGGGTTTAGATAATGTTCACACAAAACAAATGCTGAATAATTATCATCTACCTAGTCTCTTCAGCACAAAACTCCAGCTATCCTCTGAAGTAAAATACTTAGGTCTTACCTTGGACAGTATACTTAACTGGAATAAACATCAACAAGGATAACATAACTTTCTGGCAATGCAGAAACATGATTGGCAAATTATGGGATCTAACGCCAAAATTATACTGTGGCTATACAAAACTGTAATTTGGCCCATGACATTGGCCATATATATGGCGGACCAAAGCGAATGAAGCCACCACTGAGACTGGCATGTATAGCTGCCACAGGCTGTATAAGAACTACACCAACAGCAGCTTTAGAGGCTATACTGGAGCTAACCCCACTTCATCTACATATACAACAAGAAGCAACTTAAGCTGCCATTAGACTCATGACCCTAAATCTTTTAAGTAAGAGTAGAGTCCCATACAGGTATAATTGATGGAGTTTACTCAAAAATGCCTCTCTTACAAGCCAAGTACGATAAGATCCAAAAACAATGTGTATTTGATAAAAAGTATAAGATATAATTAAATTAAACCAACCAGCCATAGGGATTAAACCCAAAAGAGCTTATAGTTTTCACAGATGGTTCTAAAACATATGAAGGTGTAGAATCTGGAACTTTCTCTGAAGACCTTAATATCCACATATGTACACCGCTTGGTACCCATATCACAGTCTTCCAGACGGAATGTATGGGTATCATCCCAGCGGCCATAGCAATAGATGCTAGGAAGGTAAGACTTCTCCATCAGAATACTGACCAACAGTATGGCGGTACTACAAGCTCTGAGTTGTAATGTGATGAACTCAGGACTAATATATGAATAGCATCAACTTTTAAGTGAGGTAGTAAGCACAACAATGTGACTGTAATAGATTAAGGGACATAGTGGATCTAAAGGCAATGATGCAGCAGATGAACTGCCCAGAAGGGGCTCTGGCCACTATAGGGCCGGAACCAATAATACCAATTCCCTTTGGTTATGTTTGTTCACTGGTATGTAGAAACTTCAATAATTTACACACTCAGCTTTGGAAAAAATTTGTAGACTGTAGACAAGCAAGAGAGGCCCTGCCTGAAAAAAACAGTTGTCTAACCAAGGTTCGAAATGAGACTGAACAAGCCACAGATCAGGATAGTAACAAGTGCTATCACAGGAAATGGCTCCTTTAACAAACATTTATTTACCATAGGTGTAACAGATAGCCCCCTGTGCAGAGCATGCATGGGGGTGGAAGTAACGACGGCTCACGTGTTGCTGATATGTCCAGAGATCGCTTCATATAGGGCTAAACATCTCGGTACGCCGGGATCGCTCCCCGAAGTTGCTTGCAACATCAAAGGACTGTTGAACTTCTTCGGGGAGATTTCATGGCTCGAATAATCACATTATTCCCGCCCACACACAAAATACGTGCTTAGACGTAGAGTTGCGGACAACAGCCAGTCGTAAAATAAACTAACCATTCATAAGAAAGGTGTGGTACATTGACACAGAATTTTACTCATTTTGCAAATTTAAAAGGTATTTCAGTTTTATTTTAAAAGTACAAACCATATCGCCATTTTTGATCAAAGGTGGTATATTATTCCAGCACTTTATGGCAGCATACCCAAAACTATTACGAAATGTGGCCATTCTACATCTTTGGCAACAACCGAAGTTTCCTATGAGAAACATATTTTGTCATTTTTATAAATAATTAATATTTAAAATATTTTTAATTTTTCAAAAAATGCAAATTTGCTGTTTTTATTGACCAAAGAGCATTATTTAAATCAATCATTAAATTACAAATCACTCAGATTGCATATTTCAGGCATACTGGACTTAGTTGAGTTACCCTAACTGCAGTTTTCAACTAACTTTAAAAAAGGAGGAGGTTCTCAATTCCACTGTATTTTTTTAATGTAATACATCAAGTTCTTTTAGATGAACCAATTTTGATGCTTCTATTTTTATTTGAAAGCATAAGCTTCTGATGTGGTCCCATATAAATTTGATCAAGATCTGACCAGTATTTTTGAGTTATCCTTAATGATGCGTATTTGATTGACTTCGACTACATGGATGATGTTCTCATTTTATGTACATTGAAGTCGGTTGTACACTTTTAATTTTACTTCTTTTAATTTACATGTCTTACACATGACACAGACAAGATAATTTTTTTGGATAAATTTAAAACAGCACCTATTTAAAAATAAATAATTCAACAATAAATAGACAGGCAAGTCGATCTTTGATTTTAACGCACATGGAATTGCTTTTGAATGGAACACAGTAAGTATAAAGGTTAAATAAATAAAATCGACGTTTAAGAGCTATGACTTATAATTACAACTAAAAAATATAATTTACACAAAAATTAATAATTCCGTAGTTTATTCTTCAGTCTGTCCCAAATCTTTAAACTTGCCACGGTAGAAGGGGATATAGGCGCAGAACACTTTCCAGTCAGTAAAGTAGAGGAGCCCAACAAATGCTGTTCCTCCAAAAGCCATTGCAGATGGCAAGAATGATGCTGCCATTTCAGCTTGTTTTCGTCCCAATCGTCCTAACATTTTGAATCTTAATAAACTTTCTCTTAATAATTAAAGTAGTGTTACGTAAAACACCAAAATGAGAAAATGAGAAAATTTGATTAAATATTTGACAATTTGTGTAATGTTGCCATTAAAACGTAGTGAAAATATATTACACTCTTTGGTTGCCATCTGAAAATTGTAATGCACACCGGAAGGCAGAGTGCTTCTGGCGTGCGTTAGAATGCGCATAAAATCCATTTTGTACTAAAACCTGCATACTGTCGGAAATTTTCCCGACCGACCGACTTTTAAAAAAAAGTGAATTAAAACTATTGTAAAAGAAATGTGATAGAAATGAACCCAATAATCAATGTCCTATTACACTTGTACCTATTAAATCAAAAAATTTTGAAAGGTGTTTTTACAACAGCTTAATTGAATTCCTTAGTAAACATAATATTATTAAAAAGGACAGAATGGTTTTCAACACAATAAATCAACTTCTTTAGCAGCATTCTCTCTTATAAAAAATATAACTGTATGTATTATAAATATTCCGGTGGTAGCATTGAAGTAATATGTACTTACGTACCAGAACAGCTATTTCAAACAAAACATGTGCGTTACTCTGTGTTCGCGCGGTTGGTTTTGTTACAATAGAATAAACATAGGTAGAACGATCAGTAGGTAATAATTTATTGTATTGTTAAATAGGTAAATTATATCGAGAACAATTTTCAAATTTTGTCATTTATTTTGTATATAATATTTGTTTATTTAACATTATATTACTTAATATTATATCACAATTACATTTTAATATTTTTATCTGAATATTTTAAAAGGTATCTATGTCAAATATAAAAAACATACTAAATGTATTAATGTAAAACTCATTAATATAAAATTTAAATTACAAATATATTTGTTTAAATTAGAATAAGCGTCATTCATAAATGCTGGGCACGCGACAGTTAAAAATGGACGAATTTATTCCACTTTGACTTTGATGTGGAAACCTAAAAATAATATAAAAGAATAATGAGCGGATTTAAATATAAAAAATTGGCCTAATTATGATAACCCATATATGTTTCTACAAAAAAATGTGTATAATAATAATATATTCATCCTATACATAAGTATCCACAGAAATGTCGCATATGAACAAATTAATTTCATAATCTATATTACATGACACAAGATGGCGTCTTAGGAATAATTTATTTTATTATTAATTTATAATACTTTTTTATTGATTGAGTATCTTATTAACCAATGAAAAGTAATACCTTGGTTTTTACTGACATTTCTTGAATTGTTTGTGCAATATCTAAGTACACACGACGGCATATTTTTATCAAGAGATTTTTTTTAAATCAACATAACACGTGACAACTCTACAGGCGCCTAGCGAGTTACTGTACTGATTAAAGTGCGGTGTATGCACTGCAGTTGAGTGGAACAGAGTAGCTGAATGCAGTGTCGCCTCTAGTATGTAGTACATAATAGCTCAATGGGTGGTAGCTATATTCTTTGATATGAGTTACGGCTTTTGATTTTGTAGATCATGGGATTTTGCTCAACAAATGCGAATTTCTAATCAATCGTAAGCAATGTGCTGAAATCACTACTTTAAATGACAGTCATGAATGCAGTGTACACAAATCTCCATCCAGGGTCAAGTACCCGGATGAACGAGCTTTGCTCGGTTTTTTAAAATTACATTTAGATACAAATTACATTCTGATGAATAATATTTTTTGATCTTATTGACATAATAGAAAAAACTAAACCGGTTATTTGATTAAAAAATCATGAATGCAATTAGTTTAATTAAAATTTTCGTATTTTAAAAATACTTAATTAATTAAAAATACTTAAAAATAGGGCTCGAAATAGTAGATTTTCTCACAAAAGAAGGGAACTTGTCAAAAAAAGGAAAAAATTAGGACCGAAGACAGGACGCGAACCAAGGCATTACGATTTCGCACCGCTCGATATCCACTTGAGCTATTACGAGCTATTACTATAACACAGTGTCAAAATTTACCTTCTTATATTGTAGCGGTTTTTCATTGCCTGAAAACACGTACAAAAAGACATTTTCTAAACATAAATCCTAGCTAGATCGATTTATTGCCCCCGAAACTCCCCGGACACAACATTTTATGAAAAACGGTTGAGCCGTTTTCGAGCTTCCGATTATATTATATATACAAGAATTGCTCGTTTAAAGGTATAGGATAAACACGAAGTTCCACAAGGGAACGTATTAGCCCCCTTATTATTCTTATTGTACATTAATGACTTACCAGATTCAATAAATTGTCAAAGTGTTCTATTCGCAGATGACATATCTATAATAGTGTCATATAAGGATAAAGATACATCTCACGAAATAAAAATAAGTAAAGAGGTACTATCTGTATTAAGATGGCTAAAAGCAAACAAATTATATGTAAATCTGTCAAAACCAAAATTCATAAAATTTGGTACGAATAAAAGTAAATGCTCTCATAATAATATTAACATAAAAATAGAAAATGACAGTATAGAAGAAGCATGACAGCATAAAATTCTTGGGTATAACTTTGGATGGATTTTGTAATTGGAATCAACATGTAAATGATGCTTGTGTGAATGAAAGCTTCGGATTCGGACCGTATCAGATGGAAAGACTGCAGGTATAGCATATTAAAGGCTATGTAGAGTCAATCCTTAGATATGGGTTAATAATATGAGGGAATTCGACTGATGTTGGTCAAGCATTCATTGCACAAAAGAAATGTTTAAGAGCTATTTGTGGAGCAAGTCCACTCGACTCCTTGAAATAATACTAGTTTTTACGGAATTTATCGCGTATATTTAACTTTTTAAATACCCGACGTTTCGAACGCTTTACAGCACTCATGGTCACGGGCGGGACTGAGATGTTCAACGTCCATATGTCATAGTTAACTGCGGTTACCATAGATTAAAATTTAACTTTTGTTCCGATCTATGCATAGATGCATAGATCGGAACAAAAGTTAAATTTAAATTAAGGCTAAAAAGTTAAATATACGCGATAAATTCCGTAAAAACTAGTATTATTTCAATGTGTAGTGTTCGCGTAAATATAAGAAACCACTCGACTCCTGTAAACCTCTATTTAAAACACTTAATTTACTGACATTGACCTGCATGTATGTTCTTGAGGTACCAGTCTTTTTAAGGAAGTATAACATCATCATTTTACTAAATACAGACCAAGAGATCCTACTAAAATAATGATTCCATCTTGCGGAACAGCTTTAAATAAACGGAATGTATATCATATGTGCATATTAGCCACTCAAAGGTCCATGGCTACTACGCTAGCCAAAGCAAAAGTAGCGTTGTACGTCCCGGATAGTGAAGTAGCCATAGCGTCAAGTTTTATAAAATTGACATCTAGGGCCATTTGCGGTAATTTTTGTAAGTTTTGTTTTTTGGAATCGATAGCTGACGAACTATTTTACGTATTACAAACGAGATGGCAGTGTAACAAATCTTAACGAATGAACCGTAATTATTTAACAACAGTCTACTCTACTCTCGGTGTTTTGTGAACAAGTGCTTGTGGAGTGTCAACGATTATGTCGTAAGTACTTTAGTTTTATTTAATATTACTTAGAATATTATACGTCACAATAAACTAGATGATTTATGCTTTATAATTACGTATACATATCACAGTTCTTAGTGTAAAATCGAGTCTTATTTTAAATTTAAATTATAGCTGTTCCGAAAGAAATGGCCGCTCTCAAGTTGTCGGCCCAAGTTTATTTTTGTTTACTTTGTTTTTCTGTAAAATTATATATAAGCAAACGAGTTTTAGTTCGTAATAAACATAATAATGAACTTTACAAACAGAAATAAACCATATTAATTGAAGATTCGTTAAAAATGTTAGTAAAACTACTATAATGTTAAACGTTACTCAGGTTTTTTGTTGTGGCTAATTTTATATCCACGGACGTAACGACAATAGTTCTAAATAAGGGTCGGTACAAACAGCAAAATATGTTTGCCAGATGTTTTGCTTTGTTATTTTTTACGGTCTTAGTCTTGGGTCGTGCTGGTTTTGAGTTTTATTCCTTATTTATAATGATTCTTAATCAAAATCGTAATTTTTAATGTTTCTTTAACACATTACTATTATTGTTTTTTTCCTTGATGATATTAATGGTTTAAATTAATACATACAACAATTTTAGATCACCAACCGAAACTGAAACTAACTTGGCCCGTGGAAGTCATAGAAGCCAAGGGGTTCGTACTGGAGGTGGGAGTGGACCATCTCAAGTTAGGGGGTACTTTAAATTTTTTGTATTTTATAAAAACTAATTTCGTATATTTTGTTTTTCTCACTTTATATTAAAAAAAAATTATACGTGGTAGAGTCATGCTGCAGTGATATTAGTAGTATAGTTGTAGCACAAATAGATTGAAGACCGTGGAAGGATCACGCTCTTACAGAATACATTCGTAAAATAGTAGCTTAATGCTGCTGTGTTTCATATGGTGAGTGTAGAGAACCGCAGACCCTTTTTACTAGAAAGGAGGCATTCTATCGTAGTCCTCACGGGTGACATCGTATTTAATAATGGACAATTGTTACAATTTAGCCCATTATTAGCGCGGTGTCTGAAACGATAACAAACAGACTGCTTTGGGACCTTACGACTGAATCGGGAATTTGTTCCCGATTCTTTGAAAACAATAATAAAGACGGAACTAAGACAAGGTGAAGTATTGGCGAGCTACTGTTCCGATTTGTCGGTAATCGTATGGCGAGATGCTAACCTAGATAGCATGCTTTCGACGTACCATTGCCTCCAGATTGGTACGCGACAAAAATATGACCGACTAACATACAAGCCAAGCGTTGTTTTGGACTACAACAAGTCCATGGGAGGAGTGGATAGGAAGGACCAGTTCTTGTCTGCTGAGCTCATGGAACGTACACGAAATAAAATTAGGTACAAAAAGGTATATATTGGAATCTAACAAAAACTTGTGGTTTTATGCAGTGTCACATATAATTTATTACTTTTTATTTATTTATTTTAGTTTTCAATTAGTCCTTTTTTTTGTAAATATTTAGTTAAAATCAATTCTTAGTTTTAAATAAAATACTATTATTTGTAAAATATTTTTTTATTATTTCAATAAACTGTACATTAATTTTATTATTGATGTTTAATTTAAACCCCAACTTAAAAAAAATCCCGTAATTAACTTTTTTTAAGTTGCGTAAATTACAAAGTGTGCATGAGACCTTAAATAGGAGGCCATCTTGCTTAGCGAGCGAGTCCAAAGCGCTCGAGGCATCGCGGTAAATTTAGGAGTAGGTGTTTTGTTGCGATTTATTTAATTACATAACTCTAATTAAACATTAACATATATGCATCATAAAAAAGGAAAATACGTCTAGTTTGTTGTGACTTTATTTTATGGGTAAAAAATACAATAGTTCTTCGTTGAGGTGTAAATTAATAAAATTTATACATTTATTTTTCTCCAAATTTAATGTTCACAACTATTTTTAATATCTTAAATAACATTTTTGGGTTTTAAAACATACATAGGTTTAATTCGCATTCTTCTGTCAATTTTTAGTAGTTTTTATCTCTACTCTATCTATAGTTAAGTAGCTATGTGGGTTTTATTATACAACATGCAAGCGCGGTAGCAGCCGAATTAGGGCCGCGCGTATCCGGACGTACAAGGGTAAATCAGTCGCGAGGGCTGGACGCTTGAGCGGTTAGGTTTTAATAAACTGCCTAAGGGTCTACGGGAACTTGCATTTAAATATTTTAAAATAAAGTTAAGAAAATGGCTAGTGGATAAGTGTTTTTATACGCTACGAGACTTCATTCAACATAAAACTAATGCATGATTATTTGTAAAACTAAATATAATGTAATATGATAATAATAATAAATAATATGCTAAATATTTTAAATGTAATATTGTAATAATAATAAATAACATAACTTGACATTTTTGGAAGTAATATAATAGTATTTTAATTGTTTTATATAATAATAAATATTTGCATGCCTATTAAAGTCAGTCAGTCAGAATATAGCTTGAACTATGCACCACTGTTAAATCTGGTACCACATGTATTCTGTGCAAATAAATGCTTCTCTCTTTCTTTCTTTCTTATAGTATATGAATGAGGGCTCGTAATCCTCCGCTCAGCAAATGTCACTAGATGATACTGTGGTAAAGTATTTTGTCATACGGTGTCATTTAATTGAGGAGTTAGTTTCAAATAAAATTTTACCAATGCCTCACTGGCTTGATCTTTAATTTTTTGCATATTTTTATCTTTTTTTATTTTTCTACTTTTATGAATATCTGTGGTTTGGTTTATTTAGTTTTAATCTAATTGATATAAAATAAAACTAATAGCATAAAAAGGAACATTAATCTTAAACTTTTCGGGCACATTAACCTCCTCGCTATGAAATCAGTCAAATATTACGCTTCAGTTTTTAAGTGGTGCAGCTCTGGTGGTAGAAAAAGTTGTGGATCATTGACTTGAATGCTTTGATCGATATATTGATATATATAATAAAATATTTACTCAACCAAATCTAAGAAATACCTTTTAGGTTTTGAGTATTAAACCAAAGGAGCCGGCATCGCAAGGCCTACCTCTCTGTAAAAGGCAGGAGAGTCCGACACATACCCGTTATATAAAACTAGTTTTTCCGTGTTGGGCGCCATTACGCAAGAGATCGTGCCAGTCAATTTAGTTTCGACGAAAATGCCGAATCGCAGTGTATTTTCATGCAAAAACAATCAAAACCATCAACACAAAATAAATATATTAACGAAAATTTATTTCATAACTAAATCCGTTTGTGACGAATAATAATCATAACATTAAGATGTGTAGTGGATTTTGTCACATGGTATAAATATTCTGCTCAATCACAACATGATTCTGAATATATTATAATTTAATATAATCGATAACTAGTCTTTATCAAAATATAACAAGACACAATTAAAATTAAATTAAATTTAGTATTTTTATTCAAAGCTCACCGGAACAGTACAATTGATTTTTTTTAATTTTCTCTAACACAGTGCTGAAAACCATTCAATTTCAATATATATATATATATATATATATATATATATATATATATATATATATATATATATATATATATATATATAAATATTTTATTGAATTTTGCGTTTATTGCAAGTACTCTGTGGTCTATGTAAGCTACTTTTATAAACTGGAAACCATGGAGTATAGAGGTAAGGAGGACAATCTCCCATAGGAGAATAGTTGGAAAGTACTTATTCTAAAAATTTTGTTAGTAAAAACTAAACAAACATTTATAAGTACCTAATAAAATAAAATAAAACAAAAAAAGCTTAAACTAAACCATGATACGACGCTCGCCCCCTAATGCTCCGGCATCACCCCACTACACATCTAAACCGAATTTAACATCGTGCCCCAATAATGAAAACCTAAACATAACGCAAAGGAAAAGAAAACGTGAGTCGGATGAATTAGGGCGAATGGAAAAAATGATGATAGACATGAAAACCATGTTTGAGGAGTTCGTGTCGAACCAAACTCTACAAAACAATAAAATAGATACCCTGCAAATGGCAATCGAAGAAATTCGAAATCAAAAAGCAAAAATCACTATTCAAAACTCAGAAATCCGTACTCAAAACGAGGAAATCCAAAAAAACCATGTCATTTTTGTCTGACAAATATGATGAGGCGGTGCTTGGGATTAATAATTTAAAAGCAGAGTGTAACAATATCAGCAGGTTATAAAAATATTAGAAAATAAGGTAGACTTTTTTGGAAAAAAATTTGAGAGCAGCATCACTTGAAATAAAAAATGTCCTGAAACCCGTGAAACCCTAATAAGCACAATCCAAAAAAACTTGGCAGTATTATTAATCATCCCGTACTAGAACAGGATATTGCAAATATTTTTCGTTTGAAGAGTAAGACGGAATCAGTGGGTACAATTATTGTAGAATTCTCGTCAACGGCGACAAAGCAATTATTTTTGAAGTCAACTAAAATCTATAATAAACATAACAAGGAAAACCGTCTTAACACTACCCACTTACAAGAAAAAGGACCTAAGCACTTCTTATACGTCTCTGAAGTACTCACTGCAAGAGAGTTTATTAAGAGTAGTGAATACGAGCAATGTTGGACAGCCAACGGTAAGGTGTACATACGCAAAAAGGAAGGGATGCCCAGCCGACTTATCAAGACAGAAGATGATCTAGCACAACTACGAAGACAAAAGTGACTAGACTGCGTTATTTTATCTTTAGCAATATTGTCCAAATATATTATAATACTATTCTTGTTACAAATTTATAGAATTAAATTTAAAAACTATATTAATCACCAACATCATTTCATATACATACAACATTCTACAGAACACACAAATACTACACTAATAAATACATACACACACTACATTCAACTAATGTTATTAACTAAGAACACATGTGCTGTGTGCAATACGAGAATATATAAATGCTATAAGCTCTCTTTTTGTACTACTTCTGGCGACCAATTAATTGTCATTATCAATTTAGCTCTATTAAATGTCACATATAAAAATGTAACTAGGAAAATAAACACCAAAATAGTAGATAATATTATACTAAATAACACATACAACATAGATTCTGTCTCAGTGTCGAATCCATCTACCTGTGAATTAGACAATTGCATCCCACTAAACTTCAACCCTAGGTAATCACTCAAAATACTTAATCAAAATATTAGAAGTATCTCAAAAAATATGATTGGTTTCTATACCACACTCGCTAGGACTAAGGTTGATTGGGACATAATTACATTAACTGAATGTTGGCTTCCCAACACACATAATATCCCTAACCTAACAGGTTATAAATACTTTAATACTGCTAACAATCTAACACAAAACGAGGGTGTTGTTGTATACGTACATGAAAACCTACAGGTTTCTGTAGAAGAACCCCCATTTATAGATGCAAATTGTCTACAAATAAAAATAAACCAAAATACCATTTTACTAGCAATATATCGACCACCAAGCCATAGAGATGTCACTAACTTCCTGCATTCGCTTAACATAACCTTGACTAATATCACACATTACAAAAATATAATAATAAATGGGGACATAAACATTAACATCCATTACGAATGCCACGACATAAGCAAGCTTAATTACCAAAACTTATTAGCGTCACACGGCCTACTGCCTGCACATTCTTTGCCCACTAGACAAAATGCATGTCTTGATCATTTTGTCCTCAAAACTCTATTACCTGCTTCAACATTAGTCGCCCATTCAGCACTAACTGATCATGATACCGTGTTATTATTTCTCGCAAGCAAAATGCCCAAAATAGCGGTTAAAAAACAACGACGCGCATTTACTATGATCAATTGACTGACGACATGAAAATAATCGACTTTGGCGAAGTATATAATACCCAAGATCCTCATGTAGCAGCAGAATTAATGATAAGTCTTATCAAACAGGCGGTCGAAAAAAACACAAAAGTCGTGAAAGTAGCAAACCGTAAAAAAATCGTTAAGCCATGTGGTTGCGCGGAAAACCATTCGCATTTTTTTTTGTATGACGGTAGGACTTGCCGAATCGTTATTCCTTTCCAAAACGATATCATTCGTACCCTCCTATCGACACATCGGGGTGGTGGGGTGGGAGGGGAAAGAAGATGATTCTAGAACATCGCGTAATCATCGGAGGCGAGGATATATAAGGCACGCGCGACCGATGCGCGGCCTCTCTCTTCCCGCCGCGCTCGCCGTTGAAACCACAGCTCTTTCTTCCCGCCGCAGTCGTCGTTGAACTACAACGCTTCTCTCCCGACGCACCCCTGGGGCCCCAGAGTGTCTGTCCAGAAGAAGTTCCGGAAGTCGCCGCTATAGTGCTCTAAAGGATAGAAGAACCCCGGTGAGTCAATATCCATTATTATACCTGCTTGATAATAGTTTTAAACCGCTCCAACTTTGTGTTTTCCTAATCAAGCAGGATTCCTTTCATCGATTTGGCAAGTAATAGTTTTAGTTTAGGGAAGAGCGAGTGCATTGTACCGCATGCTATAGTAGTCGCTTTTACGTAAGCGTAGAAGCAATCGCATATACAGTCCACTTTAGTTAATATCTCGCGTAATAGGTTTAAGGTTCGACCGGGGAACTAGATTTTCGGCAGCCTTAAACACGTGGCTCCACCATTTTATGGTCACTTCGGGCAGGATCTGGATTGGTGTTTAGTGGTTATCCAACCATTTTCTGGTCGAATAATTAGTGTTCGTAAATAGTGTAAATAGTGTAAATAGTGTTCGTTTAAATTTAAATTTGATCAGGCACTCGCAAACAGAATTGTTTATTTCATAGCGCTCGTATTTGGTTAAATTTAAAGCTTTAAAATTGAAACAGTGTGATAGCAACCGTTTGATACGCTTACCCCACAATTCTGATAAAATTATTGAGTGTAGCAAACGACGCGTCGCCTCGACTGCAACAGGTGTTCGATTTAATTACGTAATACGGCATACCGAGTGTCCATCGTCCATCGTTTATGCGTGTGAGATTAATTGTGATTAATATAACTTCACTATAATAATTTAAAATGGCAGTTAGTGGAAGTGAAATCAAAATTAAAACGCTTTATGCCAAGAGGGACATACTCTTTTCGCGTATGCAGAATATAAGTGATTATATAAAGAACATTAATATAGAAGCAGTGCGGGAAACCTTTTTGAATGAAATCGAAACGATAGATTCCTTGCGGATAGATTACGAAAGAATATTAGACCAAATTAATCATTTGGAATTACAAATCGACCCGAAATACATAGTGAACTACCAACCGCTGCTGGCATTCGAAGATATGTTGTGTCGCGTGAAAAGAACTGCAAAACTCCTACAATCTCAAAGCGAAGCAAAGCCGGAAATACAGGTACGTCCTCGTGACTCAATTAGGTTGCCGCCAATAGATATTCCGGTATTCAATGGTGATATTAAGCCGTGGCCCTTTTTCTTCAGTAGTTTCCAAAACAATATACACAATAACCCATCGTTATCGGACGCTGAAAAATTATATTACTTATTTAGTAAACTTAGTGGCAGGGCACAGTCGATCTGCTCTGGGTTTACACCTACAGCAAACAATTACTTATTAATATTCGAAACGCTTAAAACTAAATATGAAGATAGGAGAATGTTAGCTTCCGAATATTTGAACCAGATTTTCGATCTTAAACCTATATCATCCGTGAACATCAACGGCTTAGAGCAGTTTCTAGATACATTTGTGGCATCGGTGGCTGCACTTAAGAATTTAAAATTTAATGACCTTATGGACGTGGTGTTTCTCCATATTGCACAAAAGAAATTAGACCCCGACACCGTGCGTGCGTTTGAAATGGAGCATCGTAGCTCGGAGATGCCTTCCTTTCATTCATTAGCATCGTTCGTGCGAGATCAAATAAAGGTGATGTAGCGCTCTCCGAACGTTAAACAAGAGATTAAAAGGTGCGTCGACCGTAGTATAGACTCAACCATCTAAAATAGCAGGGTCGTTAACTTACGTAACCGCTACGTCAACATCACTTCAGCATACTTGTATCGTATGTAAAGATAAACACGGTAATTTATATAATTGTGCGACTTTTCGTAAATATTCACCAAGCGAACGTTATAAATTAGTAAAGACAAACAACCTATGTCTGAACTGCTTAAGTGATAAGCATTTAGTTGCAAATGCAATTCGAGTTCCGTATGTAGCAAGTGCGCCAGGAAACATCACACGCTATTACATTTTGAAAATAGCAACATAGCGGCGTCAAGTAAAGCGGACAAGGAATATACCCCTACTAAGGTCAACGATTCTAGCGGTCGACCTGGTGATGTCGCTCTGTGCTCATTGGCAAATATTGGAGCACAACCTCCTTCAACCGTGTTACTGGATACGGCGCGTATTTTGGTTAGGGATTCGCGTGGAAACGAACAAAGCGTCCGTGCACTGCTGGACAGCGGAGCCCAAAATAGCTTTATAACGCGACAATTTTGTCAGCGCTTAGGCTTAGTAATAAATAGGTCACTTTCATGTCCTGTAGTTAAAGGCATCGGAGGTACTAGTAAAGCGACACAGGGATATATAAATTTAAAATTTTATTCTCGGATAGATCGTAATGTTAACTTTGATATAAATGCACTAGTAGTAGATAGGGTCACTGAACGGTTGCCAACCGTTTCGGTTGACATCTCGGCAATGATTGAATTTAAAAATTTGACTCTGGCGGACGACACTTACGCCGTTCCTGGAAACATAGACATGCTCATTGGAGCATCGCTTTTCCCTCATCTTTTGTTAAACAATAAGGTCATGGGCAACTCCTCGCATACCGCGCCTTACGCACTGGAAACCGTATTGGGCTATGTGATCCTTGGCTCCGCCCCCATCCTAGATAGTATTTCGGCAACCTCTTATTGTGGTATGGCTGTCGAACCGCTCGAGTCGTTAGTCCGCAAATTTTGGGAGATGGAGGAGGTGAACGTCCCACCCATAGCTAGTTCAGATGACAGGTTATGCGAGGAAATTTACGTCCGCACGACCGTTCGTGATCGCGACGGTAGATATAGTGTAGCGCTACCCTTTAAAGGAGATGTTTTATCTCTCGGCGATTCGCGTCAAATGGCGGAAAAACGTTTCTACAGCTTGGAGCGTAGGATGCTCGCTTCACCCCAGTTAAAGGAAGCTTACGACGGCGTCATTAACGAATATATAAAAGAAGGTTACATATCACTCGTGGCTTCGAAATTAGATAACTACGAAGACACACCGTCGTATTTCATACCACACCACGCGGTCATTAGGGAGGACAAACTTACATCTAAGTTACGTGTAGTGCTCGACGCTAGCGCTAAAACTAGCACTCACCTGTCGCTTAACGATATCCTCTATAGTGGGCAAAATTTACAGGGCAGTTTATTTAATATAATAGCCAATTTTCGTTTGTTTAGTATAGCACTATCCGCCGATATTCGCCAAATGTTTCTTTGCATAGGGGTCCGTGATTGCGACCGTAGATTCCAACGCATTTTATATCGTTTCAACCCAAAGGAACCTCTAATGGTGTTTGAATTTCACCGCGTTTGTTTTGGTTTAAAGTCGAGCCCGTTTCATGCGTTACGCACGGTGAAACAGCTCGCCCACGATGAAGGTCCCTCTTACCCTAAAGCTAAGAGGGCAATTGAGAGCGGATTATATATGGATGATTTTGTATACTCGGTCGATAGCGTGGAGGAGGCCACCCTAACCACCGCCGAGGTTATAAGGCTCATGAAATCGGGTCAATTCGATCTTGTGAAGTGGACTAGTAATTCGCGTCCGGTTTTAGATACAATCCCACTATCACACCGTCTTTCGGCGATAAAGGAATTCGACGATTCCGATACACACAAGGTGCTCGGTCTGTGTTGGTCACCAGAGTCCGACGTGTTTAGCCTTAAGGTAAATCCGCCCGTAGAGAAATGCACAAAGCGCACAATACTGTCATGCGTTGCTAGATTATGGGACGTCATGGGTTTCGTAGCTCCGGTGGTATTATACGCTAAGCTTTTGATTAAACAACTTATTTGAATGCGATTGGGATGACTCGCCGCCTGACAGCATTGTTCGATTGTGGCAGCGCTTTAGAGAGGAACTTCCTTTACTAAGAGAAATTAAAATACCGCGTCATATAAACGTCGATAGAAATAGTAGCATAACGGTCGTTGGGTTTGCAGACGCCAGCGAGAAGGCTTACGGGGGCGTTGTATATTTCCATGTCCAGAATAATGGTAGAAATTCGATTAGCCTCATTAGTTCTAAGTCGAGAGTCTCCCCCCGTAAGGTTGTCTCTCTGGCGCGCTTAGAGCTTTGCGCAATATTAGTACTCACCAAGCTTATTACCGCAGTTATCAGCGCATGTAGGGATAGAGTTCACATAGAAAGGATATTTGCCTCTTCCGCCTCCACCGTCGCCTTATGTTGAGTTCATTCTTCACCCCACCGTTGGGATACGTTTGTCGCGAACCGAGTGGCCAAGATCCAAGACGAGTTAGAAACGCGGAACTTTTATCACGTATCCGGTACGGAAAACCCTGCCGATTGTCTATCCCGGGGACTCACCCCGATGCAAATAATGGACCACCCGCTTTGGTTCCACGGACCTTCTTGGGTTCACTTGGATCCCTCTCAATGGCCAATAACCGATTTCGAACCTTCGTCAGTGTCACAACCGCCGGAAGAGAAGAGACACGCTCTAGTGGCGAACGTTTCGAGCGAGGTTTCTCCAATCATTGCTCTGGCGAACCGCTTGTCCTCTTGGTCGAAATTATTGCGTAGCGTAATTTACGTTTGTCGATTCGCGAAGCTTTTACCGCGACGTTCGTATGTCTTAGCGTCCGATTACAACTATGCCGAGTCGCTAGTATTACGTGAACTTCAACGTGCGCATTTCACTGAAGAAATTACAAGATTACAATCGAATAGAGCTTGTAGTCGCGCCTTTCAACGCCTTAAGCCATTTTTACAGGATGGGATTGTAAGGGTAGGTGGACGCTTGTCCAACTCGCGGTTGAGTTTCGACCAACGGCACAATATAGTTTTACCGCGTAAAGACCATATCATGAACTTATTAGTCGATTACCATCATAAATTGAACTCACACGCTGGCCCCGATTTATTGATGTCGATCTTGCGTCAGAATTATTGGATTCTTTCTGCACGTAGTTTAATACGCAATCGGGTGCACAGATGTATAGCTTGCTTTCGGGCACGCCCCAAGCCGTCATTTTCGGAAATGGCGGAACTTAGATCTTGTAGAGTGATACAATCGGTAAAGCCCTTCACGCACACCGGGTCTGATTTCGCTGGTCCGTTTAAGGTCACGCTCACTCGCGGGCGTGGTATAAGATCCACAAAGGCTTACGTCTGCATTTTCGTATGTCTAACTACTCGAGCGGTGCATATAGAACTCGTTGGTGATCTAAGCACAGCAGGCTTTATGGGTGCATTTAAAAGATTTCTATCCCGTAGAGGCCCTGTAAGTAAATTATATTCGAATAACGGTACGAACTACGTCGGTGCAAAACGTATTTTATCGGAACTACATGAGCTCTTAGCTAGCAAGTATTATAATTCGGAGTTCGCTCACATTCTAGCCGAGAACCGCATTGAGTGGTCTCTGAACGTCCCAGCCGCGAGTCATTTTGGAGGCAATTGGGAGACCAATATCAAGAGTCTAAAGAGCCACTTACACCGAGTAATAGGAGATCAAATTCTGTCCTTCGAAGAGCTAAGTACGGTGCTCGCTCAAATTGAATGCGTAATGAATAGCCGCCCACTTTGTCGGACGTTATCTAGTGACCCCTCGGAACCGCTGGCTCTAACTCCAGCACATTTTTTGAATTTAACGCCTCTAAGGTATCTGCCCGCCGCGGATATGGATGAGAACAGACTTAGCATTTCCGCACGCCACAAATTATTAGATCGGTTAGTGCAATCGTTTTGGAAACGATGGAGGATGGAATACTTGCATACTTTGCAGTCTCGGCAAAAATGGAACACAGCGACAGAGCCTTTAGCTGTAGGAACTGTAGTTGTGCTCACTAAGGAGAATGCGCCGCCTCTCCACTGGCCGTTAGGAATTGTCGAAGAGGTCTTTCCCGGTTCCGACGGAGTAATTAGGATAGCTCGCGTTAAGACCACGGTTGGGTCTTACCTACGTCCTGTTGTCCGTTTGTGCCCCTTGCCTCTTCCATAATTTAAATTAGCTTTCTAGATTAAAATTGTAGTTGAATTTAGGTAATCTTAGCGTTAGTTAGTTATTTGTTAGTTGATCTTAGCTCTAGTTGTTTTAGTTATTTTTTGAAGGAAATCCTTCAAGGGCGGGGGAGATGGTTGCGCGGAAAACCATTCGCATTTTTTTTTGTATGACGGTAGGACTTGCCGAATCGTTATTCCTTTCCAAAACGATTATCATTCGTACCCTCCTATCGACACATCGGGGTGGTGGGGTGGGAGGGGAAAGAAGATGATTCTAGAACATCGCGTAATCATCGGAGCCGAGGATATATAAGGCACGCGCGACCGATGCGCGGCCTCTCTCTCTTCCCGCCGCGCTCGCCGTTGAAACCACAGCTCTTTCTTCCCGCCGCAGCCGTCGTTGAACTACAACGCTTCTCTCCCGACGCACCCCTGGGGCCCCAGAGTGTCTGTCCAGAAGAAGTTCCGGAAGTCGCCGCTATAGTGCTCTAAAGGATAGAAGAACCCCGGTGAGTCAATATCCACTATTATACCTGCTTGATAATAGTTTTAACCCGCTCCAACTTTGTGTTTTCCTAATCAAGCAGGATTCCTTTCATCGATTTGGCAAGTAATACTTTTAGTTTAGGGAAGAGCGAGTGCATTGTACCGCATGCTATAGTAGTCGCTTTTACGTAAGCGTAGAAGCAATCGCATATACAGTCCACTTTAGTTAATATCTCGCGTAATAGGTTTAAGGTTCGACCGGGGAACTAGATTTTCGGCAGCCTTAAACACGTGGCTCCACCACCATGGATAACTCCAGGAGTTACGCTGTATTCGACACAGAGATAACTTACACAAAAAATCAAAAAAGTCGCCAGATAACGAAGTCTTAAAATATCTTTTACTAGGTACAGAAACTTTTGTAATAAGTTGTTAAAAAAATTAAAGTGGAATATGAAAAAAATGAATTAAAAAAGGCTAATAATAATCCTAAGCAACTCTGGGGAGCAATAAACAACATAACAAACAGAGCGAAAAAGAAAGAGATTTCATCCCATCACTTATTAACTCTATCATCTTCTCCGGAGCTATCTGTTAATTTAGTTAATGATTTTTTCGCTAACGTAGGTAAAGATCTTGCGGAAAAGATATTGGGTGGACTGACAGAGTCAACGAAAAAAGCTTTTAACAACAACTCGCAGTCCATGGTATTGTTACCAACGGATGAGGACGAGGTTGCAAGGTTAATAATATCTCTCCGTAACGACTGTGCTGTGGGTTGGGATGGAATATCCTCTTATTTCCTTAAAATGCATATTAATGTAGTTGTCCCACCCCTAACATATATCTGCAATCTTGCTCTCACAACCGGAAAATTCCCCAAAGCTTTTAAAAAGTCGATTATACACCCGATTTATAAAGGTGGGGACAGAGATCGTGCCGATAACTATAGACCTATAGCCGTGCTCTCCGCCTTGTCCAAAATACTTGAACGCATAATGAACAACAGGCTCGTAAACTATTTGGAAAAAAAAATAACTTACTATCGCCCTCACAATATGGTTTTAGGTCAGGCAAATCTACGTCCGATGCGATTCATGACCTTACAAATTATATTGTTACAAATTTGGACAATGGGCAGAAAGTTCTCGGCATTTTTCTAGATCTATCCAAAGCTTTCGACACAGTTTCTGTACCCATACTTTTACGTAGGATGGAGAGTATGGGAATTAGAGGTACTCAACTGCGACTTTTTGAAGACTACTTGAGTGGACGTACTCAGCGCGTTCAGGTCGATAAGTTCGTCAGTGCCGAATGCACAACTACCTATGGAACGCCCCAGGGCAGCGTACTTTCTTCAACCTTATTTCTTATATATATTAACGAACTGGGTATGCTCACACTCCCTAAAGGGCGACTCATAAGTTTTGCAGATGATACTGTCCTCCTTTTTAGTGCAAGTACATGGCAAGAAGTCTATGCGTATGCCCAGTTGGGCTACAACACTGAGTCAAATTGGCTTCGAAATAACGTTTTGACACTGAACATAGATAAAACATGTTATGTCCCGTTTAGATTAAAAAACAAAACATTAACCACATCATCTCTACCACATACCGTCGTAAGTCACTCGTGTTCCAATCCACTCAATAATGCAGACACCTGCACACAACTACGTCAAGCTGACAAAGTAAAATATCTAGGAGTTACTATCGATAGCACTCTACGTTTTCATGAACACATTAACTTAATAGCAGGTTGCGTAAACTAATATATGTATTTAAAACTCTGAGAGACGCGGCGGATGATAAACTAAAGAAATCCGTATATTTTGCCTTGGCCCAATCTCTATTAACATATGGTATTACCTCCTGGGGCGGTGCTCCGAAATCAAAAATGCTCCAATTGGAGAGAACGCAGAGAGCCATCCTAAAGGTCTCTTTTTCGCTGCCATATCACTATCCTACAGAGCTCTTATATAAAGAGTTGAAAATATTAACTGTGCGGCAACTGTTTATACAAAGAACCTTACTGAAACAACATGCTCTATTAAAATACAATCCCTCACTCTCCCGAGGGAAAAGGCGTTTTAACCCCGTGGACCGCACTCATATAACTCTATCCAGCAAACCATTTTTTGTCACCTCGGAGGTTTTGTATACAATAAAATCAATAAAATTATCCCTATACTTAACGTCAATAAGATTACATGCAAAAATAAAGTAACTATCTGGCTACAAGAATTAAATTATGATAACACTGAAAAGCTACTCACTAATCCTAACTAATTACTCTCCGTACTAAAGTTAAATACTAACCCAATCCTAAATTTAATTTCTATCCCAGTTACTAACTAACAAACAATAGCACGCACACACTTACATGCACACAAACAAACTCTATCTCACACACACACACACACGCGCACACACACACACACACACACACACACACACACACACACACACACACACACACACAGACTAATACTAGCACCAGATTTCAATATATATTAAATACTAGTTAAGTAAAAGAAGGTACATTATGTAAATTACAAATACGGTACATGTACACGGTAAAAGTATTGTAATTACAACCATAGGGCGAAGACCTGGTGGCCTGAAATACAGGCGTAAAGCCTGGCTTAGGCACCAGTCTCCCACAGTATAACATTAAGGTGTAATATTCTAATATTATGTTCAATAATTCTGTAATATTGTGGTGAGAAAATAAATCATTTATTATTATTATTATAGGGGTATCTGTATAGTTTTCTCATCTGATTGGTTTCTATAAATATATAATTATAAATTAAAATGAAAAGATAAATATACATAAATATCAATAAAATAAAATAAATACAAAAATACACAAATAAATAAAGATCCAACCAGATGGAAGCCCTCGGCAGAGGAGACCAAACGGCCGAGGGTTAGGAGGAAAGGGAAAGAAACCGACGGACGATGCGGGCGGTATCGAGGCCACTGCTTACTGCATTTGAGCCCGGAGCGGTCCGTCACGGAGCGGATCTCTGGTGATGCGTCCTATGGGACGTCATGGTAGTGCGGACTTTTCTATCCAGGGCGTTAAGTTCAGTCTGAGTCCACCTGAGTATGCCAAAGGTATACATGAGGACAGGCATGACCCAGCAGTTATATGCGTGTGACTTATTCACACCGGACAAAAAGGCTGTTAAGCACTTTGGTCAAGCGTGCATAAAACCCGTCGCAAACTGACTGTTTCATACCAGCCTCATCGATACCGATGTTCTGTGACATACCCAGGTATCGGTACGTTTCAGCCTCGGAAAGGGTCCTTAAGTTGACGGGCATAGACAAGTCTATGCCCTCTGAGTTAGCAACCCTTCCCCCCTTCAACATGGTGGACCGCACACTTATCCGTCCAATGGAATTGCTAAATTCACAAGTGATGTTTAGCAGTTACATAAGATGGGAGCGACTGGAGGCGAATAACTTGAGGTCATCCATATAGAAAAGCTGGGTCACTTTTGTCCCTCCTTTCCGTAGCTGAAATCCTCTCCCGGAGCCCTCCAGTAAGGTACTGAGAGGGTTCAGAGAGAGGCAGAACCAGATTGGACTCAGACAATCGCCCTGGAAGATACCCCTTCTTATCCTTATGTGCTTCTCTGCAGCCATCATCAGCTCGCCCAGATGGCAAAGGATCGTACTCCACTGCCCCATACACTGCTCGAGGAAGTCTCTAACTGTACAGGCAATCTTGTACAGCTCGAGGATAAATCGCCGTAAAATACGTTGAGAGTTGTTTTGAAAATAAAAATTTTGAAAGCATTAAAATAATTATTGTAAAAAGACTTATGGTGAAAGTCTTTGCAATAAAAAAATATAAAAAGTTTACAGAGAATCCTACTGTATACGAGACTGTAGCTACAGTGGCGCCACCATTATTAGCGCTTTCCTGCGGACATTTTTTTATACAGAGTCTGAACTCCTTACCTCTACACTCCATACTGGAAACATAGACATAGATAAGAGTATTCAATTCAAAGACGTATAGTAATCTATGGACGTATAGCGTATACGTCTATGGTGGCTGGCTTATTGTTTATTTACTGCTGACGGTATTTACTTGATTGTAAAACGGCATAAAACAGCTTTTTATGCACTGTGCGACGCAAAGATGCGTATTGATTAATAGTGGGCACTTAATAAAAAGTCAATTGTAAACTAGAACTAGACAAATCTACGTGATGTGGGATTCTCCAACGTTCGTAGGAGTGCTCACACCTAAATTTTATGTAGCCCTTACCGGCACCTCTTCACTTATCTCAGGACTTATTTTAATATTCGAGTGGTGGTATTTCCGAAAGTATGGCACTTCTTTTATCGAACAGGTGATAAACTTTTCATATTTAATTTCAACTTCTAATTTAGATTTTAATGGTTTGTTAATTCATTTTAATATTCCATTCAGTTAATTTAGCATGTTTATATAAAACTGCGCTGTAATATCTGATTGATGTTAAGATTCCTTGCATGCATTGCAGGCCTTGCAAGACCAAAATTGCCTTTTAATATAACTTAAGTAGAGCTTTTTATGTATTGAAATGTGGTTCTAATTAGAATCTACTACAACAAGCTTACTACACTAAACTACTTTGATAATATTTGACGTAAACACTATGCAAGTTTGTTGATAAAACTTTTGTTATAATTGACAACATGTATTATGGAGGCCACACACGGTCATTCCAACTGATCAGTTTAAACTAAAACTGTTGATATTTTTTAAAACTGTTGTGTTGTGGCGACCATTAGTGTGTTACTTATTTAAATTTATTAATTTTCAATTATTATAAAGGATATTTATATATAGTAAGGTAGAAAAATGAGTATTGAAGCATTATACCAGTATCTGAGATTTAACTTTACATTTAACAATTTGACATGTCAGACCTTAATAACTTTTCATAATCATCATTACAGGCTTTGAAAAGTCCACTGCTGAACCTATGTCAGACCTATGCCTCCACCAAGAAATGCCATAAAACATGGTCCTGAGCCACCTTTCAATCCCACCACACTTTGCTAACTTGTATGAAGTTGCTATTTGAAATCTTTAAATCTCCATTGGATGTCAGTTCTTCAAGCTATATGGCCATCCAATTGCCACTTTACCAAACAATGGAAATTATTTAATCATGTTTTGCTTTAAAATACTTTTATTCATTAAAAGATCTAGTGATAATATGGTATAACAACAGTGTGTCAGCCAAGTTCGAAAAAGAAGAGACTGACACACAGGCAGTGTGTATATTTCAAAAACTGTTAAGAGCCGCTTTTGAATCCCCTACATTCACTTAAACAAAATAAAAAAATAGGCTAAAATAAATAAAAATGCACGAAGCGGCTATTTGCCTTTTATTGCATACATTGCACAATATTTGACTTTTGCATGCCTTAAGCGCAAAGCAAGTAGGTATGTACTACTAGCGCTAAAAATCAAGAATCCAATGTTTTGTCGCATTTAATTGTTCCCAACAATTATATTGAACATGTAAATGATATAAAAAGTACATTGTCAGAAAGATAAATGATTTTGAACTTATTTCTTTTAATCTGGTGTTATTTTTACATTGTTCAAAAGTGGGTTTAGTGACTTATGATGTATATTTATCAAGTTCATGTGGAGAGGTAAACATGATAACTTCTGAAAATATCAATTGCTCAACTCAAATCTATATTTTAATATCTTCATCTATCATGTGGGAAGCCATGGAATATAACGGCTGTTTCATTTTGTTTAGTTATAATTTTGTTTTTCGGCTGAGAAATTCCAAAATTTTCAGTGTTTTGTGCAGCCTTGTAATAATATATTTTACTAAATACGGATACACTTTGACTCACTCCGGGCTCGGACACCATCGTGAGTGCATTAATGTGTCGTTATAGTAGCTCGTGATAAAAAATATAAGTAGATCACTGTAGAAATACAAAATATTTCAAAAACATACTTGACCAAGGTAAGACATTATTATTATTTTTATAATCACAGATTTTTATAATAATATATTGTTTCGAAAAAAAAAAAGGTACTTAAATTTATAATATGCCACACCCTAGTTTTCGCACCATGAGGCAAAAAGTAAAAGAAATGGCCCCGAGTTCCCGGCGCCCCTTTAATGGGGCAGGGGTGCGAAGAATCTCCGGGAGGAAAACCGGCGACGAGGTTCGCCACCCATCACATTCTGTCTCCCGGTGGGGCGAAAAGAGGATTGTGGAGGCCCATCTAGCTACGCTGAATGTATGTGGAGCAATGAATGATAAGATGGATGAAGTATGCAATATGATGTATGATAGAGGAATAGATGTGTTATGTGGAAATGAGACGAAGCGGAAGGGTAAGGATGTCACTACACATGGCATATATACCACTTACTGGTCTGGTGTAGACGAGACCAAGCGAGCATGCCAGGGAGTCAGTATCATCCTTTCAGAAAGAATGGGTCAATGTGTGAAAGAGTATGAATGTGTAAACCCGGAACTGCTATGGATACGAATAAAAGTGGGCCTAAAGAAGTTGTTTGTTCTAGGGGTCTACGCCCCAGACATGTCTAAGCCCACTTGTATCCGAGAGCAGTTTTGGGAGATGGTAAGGATGGTGTTAATGAAATGTAAGGAAAATGAAAATATTGTTATGTTAGGAGATTTTAATGGAAGGGTTGGGGTGAGGAGGCTTGGCTATGAAAGGATACTGGGAACGTTTGGTGATGAAAGTATTAATGAGAATGGTGAAAGCCTCCTCACCGTATGTGTGGAAAGGAATCTTTTTGTGACAAACACTTTCTTTCGTCATAAGAAGATTCACATGTATACTTGGAAAAGAGGTGATGATAGAAGCATGGTAGATTTCATAACTGTGGATGAAAGAATGAGGAGTGCAGTGGTGGATACAAGGGTTTACTGGGTTCAACGTAGGGAGGACGGACCACTACCTGGTCTTATGCCGAATTAGGGGTTTATTCAGACGTTGGTGGCATAGGACATCTGTGTCTACCACTGCGTTACAGCGTATAAGAATTGAGAGGTTACAAGATGAAGATGTGAAAGACAAGTACAAATGCAGACTGAGAGAAAATATAAGTAATTTAATGAGTTGTGTGTGAATGAGTTAGACTTGGAGAATGTGTGGCATAATGTTAAGAAAGGTTTAGTGGATGCAGCTACCGAAGTATGTGGTGTTAGTAAGAGAACGAATGAAATGATAGACAATATGTTATGGTGGGATGATGAGATACGTATGGAAGTTGAAGCAAAGAAGAGAGCATGGCTAGTTTTACTAGCGACCAAAGCTGGTAATTCTGGCGGTAAGAATGATGAGAATGAAAGAAAAAAGAAAAAATTGATAAGAATGATAGAAGAATATCGGATAACTTCCAGGCAAATATTAAAATGTTCTGGAAACTCGTAAGAAATACCAGGGGACTTTCAAAACAGCCTAGATTGAATGCGATACAAGACGAGAATGGCTGTATCCTGAATGATGAAGTGTTGAGTCTCTTTAGACTCAACACTTCATCATCTTTTTAGATGGAAGGAATATTTTGAAAGCGTATTTATGAGTGAGGAGAAGTGTGAACTAAATGAAATAGAAATTCCGAAAGAAGATGAGAGAGATAGGGAGATAAGTGTAGATGAAATAATGAAAGCAATGAAAAGCATGAAAGTAGGTAAGGCAGCCGGATATGATAGAGTTTCACTCGAAATGCTAAGGGCTGGAGAGGACGTGGTGGCAGGCCTGCTGTACACCTTGTTTAATTTATGTTGGGAACTAAAGCGGGTACCGGGAGACTGGTGTAAAGCCGTGATAGTCCCAATATATAAGGGAAAAGCGTCACAGCAGGACTGTAAAAACTACCGTGGTATCAGCCTTCTTAGCATTGTGGGAAAACTGTATGCTAAGGTACTAATTGAAAGAGTTATGAAAGAAACTAATGAAAAAATTTGGGATGTGCAAGCGGGATTTAGAAAGGGAATGGGGTGTACAGATCAAGTCTTTTCCATGCGCATGATCGCAGAGAAGTTTTTGGCGAAAAACCAAAAAGTTTTTTGTGCGTTCATGGACTTGGAAAAGGCTTATGACAGAGTGGACAGGGATGTGTTATGGCAAACACTGAACGCATTTAGGTTGAGCGCTGGTTTGATACAGGCATTAAAGTCTCTGTATAGGGACTCGAGTGCTTGTGTTAGAATCAACGGGGTCTACTCGGACTGGTTTGGCATCCATAAAGGTGTCAGATAGGGCTGTGTAGCTTCCCCGTGGCTGTTCAACCTATTTATGGACAGCTGTTTGGAAAATTTGAAAGTTGAAGAATGCGGGTTAAGAATGGGTGGGTTAACCATCAAATGCCTTTTGTACGCCGATGATCAAGTCATACTTGCGTCGTCGGCGGCCGAGTTGCAAATGATGGTTACATTAATGAACAGGTCATTAAAAGAAAGGGGAATGAAAGTGAACGCAAGTAAGACGAAAGTGATGGTTTTTGAAAGAGAAGAAAGCAAAACGGTATGTGAAATAAGAATAGAAGGAGAGTTAATTGAGCAAGTGGATGAGTTCGTATATTTGGGATGTCTATTCAGCAGGGATGGGAGATATGATAAGGATATTGAACGACGACGAAAGTGAATGCAGGAAATGAAGTAAATGGGGCTCTACACTCTATTGTGAAAAGTCAGATTGTGTCAAAAAAGGCACGTATGGTAATTCACAGTGCTGTATTAGTCCCTACTTTAACATATGGTAGTGAAATGGTGGAGGTCGTAGGAGTATGAGGGCTGAATCTGAGTGACAGGGTGAGAAACTGTGTGATAAAAGAAGAGTGTGGTTTGCAAGATGATGCGGTGACCAGGATTAAGAAAGGAATGCTTCGGTGGTTTGGTCATGTAGAAAGAATGAATGCAGAAAGACTGACAAAGCAAATATATGTTGCAGAAGTGAATGGAAGAGTCGGAAAGGGACATCCTGGGCGGAAGTTTGTCGACCAAATTGGCGATATACTAAAAATGGGCCAAATTAAGAGTACCCTTAACCGACAAGCATGTATGCGTAGGTTATGGATGTGGAAGAGGCGAGAAAGGTATGTCAGGATTGTGCTAAATGGAAGTCTGTAGTCTCTGCCTACCTCTCTGGGTGACAGGCGTGAGTGTTTATGTATATGGTTTCGCCAAAAGTATTTAGGATTTATATATAAATATACTTATATGTCTTGGACTTTATGGAGTGATCTGAACGTGTATTTCAGTATTTGCTAGTGGAACTCGTAGAGTAGAACCTAGGTGTGCCAAGTTTGATTTTGTTTTGTTACTTATGATGAGATCTTACTTCCAGACTTGATAGAGTTAGCTGAAAGTGTACTTTGGTGAATGATAAAATAAAATACTGGTTTTGCCTAGATGAAAAACTTTTGAAAACAAAATAAAGTTTACAAAAAATTCTTATTAATTGGTAAAAAAGACTACTTTTTATGATAATTTTTTATGAATATTGAGTAGGGATGGGCCGAATATGGATTTCACTGAATACGAATATTTGGCCGAAAGTTCGGTATAATTTTTACCTAACCGAATATTCGGCTGAACATTATTCGGCAGGACTACCTCGGTACCTAACCAATTTATATCGAAACTTGTTACCGTAAAGCGCTCGGGATTAGCGCCGGACCCTGCCACTCGCTCTCCCGCCACACCTGACATGTTATTGCATCATCTAGTACTGAGCAAATTGCTGGTACATGCTTATGTTTTGAGTATTTTTGTGAGAAAAAAAGTATTTTATGTGTTATTATTAATGAAAATTGACAAGTATATGATGAAAATGAGTGGAAGGAGATCTACTATTTGGACCTATGTTAGAGAAACTGACGACTGTAATGTTTCTTTGTTTGATTCCAAATAAAATTTTATCGAGCTTTCTATTTGCTATAATTGGAAATAACTCTACAGTGCCTCAAAAACATAACGCTATACAAGTAGATTTAACCCATAAATAAATATACTTCCAACAGTAAAATTATTAAAGACATGGCATTACTCAATTCATACATTTCAATACTGTGGTGACTTTGACTACCACTTTACCAAATATTTGGTGATTTTGCCGAATATTCGGTCGAATATGAATATTCGCTGCAGCTGCCGAATATGCCGAATACCGAATATAAAACTAATATTCGGCCCATCTCTAATATTGAGTACAAATACCTAAAAATTACAGTAGTAATAAAGTTGATTTCTGATTGTTTTAAGACGTAGTATTGTAACCGGCTTAGTGGTACTGTGACATTAATTAGACATTTTTTGTGACATTTATTTTACAAAGTTGACATTGTGTATTAATTAGATAATCTTATTTGACATTAATTTAATATTTGTTTAGACACTGTAATTTGATATGTTATAATTTTAATTTAAACTATAGCATATAATTGAGAATTTTTGCATGGCATGGCAAATATGGCGATCAACAATGTAAATTGACCACTGTATCACCATCTGTACCCATATTGCGCAAATAAAGAATTAAATTGAAATAAAAGATAATTTTGTTATGTTTTTTCAATTAACAATATTAAAAAAATTGAATTATTATTGAGAATAATAACATTGTAAAAATTATGTTTTTCTTTTGATATTGATTGAGAATTTTTTTCTACATTTCTTCATTACGATCATTATGAGTCATGCACTTTTGGATTTTCCAAACTTTTTTTATTGACATTTGACATAAAATTATATTAATTGTACAGGTTATTTGAGAAAACTTGTGTGTATTTAAAATACTTTAAAAAATTAATGTATAACATGAGCGCTTAAGGCATGCACATTCGGATTTACTAAAAGTCTTTTGATTTTATATATATATATATTTTTTTTTTTTTTTTTTTTATTTTTTCATACAATATAATATTTTACAAAGGATTGTTGCATTAATTTTTAATTTAATTTCAAAATTGCATAATTAATTTATAGTTTTCATAAAATCTTTTAATTTCTGTTTTTCCTTAAATATTAATTAAATCAATTTTTTTTTAATTTTCATAAAATTATTAGTATTAGTTTGATATAATTTAAAAAAATAAAAAATATAGAGTTAAAATAATATGTGTGAACTACTCAAGTAGTGAGGGTGAAGGCCTTCTCCAGAGCATGCCCGCGGTCTCATTCATTGGCTTCTGACAGTTTTTGCCTGCTACTTGAACTATGTTGTCTGCCCATCCAGTTGCAGATCTTCCCCTTTTCTGAGTGCCTGCGGGACCTGGCCATAACATACATTTAATGATTATTAATAAGACAATTAATTTTACCATTCTTGATTTATAAAGCTCTCAAATGTGCCATTTTTATCACTCAATGACTCATTCATCAATAACCTAAGCCACTTTTTCTTACTACTTAAGGTTACTTAGAAACTTGAAATTAGGCATCATGGTAGATCATTTACTGTAATCAAAGTAAAATATATGAAAACTACGAGTATTGATATTTGGTGTAAACAAAGTTATTGGTGTGGTTAGTTTCTAGGACTGTATTTGAAAATAGAAACCAGTAGATATATATAATAGATGCAAGAAAACATGTTCAATTTTGAATGCATTTATACAGATTAAACATTTTTGTAGATGAGAAAATTATCTCTAAAAAACTAATGATTTTCCACCAAAACCATAAATGTGAAAATGTGGCCACTGATGAGTGTTGGGACCTGGAGCTGCGCCAAGCTCCTTTTCAGTTATAAAATTGTCGAACATTCCTATAGATCCTATTAAGTGTCTGCTATAATGTATACATTTGCAGGTGTCATTGGCTCACTTGGGTCCATGGCTAGGCGGTGGAGCGAGCGCGACGGACGGGGAAGAGGGCGAGGCGGGCGCGGGAGCGGGAGGGGGTGCGGGGGCGGGGCCCGGGCCGGGTGCAGGCTTGGGGGCGGGGAGCGCGCCGGCCGGCCCTGCGCCCGCCGAGTGCAAGGTGTGGCGCAACCCGATGTCGCTGCTGCGTGGTGCTGAGTACGGCCGCCTGTGGACCGTGGCTCGTCGCGCGCCACTCACTTACTATGACATGAACCTCTCCGCGCAAGAGCATCAAGCTTGGTTCGGTGAGCAAGATTTTGAATCAGCCAAGCAATGGACCCAACCCACTGGGAAGATCTGTCGGTTTCAGTAGTACTCATAATATCAGTACAATGGTTTAAGCAGAGGGAATGTATAGCCTCACATTACCATAAATCTAAAAAAAAATTAGATGCATGAATATTTTGTCCACAACTCAAGTTGTTCTAAATGAACTGTACAAGTTTTCAGTGGTTTTTATTCAAGCGATATATTATCAACTTCATCTTGATCATATACTATATGTAGCTCATGGTAGACTAATACAAATAATTTTCTTCCCAATTAATTTATTTTACACCAGTGACACTATCGGCAGAGTTGTCAGTTGATCTTTCGTACCACTACCACTACACTATTTCTGTAATTTGTCATTTGTGGTTGTCAATTAATAAGTTATCTATATAAAAGCCCCTAAGGATCTTTTTTAATGGCGTTAGAAAAGTATTACCAGCATGGAAACTGTTAGCTTTAACGCATTTAAAGCTAAATGAAGTGCTTCAGCTGTACCGAAAGTAGCGTTTAGTAATATTTCGGGCCAATACTATCTGAGCCTTAAATTCTAATTTCGCCCCCACTTCCCCGCGCGTCGTATGCTATCTACCGACGTGTTTGTAATCACTAAACTGTAAGTAGATAGGTCGTTAGATACTTATTTCATTAGGTTTATTATATTTATGCCTGTTTCTTTACGCCAACCCAGTCGCTTCTCATTTTTATTACAGTTAATTCCCATTTTAATTTTACGTCATCCTGTTGCGTAATGTGTATTCTGATCGTAAGCGACACAGCTTTCCCGTTCGAAAGTTGTAGCGAGACTGATCGGGCGGCAGTGAACAAGCTTTAAGACGCCGATAGTTTAGGTAATTTTTTTACGGTGAAAATAGTGTTAATTTAAAAAAAAAATGAAAAACATGAGCCCTACTTTATAGTTAGTTCAGTTAGTATACAAAGTTTCATGATCTAATTTAAAGTATTTTATGAATACCAGCGGTTTGTTGTAGCTTGGAGGTAACTTTGGATATTTTTTCTATCATGAAAATTTTATTAAATCGTGTTTTTGTCTTAACATAGTACGTAACATTAATCCTCAACTTTACCATATATTGATTTCAAAATTAATGCTACAATATTTTCGGCATAACGGAGGATCTTGCTAAGCCATTTGAGGTAGTATAAGCCCTTAACTTGTCAGTACATTTCAACTATATCGGATATCAAACTATATATGATATCACGGTTAACTAATTTTAATAAAATAACCGTTTATTGTCGTGACGAAAACTAGAATAACTACGTAATTATTAACATTTATATAAATGAGACGAGAAAGTACCTTAATAAAAATTAGTTTAATTAATAGAGTAAGGTTATTTTACAGAAATCCATTATATTAAATATTTTAAAGATTAATTAGCGTGGGTCTGCTTAATAATATAAAATGGTGTGTCTTACTTAGTTTGAAGAGATTTGTTCGAATTTGATAGTGATTATGTCTACTGTGTCACTGTGGTGAAAGAATATCCACTACGCATATCAGAGCTTGGGTGTCGTAAGAGGCGACAGAGGGAAACAAACCAGGAGATGGGCAGCAGCGTCTTCCTAATAACGACTAATAAAACTGCGGTGGCCAACCTGCTTACCAAGCGTCGCAACTATGTCAAATATCCTCGAAGGCCTATGTTTTTTTTTTATAGAAGAGGGGGCAAACGAGCATGCGGCTCACCTGATGTTAAGTGACTACCGCCGCCCATGATCAACCGCAACACCAGGGGAATTGCAGGTGCGTTGCCGGCCCTTTAGAAAAGAGTAAGCTCTTTTCTTGAAGGTCCCCAGGTCGTATCGGTCCGGAAAAATCGCTGGTGGTAAACTATTCCACAGAGAGGTTGTACGCGGAAGAAAACTCCTCTTAAAACGTACAGTGGTGGTCCAAACATCCAGATGGTGTGGATGGTATCGGGACGTTTGCCGCGTAGTGCGTTCACGATATTTGGCGGCTGGGATTAATTCGAACAATTCCTCAGAGCACTCTCCATTGTATATGCGAAAGAAAATGCAAAGAGATGCAACATCTCTTCGCAGTGCCAGTGAATCGAGCCGATCGGAAGCACTCGGTCGTCGACGATTCGAGCCGCTCTGCGCTGGATGCGGTCAAGTGGAAGGAGCTGGTACTGGGGAGCCCCAGCCCAGAGATGGGAACACTATTCCATGTGCGGCCGAACCTGCGCCTTATAAAGTTGCAGGCGGTGTGTCGGCATGAAATACTGTCCCGCTCTGCTGAGCACGCCAAGCTTTTTAGAGGCCAATTTGGCCTTCTCTTCCAAGTGACCACGAAACTGCACGTCACTCGATATGTCGACGCCGAGGATTCCGATACTGGCTAAGGCAACAAGGGTAGTGCCTTGAAACTTAGGAGATACGACAAAGGGGTTCTTTTTAGCGGTTAACGCGCAAACTTGTGTCTTCTGGGGGTTAAACTGGACTAGATTTAGTCGCCCCCAATCCGAGACTCTGTTCAGCAAAGACTCGACTTCAGACACAAGTTTGTCCCGGCACTCGGAGACGTTTTCCCATGAAATATTGGCTCGGCCGGTGTAAAGAGTATCACCAGTGCTGTCATCTGCATAGCAATGAATGTTACGGGTTTGCAACATATCATTGATATGCAGAAGAAACAGCGTTGGCGATAGCACGCAGCCTTGTGGAACACCAGCATTAATAGGCTTGCAATCGGAGCTTGCACCGTCTACAAGGACCTTGATGCCCCGATCTGCAAGAAAGCTGGTGATCCAATCGTACAATTTCTTGGGAAGCCCATAGGATGGGAGCTTCGAAAAAAAGCGCTTTGTGCCAAACCCGATCGAAGGCCTTCACAAAGTCCAAACTAACGGCCAATGCCTCTCCCTTGGACTCTACTGCCTCCGCCCATCTGTGAGTTAGGTAGACCAGAAGATCACCAGCTGACCGACCATGACGAAAACCGTATTGGCGGTCACTAATCAGCTGGTGATCCTCAAGGTACCTCATGAGCTGGCAGTTTACAATGGACTCCATTATTTTGGAGAACAAGGAGGTGATGGCGATAGGCCGGTAGTTGGACGGGTCTGAGCGGTCGCCTTTTTTAGGGATCGGGTGGACGAAAGCCGTCTTCCATGATTTTGGGACTACGCCTAGGGAGTAGGAGTACCGGAAAAGACGCGTTAAAACCGGTGCCAGCCTCCTCAGCACAATTGGGGGGATTCCGTCAGGCCCACTCGACTTGTGGATGTCCAGGGAGAGGAGTGCTTTGCGAACCGAGCACTGTGTGAACTGCACTTCCGGCATGGAGCACTCACACCGCGGGATGGTCGGCGGCGTACTCCCCTCGTCATCGAGAGTTGAGTTGGACGCAAAGAAAGAGTCTAAAAGATCGGCTTTCTCTTTTGCCGTATGGGCCAGTGAGTCGTCCTCTCTGTGCAGAGATAGAAGAAATGGCTGACAGAAATTCCCCTGGACAGCCTTGGCGAGAGACCAGAATGCACGGGTTCCAGAAGGAAGGCGAACTAGTTTCTTGCCAATTCTGCCTATGTGCTCTGACTTTGCCTTGGCAATGACTCTTTTGAAGGACCTAGAGGCGGAATTATACTTCTTTTTTAGAGCGCTGGTGTTTACGCGTCCCGGGACGCTGATGCGTCAGCCCAGGCTTGGTAGCACTCCTGCTTATAGCATGATGCTATTTTACAGGAGCGACCACATGGCTGAGATTTGCTCAGGGCAAAGGAAGGAATAAAAAGTTCCATACCCTGAAGTACCACATCAGCGACAAAATCCGTAACAACGTTGGGATCGTCCGGCGAGAAGCAAACCCAAGGGTAGGATGCAAAGAAAGACCGCATCCCATCCCAATCGGCTGACTTATAGTGCCAAACACGGCGGCAGCCTGCAGAATGCAACTGCGATTTCAGCGTGAGTGGCACCACACTCCGAACAAGACAATGGTCCGAGGAGCCTAAAGGGGCGTCGACGGAAATCTGATATCCGTCCGGGTGAGAGGTCAGTAGAAGGTCCAACAGGGAAGGTGCATGATCCTCCACATCTGGAATCCGCGTAGGCGAAGTAACCAGTTGTGTCAGACCATATGCCAAGGCAAAATCATGAACAGATCTCCCCGCATGATCGGGAACGGATAAACGTGAACCAAGCCATTCGGCGTGATGGGCGTTAAAGTTGCCGAGGATCACGATCTCTGCGGAGGGGATCTGCTGTAGCAACGAATCTGTAGCCATTTGGACGTGGTCGAAGAGTCTGTCTGTTTCGGCATTACCGCTATGGGACCTAGATGGTAGTGGACGGCGTTTAGCTTAGAGTGAAGTCCCCTGATATTGCAGAAATTCACGGACAGCGTGGCAGGGGTCGCCTTGGTCTTGTTGCTCCGTTCGCTCCGAGTAGTTGTAGTCTTGAGCGGAATTTTGCCCCCCCCTCCCCAGAATATGCGGGGCAGTCTGAGCACCCACGCTCAGAAGTGTGGAAACATGGTCGTGGAAGCTCAGCGAGTGATTCTCCAGGGGTGCTGGTACACTCCTGGGGTAGTCTATCATCATTTAATTCCGCAACCATGTTGATGGGGGGGGGGGTAGAATTTGGGCCTCCGGCCACCTGCACTCACCAGACGAAACGCGAAAGCAGAGCTTCCACTTCACGCCGGTATTCTGTGAGGTCGTGGTACCACCCCGGTTTGAGCCGGCCCATACGTGCAACAGCAAAGCTGCCGCGTGGCTTTACCACTGTTAAAATGCTATGTTCAGCAGTGTAACTGTAAGCTTGACTAGTTTGTGAAGGATCGGGTGTTGAGCGTGTGTGTCGCGTGGCGCAGGCGTCGGCGAGGGGGAGGGGGGGGGGGGGCGGCGCGGAGTGCGACGAGGCGGAGGCGTGCATGGCTCGAGCGTGGCGCGAGCGCGAGCCGAGCGCGCGCGTAGCGGCCGCACGTGCTGCGCTCGCCGCGCGCCCCGACTGCGCGCCCGCGCTGCTGCTGCTGGCCGAGGAGGACGCGCCCACCGTGCTCGAGGTACGCACCGCACACGGACCGACCATGGTACGGTTCTGCTCACTCACAATAACAAACATACTAATACTTCATATGTGCAAAGTTTACCTGACGCTTCCCTAGATGGCGTTGGGTTGGGATTAAAATAGATAGCGCTATGGTTATGTTACCGAGCAAACCATATACATTATTGGATTTTTTATTGTAAGGAGACTCCTTGTAAAATAAATTATACTAATTGAAAACAGTTGTGTTGCTTGGGGTGTTCTCGCCTACGAACCTTGAGAAATCTGTTCAATATCTAATAGAATTACGCAGGAATAGAGAGTCGTGATGTACACACGGAAAAGAACCCTGAGCAAGTACAATACATTGTATATTATGGTTAATGTTATAAATGGTAGACATATAGTCTTTGCACGAACATCGAACACAAGTTTATGATACTGAATAATATGCTTCTAGGTGGTGGTAATAGTGGTATGCTGCAGCACGAATGGGTCGGTTCGACCGGGGAAGGACAACGCTCTCATAGAATACCAGCGTAAAATAGCAGTTTAATCCAGCTGCGTTTCGTATGGTGAGTGTATCCGGAGACTTTTTTTTTACTGGAAACGGGGCATTCCATCTTAGTGTTTGTCTATCGGCCACAGCTAGGGTTCTCAACCCTCCCGGATTGCGCGGGAGACTCCGGTAATAAAGATTAATTTCCCGACCTCCCGCGGTGCAATAATTTCTCCGGTTTTTCGAAAAAACCACGCCCCGCTGCCGTTATCTGTGCGACGACTGCGAAAAAAGTATTATGCGGAAGAACAAAATCGAGCAGTATTGCCGAAATTGTTTTAGGACCGGCTAGTCAAGAATGCTTAATATAGATATTAACAAAATATACGTGAGGTTCGACTTTTGCGTGATATGCAACCACAGCTCGCTGAAGAAAATCGAGTGGATTGACGCTGGGTTGGCTTCTTTACGGAATCGAAATACAGAAATCCCTGTCTTCAATTGAAAAAAGTGGTCGTGTTTTTTCCATTCCTATCTCTTATGCTTCTTGCGAGCCATATTCAGCATGACATCAAGCATGGAGCAAGGAAGGAAACCGAATGAGTATTTCTTTAGTAAAAGCAGAGCTACAAGTACTAGCAAACTTCGATTTTTCATGATTGAGATTTTCTTTCAACCCCCCTCTCCCGCACTCGATTTCATAAAATTTTCCCGGTTTGGTATTTTCGAGAGTTAGTAACCCTAGCCACAGCATCCACTTATCATACATGCGCATATTTGAATATACGCTCTTAATATCGCAATAGCTAATAAGGCAGTTGACGATCGGTCATCAACCACGCCGCGTGTGTTCATACCGTTAACCATTACCATAATACCGATTGTTTTAATATATTACCGCGGCAGCTTATTAAAGTCCACTGCTGAACATAGGTCTCTCCCATAGATTGTCTTATAGGGTGGAATTTGCTACAGTTTCCGCACATGGCAGGCGGGTTGGCAATCGCATATTTTATTTTAAGTCATCAGGAAGACGTTGCTGCCTATTTTCTGATTTGTTTCCCTGTTTCGCTTCTTACGACACCCACGGGATGATATGCGGTAGTGGATATTCTTACACCCCCATTACTCGGTTATATTAATAAACTATCCTGGCGCAGTGACTTCCGTATTTAATTTGTGGGACTTGCACTCGACACCGTAATAAATTGTTGTGGGGTGTCGATTGTGTCGACACTTGCGTTACCGCAGGCGGAGCGTGTGCTGCGACGAGCGTGGCGCGCAGGCGAGGCAGCGTGGCGAGCGCGTATCTCGGGGGGTGCGGGGGGCGCGGGCGCGCGCCGTCAGGCCGCCGTGCTGGCGCACGTGAAGAGGCGGCTGGCGATGTGCGCGCGGCGGCTGGGCCGTTTGCGTGACGCGGCGCGCATGTTTCGCGAACTGGCGCGCGACGCGCCGCCCGCGCTGCACGCGCTGCACACGCACGAGAACCTCATCGAGGTGCTGCTCGAGCAGCGCGCGTACGCTGACGTGCAGGTCCTTCATCCTCGCATATACTCACTCGTTCACTCACCGCTATCAAATTCACATCAAACGTATGTACACGCACGTATACGTATATTTAGTTATACCATTTATCAACAGAGGTCACTGTTCACTGTTTATCAACTATGATATCATCTATATATGTACATTTATAAAAGAATTGTTTTAAGTCATTGACGTATCTATAAACGCACAGCCCAAATCGCTGGAAATTTAGACATAATTCATTTCATACGCATTCATTCATTTTATACGCATAAAGTAAGGGAATTATTTGATTTGAATATCGAAATTTTGATCGCTTCATTTATTTTTAACTTGTCTCCATCGAAATGTCGAAATTTGATCATAAAAATTGTAAAAAAATTGCATGGGTCGGTACTTAGGCGGTGGTGGCGCGGTACGAGGAGTGTGCGTCGACGCGGTCGGCGTGCAGCGTGTATACCACCGCGCTGCTGCGCGCGCGAGCCGCTGCCGCCGCCGCGCCGCCCGCGCGGCAGCATCTCGAGCTCGCCGCGCTAGAGGTGTGTCGCACATGCCCCGTACACCGAACACACCGCACACACTGAATATACTGCACACATCACACACATCATATAAAACCACACACAGCGAACACACCGTATAGACCACACGCACTGCACAGGTCGCACACACCGCACACAGAGCACAGGTCGCACACATCTTACACAGAACACATACCACATACACACCGAACACCACACACAGATCACACACAGCTCAAACCACTTAGTGCACAAACCACATATGTACATATAACAACAACACACAACAACATATATAAAAACACACACCGCACACACCACATAGACCACATCACACACACCGAACAGTAAACACAGATCACACACCGCACACGCCACATACATCATATAACATCACACACAGCGCACTTACCGCATGGAGCACGTGCACCGCACAGGTTGCACACACCGCACATAGCACATGCCGTTACAACAGCTGTCATTGACGATAATTGATATCAATAATATAGATGTTATGTTTAAAATTAGACACAAAAACTATGCATTAAAATATCAGTTTGAATGAAACAATTTACTATCTTTTGATTAATTCTTAAATACGCACTTACGTACGCGTATGTATGTGCACGTATGTTCGTATGAATACGTTCGTACGGACGTGCGTTTATGTACTTGTGCACGTAAGTAAGTGTGCATGTGCACTTGTTGCGCAGGCGATGCGACGCGCTGTGGAGTTCAACCCGCACGTGCCGGCCTACCTGCTGGAGCTGCGCGCACTGGCGCTGCCGCCCGAGCACGTGGTGCGGCGCGGCGATAGCGAGGCGCTCGCCTACGCCTTCTGCCACCTGCAGCACTGGCGCCACGTGGACGGCGCGCTGCGGCTGCTGGCGCTCGCCGTGCAGGTACCGCGCACACTGCACACTGTACACTGTAAACTGCACACTGCACACGGTATACTACAGCGAGGCGCTCGCCTACGCCTTCTGCCACCTGCAGCACTGGCGCCACGTGGACGGCGCGCTGCGGCTGCTGGCGCTCGCCGTGCAGGTGCCGCGCACACTGCACACTGTACACTGTAAACTGCACACTACACACTGTACACTACAGCGAGGCGCTCACCTACGCCTTCTGCCACCTGCAGCACTGGCGCCACGTGGACGGCGCGCTGCGGCTGCTAGCGCTCGCCGTGCAGGTACCGCGCACACTGCACATTGCACACTGTAAACTGCACACTGCACATGGTACACTACAGTGGGGCGCTCGCTTACCAATTCTGCCACCTGCAGCACTGGCGCCACGTGGACGGCGCGCTGCGGCTGCTGGCGCTCGCCGTGTAGGTACCGCGCACACTGCACATTGCACACTGTAAACTGCACACTGCACACCGTACACTACAGCGAGGCCCTCGCCTACGCCTTCTGCTATTTGTACTGCTCGTACTATAAAGATTTAATTTTGTGTTTCAATATTATTTCATTTGTATGTAAAAACAACGTGGTGTGTTTTCGTGGTAGAACGATCTTGTTGTAGCTATGTTATGGTTGCAGCTTGATGGGGTCGGCTCGACTGGAACCATGTCTATAAAAAAAGAAAACTGAAGTTGAATTTCCATTGTTACTAAATTAGTGGCTTCATCGTTATCCTATTCTCAAACGCTGATTCTAACCTTTTTAAATACGAAAAAAATATAGGTGTATTTGTTAGCATTGTGCAATATTTGTATAAATTTTGAATAAGTGGTGGGTGTGCGTGTGATACAGAGCGAGGCGCGTGGACGGCGCGGTGCGAGGGCGGGGCGCGCGGCGCGGTGCGCGGCATGCGGCGCGTGTGGGGACCGCGAGCTGCTGGGTGGGGTGGGCGGGGCGGGCGGGCTGCAGGCCGTGGGGCGGGCGAGGCTGGGCGCGGAGCGGGCGGCGCGCAGCGCTTGCGGCGGGCTGCGTGTGCGTGTGCGCGCTGCTGGCGGCGCTGGCCGCGCACTGCCCGCGCGCGCATGCGCTGCACCCCGCCGCGCTGCTGCGCCTGCTCACCGCCGTGTAGACACGTTTGCACATACATATACACCGACACACCCACACACATATGTATCGACGCTGTGTCTCCACAACCCTCACAATAAGTGAATACGTCTTTAAATTTTCTTCCGTAGTGAGAAATAATTCAAAAAACTGATGATTTCAAAATCACGGGAATTATTTTTGTGTTATAGCTACATATCTATCACCTACATTAAAAATTTTGTTCCGTAACACCACTCGATAGCTAAAGGGTCACAGGATTCGTTACTTTAAGTAAGGACTGTGACACATCGCGCACGGTGGAGGGGATAGTGCTGCCATTTATATTAAGGTTGTATCCTTCGATAGATTCACGTAAAACATACGGCCGTGACAGCCACACCCTGCTTTTTAAGTAAAAGTAAAAAACATTAGTATAATATTTCTTAGTTTTTTTTTATTTAAATGACTTGTAAAGTAAATACCAAAAAGTTGTATTTTTTGTTAGTCAGGTTTTGTAGACACAGCAAGAACATTCTATTCGAGTGCAATCATTATAGAAACTGTATTTTTGGACAACATGACACTATAAAAAATAAACTACTGATACTGATATAAGTATACAATATTTAATAAGTTATAAGTATATTAATATATTATTAGTATGGGAGCCCATGATGTTTAATGGGGATTAACTCGAGCGTCACATAGGTTCCCTATTAGATTTTGTAGATTGGTTGATGGGAAGAAAAAAAGGTTTACATAGTGTTTACCCTTACAGTGGTAGGGGAAGCGTCTACAGATTTTCAAAAATATAAAAACTCCTACAAACTACTACAGATGTTCAAAAATTAACTCCAGCGCGTCAGATATTCAAAGGAGATATTAAGTGAACCCTCAAAATGCCCCAATTCAAAAGACTAATGATTCGGAAGTGACGTAAGCCCGTAAATGAATTTTAGAAAATGTGAAAAAGAAATCGCCTTATTGAAACATTACTACAGAAGGGTCAGCTTGAGCCTCAAGCTGAACCATTCAGTATAATAATAGGGATGACGATTTTTTCCGAAAAAAATCGAGGTCTAAAAAATAGATTTGTTTGGTTTGCATGTATGTAAATATAAAACCATTTCATAAAAAACAAGAAAGATACCATAATAAATGATCTCTTATTAGTAAAATCAGTTTTTTTTTCAGTTCAGGGAATTCGATAAGAACAAGTTTTTATTACCATATGAAATCAGATCTGGTATGAAAGAAGATATTTATTTTCAATATGTATTTATTATATGAAAAAGTTAAATTTCCTAATGCTTCATATCTAAATTTTTTGAAACAATAGTTTAGCTCGTTATTAACTCACCTTGCCTTAATCTGACGCGCTTGAGAAAAACCAAAACATCCCCTCTTGGGTTCCTCTACTTTTATTTTTAGTAACACAAAATACTTTTATTTGACAAAAACGATTCGTATGTCGAAATTTTACCAGCGACCTATAAATCACAAAATCCCGTTTGAAAGACCATTTTACTAACACTAAGAAAAAAAATATCTCATTTATATAACGCCTAAATGGTTTCTAAGTTTATTTTTATTATTAAATATAATATGGCATTTAATAATAAGAATAAACTTAGAAAAGCAAACAAAAATAATATAGAAATAAAGAACAGCACGCAATTCTCGTGCTCATTTACTATTTTGTCTAGTCATAGTTAAGTGTATCTTCAAAAAATTTCCGATGTTCATTCTGAATAGCATAATTGAATAACGGATACTGGTAGTTAAATAATAATATAAATAAAACGTTGTTCAATCATCGATCTCGATCTGGTTGTGGGCTCATCATCAGTACCATTCAAAATATATTCAGAAGAGGACGCGTTATTGCTGGCCAGTACGCTCATATTGTTATTACGGAGACGTAAACGCATAAGACTGGATGCGACCGTTTTTAAAGGTTATCGTTTATTTCGTTTGGACGACATTTTAAATAGCAGTGGTATTGAAAATCTCTTAAACGTGGTGGCGGCCTCAATTGTGAAATTGGATACTAATAACAGAAAATCAATTTATAAAATATAAAATCGGGTGACAATGGGGAGCGGTCGGTGGAGCGTCTTTCCATTGTATACAACGCCAGAACGCAGGCATAGGAAAGCCATAGGAGCTGCTCGCGTATATATTGTAATGCTGTTTTTAAATCTGTTTTTACAATGCATACACGAATTTTGCGTACTGATCGTGTATAGTTTGTATCGTAGATGCTCGCGTCTTCGTTCCCGACTATACTACACCACTTACTTACACTTGACAAGAGTGTTAAAAGTCTAATTTTATTGATTTAGTAAAATATGTAATAGTGGAATTATATCCTCCAATACCTTTAAACGAGCAAGTCTTGTCAGCTGTCGCAGAGATCAAGCTATCTTTTATGAACTATAGTTAGTATTTTAGGTGTTCACCATAAATGACGTAAATTCAAAAAATAAAAACATACTTAATGTAACTATTTATTAAATATATTATGTCAGTGTTAAATGTGTAAGGCTACTTTTACTATAGTATACAACAATAAAATAAATAAATTTTATTTAAAATTAGTTTTATTTCCACTTTTATTCGTTAGGTGACTCATATAAGGCTAATCTAAGCTTTATTCCGTTTATTCGTCGAAATGATAAGAAAAAGAAATACATTTTGAAAATTTAATATTTACAAAACTAAAACTTTCTCTCGCTAAAACTAAAATGTTTTGACTGATTTTGATGAAATTTTCTGTATGTGTTCGATTCCCTGGATGGTTTACATTCACAATTGCACCCGGTAGGTGGCGCTGTTGTCTTGGTTTTGAAAAGTAGGTTTTTTAAACGATGAAGGGAACGCAAGGTAGCAACAACTTTATGACTTACTTCAGAGATCTGCAATTTCCAGGTCATAGTTTTATCCATGTACAAGCCAAGATTTTTTATTGAATCACAATATGGAACCTAAGTTCCATTATAAATTACAGGAGAGAGATTTTCATAATCAACCTTAGCCAATAATTGCGAACTTCCGAAGATTATAACTTTGCATTTGGCTGGATTAACAGAAACGCCATGTTCACAAGACCATTCTCTTATGGCTTCCAGGCTATCATTTAGTTTGTGTATTTCAAAGTTAAGATTATTTAAGCCTGACTGTACATAGCGCTGAAGATCATCCGCATACAGATAGTACGAACAATATAAAACTGAGGAGATAGAATTTATAAATAAGGAAAACATAATAGGAGAAAGTATTCCGCCTTGCGGCACACCAGATTCAATTTCAGCTCATACAGAAAACCGCTGACCTGTGCGAACCGATTGCTGGCGACCGCGAATATAAGAAGAGAACCATTCCAAGGCTGGGGATGAATATTTAAGGTGTTTAAGGATAGATAGGAGGATACTATGATCTACTGTGTTGAAAGCGTTTGAAAAGTCAATAAAGACCACCACCGTTAATTTCTGCTCATCCAAGCCCTTTCTTATATCGTCTGTGACTGATAAGCGAAATGGTAGTGCTATGACCAGAGCGAAACCCCGATTGAAATTCATTCAGCAGGTTATGTTTTGCAGTGAATACAGATATTTGTTTATAAACACAGGCTTCCAGAACTTCAGAGAGATATGGGAGAATTGAAATAGGACGAAAATGGTTAGGGAATACAGGATTAGGTATTTTAGGAAGGGGTCTTACAATAGCCTTTTTTCCATGCGGAAAAGTATTGACCTGAGTCCAGAGAATAATTTATAATGTGTGTTATGGTTGGAAGAAGGCACTCAAGAATCATAGACACCATTTGCTTACTAATTTCATCATAACCCACAACATTGGATTTAATGGCTAACAGAGCTTTTTTAATTTCATCCTGAGTAACAGGGGAGAAACAAAAGTCAGGGATCCGGAAAGGCTGCATTGATTCTATAGAAGCAATAGTTTGAGAACCGACTTGAGGGTCCAATGAAGTAATAGAAACAAAGTGACGATTAATGTCTGTTACGGCCCTGAGTTACCCTGACAAAATAAGTCTCGTTGTCACCTATATTAACGACAAAACACAACTCCATGGAGGCCGGCTTTTCGACGCACACTATTATGTAACACCCGACGTCTAACCAGCACGGCTGTAGCCCTCCAAAGTTCCTGCTGACTGGGGACGCGGCAGCGCCGCACGCGCACAGCAAAACCCCACCTCCCGCGCAACGCTAACCGTTTCCTCACTCCGCTCGAGACGCGCGTCCCGCAAGCTTCAGCTTGTAACAATCGTGCGTGAACAATGTCATCCAAATCGAAAGAGGTGCCATATTCCGGGGAATTTGATTAATTAATTCAGAGAGATCTGTGAAATTTCCACACATCAGTGGGCGAAGAATTAGTTATTTTGTCATGAGGCGTTTAGCATTTTGTAGCACCTGATTGCATTTGTTTCTTAGCACTTTAAAGTTAGACCAATTTTGTTAAGAGCGATCCTTTTTAAACTTCTGGAACGCCCGATCTCGCCGTGCCATTGCCACCTGTACCCCTTTAGTCATCCAGGGAGCAGGAGAACGCTTAACTTTTACATAATGTACAGGAGCATGAACATTATACAGATTCAGGATAGTATTATTAAGAAACGATATTTATCATCGATGTTAGAAGCTGCCACCAAAGGGCCAAATTCTATTGAAGATGTGTCTCTCCTGAGACTCAATATTTATTCAAGAAAAATTGCGTAACTGCAGAAAAATAGGTTTCTATTTTGGAGGTTTGAGTTTATATGAAAAATAAATCAAGTCGTGCTGTAATAAACAAGGAGCAGAGAGCTGTCCAAACTAAATGACACTATCAAAAGAGGAAGTAATGATGAGATTAATCAACGAATCATCGGTATCAGTATTTCTATGAGTTGCCGCCAATGGAAGATTGCAGAGTTCGACTGATTCAATGATTGATCGAAGGTTTTGGGAGCGAGAAGTATTTTTAACAAGTCTGTGTTGAAATCGCCCATTATCATGCAACGATGTACTCAGATACAATGGTATCAAGAGGTAAAATAATTCACAGAAGGAGGACAATATACAACACCTAAAATTGCCCTAGCATCCATAATGTTGATTTCTATAAATAAAAACTCAGCAGTGGCAGGATAGGGAGAGGGGGAATATAGAACAACTTTATAAGGAATATTTTTTGTAGGTATATAGTGACACCGCCTCCCCACTTCTCACATCATCACATCCCCCTTTCTCAGTGCGATCATTGCGTATAAGAATGAAATTGGGTAATGGGTACAAACTCGACATAATAGATGGTTTTGGCCAACTCTTAGATATTAAAGTAGAATCGACACAGTCTAGTGAGAATGCTTCTTCAAAGTAAGAAAAATGACTTGGAATGCTCTGTGTATTAATATGACAAACACTAAAATATTTTTTATGAGGCAGAAAAATATTATTTAACTGATCGTGTAAGGGAAGTAAATTATCTGTAAGATCATTACCAGAGGCGTATGAGTCTGAACTATAAGTGGAATAAAAAGATTCATCATCAGACATTTTTTAACTTCTAAATAAATTTATATATGTGTATATTAGATAAATATATAAATAATGAAATATTAAACATATTAAGACATAAAACAAAGTATAAGTATAAAATATCCACAACGCTATTCGTATAAACCAGAAAATCAACAGCTTCACTATCACTGCTCTATCCCACCAGTTGACTGATAAAAATACAATCATTGTTTATAAAATATACCACAAAATTAATAGAACATTAAAATACACTATTATAAAAGTAAATACAAAAACAGAATACAAGAAAACATCAACATTATTACGAGGGACACACTGAATTGATCGGGAATAGAATATTTCGGATTGAGTTACAATAAAACCTTTTTTAGAATTTGAATACTGGCCTCTTAGAATTTTAATGACATTCAAACAATAAAAAAAATGTTTAAAAACAAAAACTATGTTGGCTTAAAGTTGACACGTCTTTAACAGAAATAAAGCTCACGCGTGAACATTTCCGTGCCATAATTTATCACAATTTTCGTCGCGGCTTATCTCAAGATAAATGTCTCAGCGAACTTGTTTTGATTTATGAAGTTGAAGCACCGAGTCAAACGACAATTTACCTCTGGTATGCCAGGTTCCGACGTGGTCGTGTGTCGCTCAGCACTGTTTCTTCTGCAAGTCGACCAAGAACAGCGGTCACGCCTGAAAATATCGCAGCTGTGCGAACTATTATATTAGATAACCGTCATGTGACATACGAGCAGATTCGGGCTGTTATCAGTATCGGAATGACTGCGATTCAGTCGATATTACATAATGAGCTGCGTGTAAGAAAGATAGTTTCCCGCTGGGCTCCCCACTGGGTGTAGATTGGTGCCGGGATACTCTGCATCGCCTTATTGGAAGGAAGTCAAATGCCGTTTATAATATCGTCTTAGGTGACGAATCATGGATTTATTCATACGAACTTGAAAGAAAAAATCAGTCAGCAGTTTGGGTCTTCGAAGACGAGGTCAAACCAACGAAAGTGGTTCGCTCCCACAGCGTGTCAAAGAAAATGGTCGCTACGTTTGTCTCGAAAAAGGGGCATGTTGCTACAATTCCTTTACAGGAACGCAGAACGGTTACCACTGAGTAGTACATCACGGTTTGTTTGAAATGATAGCCGAACTCCGAAAAAATAACCCGAAACGTCGCATCATCTTCATAGCACCACTGCATCACGATAATGCGAGCTCCCGTACGGCTCGGAAGACAAATCTTTTTTGAAGCAGGAAAATGTTGAGTTGATGATCCATCCTCCGTACAGTCCTGACCTGAGCCCAAACGATTTCTTTACATTCCCTAGAATGAAAGATTTATTACGCGGTCAACGGTTTGAAGACCCCGAAGCAGCTGTGGAAGCGTAAAAATCAGCCATTTTGTCAACATCAACTTCAGACTGGAATTACTGTTTTAATGATTGGTTTGCACGAATGGAAAAGTGCATTAAGTTGAATGGAGAATACTTCGAAAAACAATAAAATACAATTTAGCTATACCGTGCATGTGGTTTGTTTATGCCAAGTTGTGTCATTTGAAGCTTGCGGAACGCGCGTCTCGATCGGGGTGAGGAAACGGTTAGCGTTGCGCGGGAGGTGGGGGCTTGCTGTGAGCGTACGGCGCTGCAAGCGGCCCAGTCGGCTTGAAGCTTGGCGTAAAACAGTATTATCTTAATTTGTTTTCGTGATAACGAGGCTGGAATCATATAATTATTGTTGTAACTGTTTTAAGTATTGTTTGTGGCTGGTATACGGTTGCGGGCGACTGGTGTTTGGATTTGGAGGCCGAAATATGGGTCAATTGTGCCCGCCATTTTGAACTACTATTGAACATTTGGGTCTAATTAGATGGACGTGTTACGTGACAAGAGACCTAATTTGAATTTGAAGTTGATTAAATGTACAATAAAGTTGATAAATCAACAAAGTGAGAATAGAAGCAGAACCTTTCAAAGGGTGAACGCCCCCCTGGGGGGATCTCACATTTGGAGTGAAGCAGCGCCTTTGGATCGGCAGTGTTGGATCAGCGGGGCTGTCAGGTTACACAGTGTACACACTACTACACACTACTTACATGCACATAACTTCCCACCTGACAGGTACCTCGTGGTCAACCCTACCTCCGCCAATCGGTAAGTGGTACTTGCTTCTTTGTCAGCCGTTTTTGGAATAATTATCCATAGGTCATTGGACCCTCCCCTCTGTTATTCGTCGAATTGGGCTACTGTGGGCCCTAGCTCAATCGACCTTAGTCGGGGTAACTCACGACCGTAATATGGTTTTTCTTATTCCCGATCATTTCAGTGTGCCCCTCCGTAAATAAACAAGTCCACAAGTAATCTTTCCCAACGGAAACAAAAGTCAAACTTTTAATTTGTTAGTGTCAGTGTAACCAAATAATTTCTTAAAATTAATGTTAATAGGGATACAGTTAAAAATTGTAAATTTAATCATGGTATAAAATAACATCTGTTTGCTACCAGTATTTTACAAATATTAAAGTACACTAGGTTGCAAGGTCTAATATACCTACCTATCTTTGCCTCTACTACCTTTGCCTGTACTTGCCGTATCGTAACTACAATCAGTGTTGCTCACGTAGGCAATTTTCCGCCACTGGGGATGAAAACCGTTCTGAAAGGCGACTGGTCGCCGAATAGGCTACTTAATAGACGGACAATCGCCGCCAATTAGACTAAATCACAACAGATGTTAATATATGCGTAAAAAATACCTCCTATGCAAAATGTACAAATCAAAATGAGAAAAACTGGCAGCACTGTTAATTTCGGGGAATACCCCAAAATTAGGGCTCACTCTCACTCGCACTCATCTGCAGACGTGCGCAAGAGAGACGGATAGATCTGAATATACAGACGAAACGTTAGAGAGTAAGGCCTCTAACTTAGTCTGTTGCACGTATTAAGTTACCAAATTTAGAATGCAATAAGATTGTAAGTATTCGCTTCGCTGATTGGACATTGATGATTTTCCCTGGCAATAAGGGAAACCTGAAATGACCGGGAAACTAAGATAATGAACCAATGCCGTTTTCTCAGTGCGTTGCGCATCGAGGAAGTAATCGGTATAGCTTCTCCCAATGATATCATAAATTTTTGGGTACAGATATTGAAAACACAGAATGCTGGAGTTTTCATTGCGATGTCTTTCGTTCACCTTTAAGTAATGCTGCCGTAGATATAATTTTCAGCGTGAATGGGTACGAAGACAAAATTAAGGAACGTAATGCAACTACTCATGCTGATTGCAATTATAAGTATCCATACACATATGAATGTCCGAAATATTTACCGCAATAATTTTCAACCAAGCAATCACATGTTCAGTTTACATGCTGGGAGAAAAATGTAAGTTTCCAGTTTGATCGGAGCTTGTGCCAGCACCAGCACAGCAGAGGCTACAGAAAAATTTGACGGTGACTTTTGCTGATGCTTTGATGCTGCTGGCAGAGATGATGATTGATGATTTTTTAATTTGTTATTTTATGTACATCTTAGTACAAGTACAAAGTACAAGTTAGTAAAGTTACAGCCTATATACGTCCCACTGTTGGCCTCCCCGCTCATTTCTGAGAGGGTTTTAGGGCAAGGAATCGTCCACCGCGCTGCCCCAATGCGTGTTGGCGAACTTCACATGTCTTCGAAATATTTTTTTTCTTATTTCTCTGACATCCAGGTTTCCTCACCATGTTTTCATTCATCGCGGAGCACGTGGTAAATCAGCACTTAAAATTGCAATTAACAATTTCATTTGTGCCGGCGGGGATCGAACTCTGTTTGCTCGCGTACTTTGAAAATTACTGCGAGCGCTAACCATCTGAGCTACCACGGCTCTTATGTACATCTTATGAACGTAATTTTTAACAATTTGTTTATTCATGTACATCTTATGAGTAAATAAATTGTTAAAAATTACGTTCTTATTTATTCATAGCGAAGTTTTGACCTTTGGGCTACTTTAGGCTACCTCAGCTCAAATTTGGCTGCACTAGGCTACTAAAGCTGTGAAAAATGGCGATATCAGGTTCAAAGTTGTTGGCTTATTGAACACTGACTGCAATATTCTTTACAAAGTTTGTTTATATTATAGATAAGAGGTTTATATTTTTCTACCTACTTTATTACTAACAATATTACAATACTAATATTGGCTGCGTTATTCTTATTGTACCAAGTAAATAATAAACAATATTAAGGAGGTAAGGCGGTTGGGTCATCATCACTACTGCTTTTCACAAGTCCACTGCTGAACATAGGCCTCTCCCAAGCAATGCCACAAAGCACGGTCCTGAGCCACCTGCATCCATCGACTTCCTGCATATCTTACCAGGTCGTCACTCCATCTAGTCGGGGGTCGCCCTACACTACGCCTACCGGTACGAGGCTGCCACTCGAGAACCTTTTTCCCCATCGGTTGTCGGTTCTTCGTGGCTGGCCCATTGCCATTTCAGCTTACTAATCCGTTGGGCTATTTCGGTCACTCTGGTTCTACTGCGGATATCCTCATTTCTAAGTTTATCACGCAGAGAAACCCCGAGCATAGTCCTCTCCATAGCACGCTGAGCGATCTTGAGCGTCCTCATACGGCCAGCAGTGAAGGACCACATCTCAGATACGTACCTAAGTCATCACTGGCAACACGCACTGTTTGTACAATCTAGTTTTCAGGTTTTGAGGTATACCTGACGAGAAGATGTGTCGGTATTTCCCAAACGCTGCCCAGCTGTCAATCTGTCAATTGACAGGTTATCGCTATCGGTTGAAGTTGGACTTACCTATTCGGACTATTTGTCCCAGGTAAACGTACTCGTCAACAAAAATAGTGCTACCGGCATAGGTGTGTCATGGATATTAAACATGATCTATGTTTTGTCCATGTTCATCTTAAGACCTGTCCGTTGGAATACACTATTGAGGTCATTGAGCATAGTGCTTAGGTTCAGCGATTCTGCCATAAGGGCCATAAGGGCTATATCGTCGGCAAATCGAAAGTGAGTGATGTACTAGCCATTGATGTTAATACTGTTACGAGCTTGAGGTTCGTGACAATAAAAACTGCCGATTGAATTACCAAAATTTACACTCTTATTACCGAACACCAATTAAAACTTAAAAGACACTAATAATTAATCACACTGATTCACTTTATTTCGCTCCGAAGCGCCGGCACCAATTAAATTGTTAATTGCAATTTTAAGTGCTGGTTTACCACGTGCTCGGCGGTGAATGAAAACATCGTGAGGAAACCTGCATGTCTGAGAAAATTTCGAAGGCATGTGAAGTTCGCCAACACGCATTGAGGCCGCGCCGCGGACATTTCCTAGCCATAAATACAAAGACAATAGCAGAAAGTGAAATGGTCTTATATAGTACCAGTAAGTAATAATTCTAATCTAAAGAATTTCTACAGTGGAATTGATAGTAACTTTATGCGTCAACAAGCTTATCTCACATTCTGTTGCTTATCTTAGCATTACTTCGTGTTGCGTCTTGTTCAGTGTATTGATGACTCAAATACGTTTTGTATAACACAAAATAATGCAATTTAATATTTAGAAATCACTATAATTGATCATTCCTATGTTAGTCATTGAGTAGATTGTACTGTAATAATCTACTAATAGCAGTAATATCATGGATACACTAGATGTACAACAACATCTGAAAAAGATTCACCTGGGGTGAATCTTTTCTGATTGAATCTTGAAAAGCTTTTTCTGTGTTCTAGAAAATAATGTTTATGCTGCTAATAGACTGCCCATGTACACCCACGTACCAATGTATATAATATGCAATTTGGATACAGATGATAAACCAGGGTCACATTGGGTAGCTTTATATATCGATACGAATGAGAGGACCTATACGATATCATCTAGAGTTTTTAAAAAGGAATTGTAAAAGATGGAACTGGAATGTTGATAGGATTCAGAATGAGTGGACTTCAGTTTGTGGCGAATATTGCTCAATGTATTTGCTATATAAGTTTCAGGGATGTTCAATTCTTTATTTACGTGTATATTTACAGGGAACACATTGTACAACGATATTTTAGTGGATGTGATGTTTCGCTCCTATTTTATAGATAATAAGTAATAAGATTTTGTATTTTGTAAATAAAAATTTTAACAAAATTAGGTAATGTTTTTTATTGATGATTCAGATTAGTTTTGTAGATAGGAACAAAGGAGTATAATGCAATAACACTGATAAGCCGACGCACGAATAGACAATGACGGTGTTCAATCAACAATAGTTAAGAACAATGGAGCGCTAATGACGGTGGAGGCCCTCACCGGATATCAATTAGATAAGAGTTAATTGATCTGCACATCTGCGGAACCGTGCATCCTACGCAATTTTTTTTAGGATCGTGAGTCTCGACGAACGTTGTACCACTTCTGAATCAGTGAGCCAGAACTGGTACTAACTAACTACTCTCGTCGTACCGCCGCAACTAAGGAGGGGTCGCGGTGGAAGAGGAGTGTTGGTATGACGAGGGCGAGTGGCCCTGCCTTCGCGATTCTGGCGGGGTCGCACCGTTAATGTGGTGGTAGTGGAGCTGCGGAGAGAAAGGAGCGACGGTATTGCGAGGCACCGCTTTCCATATATTTCGAGTTTCCGTATATTCCGAGTCCATTTAGTCTTGGTCTTATCGTGGTAGGATCTTTGCATAATAATAATAATGTCCTCCAGACCGAATTTCGACCACGGCAGCCTATTTGGCAGACGCAGGACAGGATTATAGTGTCCAAGTGTATGCGCAAGCACAGGTGCACTCTCTATTCCCTCACTCTCATTTTCCGATGGGAAGGTAAACCGACACGACCGGAGAGAGATCGGGCGCAGGACCAACGGCTTTACGTGCTTTCCGAGGCACGGGGGTGACACACCGCCAACTTCCTGACTCCGGGCAACTACTGAGAATTTCTTGACGAAAAAACTCAATAATTAATTTTTTGGCACGACCTGGGATTCGAACCCAGGACCTCATGATCAGCAGTCGCACTACTACAACCACTAGACCAACGAGGCATGCAGTGACAAACAGTCGTATAAGCCGAGTAATAATTTATATATTATAAGAGGCAAACCACAATTTTCTCTTATCACACAATTTCTCATACTGTCATTTGTAGTCACCCCTAACATATTCTTTAATGATTACTTTTCTACAACATTTCAGAATTTGATCCAGAACTATTTATTTTGTTACGCTTGCTATACATTTATTTATGGTGTGCCTCTCTGGACAATTAATATGGCTATTATTTAATTTTGTTTATTTTTATCAGACTGTAACTTTACTTTTGCTCACTAAAAGTATACGATAGTAGTAGTATAATATGATATAAAAATTGCGGATTGAAAGTGTTGAATCGAAATTCCGATACAGAGCAACACGTGTAACGAGGCAACAGGCTGTTTTACTGTAGCCTGCTTCTGAGTTTTCCCAACTATTTCAGGAAAACTGAAAAATACGGAAATTATATCTTAATATTTTAAACTGTTGCATTTATAAGACAAATAATAAAGGTTGCGCTAGTGCGTTCTTTAATTACGGTTCAACTTCCAACTACAATCATGACAAATCAGGAGATGGGCAGCGGCGTCTCTCTCATAACGACTTAAAACAAAAGTAAAATGCGGTTGCCAATACGTTTGCCGCGCATGCCAACTATGGCAAAATCCCCCCCTATAAAGGGGGAGATCTATAATGGGGAGGTCTATGTTCAGCAGTAGATTTTAATACGTACTGTAACTACGAAAAATGTTTGCTGTTTTTAATATTAATTGAAGAAAATACGAAACGGTTGTTACTGGTGTATGAAGGAGTTTATGGGCTACATCATCCACTTACCTACCGAGGTTATGGTTTGAACTAGGAACGGACCTTTAGTTTTCCAGCCCACTAACTGCAGCAAAAGATTAACAAAGACACATTTTGAAGAAGAATTTTCTGGGTTATCGCGCCTGCTATCGTTATTACCTACTATATTCAATAGAATAGGTTCGCTGGTACCAACATGAAAATTTACTTAGTAAAATAGCTTAAAATAGCATTAAAATAATATTCTTGTATGTACAAACTAAAAAACCAAAAATACGAAGCTATGAACGCATAGCTTCGTAACGTACCAGACTGACTTTAACATATTATGTTGTAAAGCATAGACTGAGAATATACTGGCGTATTGTAAAAGATCAAAACGTAGCAAATTTAACTTTGTTGTTAGCTATTATTAGTAAATAATGCTTATGTTATAAGTTTACCATGAATGCTCTTGAAATATGAAATTATTGGTAAACCATATTTAAGGGAATTTCACTTTGGATGTGGGAAATACTTTCAAACTCTACGGACTTGGATATCGCTCCGAGACCGAGAGATCGCGTCAGTGGACCGCCGTGCGTCGAGAGGGTTGGTTGCTTCCGACCTTCGTAAAGTTAGGTCGCGATCTTGGCGTAAACTTTTAAAGGTGATGTGAGTGCCAGTTGTGGGTTGGAGTACTTAATTGTGGCTTGGTATTGTGCAGTTAGGTAGAGTCATACGAGTGCTGTGACGGCGTGTGGACGAGTTGGTGTAAAGAGTGTTAGGATTTATTTATTTGTTTATTTATTTAATTACTTACAATTTATTGTACATCTTAATAAAAAGAATTACAAAGGACAGACTTAATGCTTTGTGACATTCTCTCGCAGTCAATCCTGGACGTGTATAAAATAATTTGATAGGTGCCAAAAATAAAAAGAACGTCAAAAAGATAATAAAAAAAAACCACTGATATTAAACATATTGATAATCTGCGTATTTACTATATGGAGACATTGTTTTTCATGAAATGCAGAACATATAAGTAAATTTCACCAAAATATAAATTTCTTATATATATACATACATATAATATACGAGTATATTACTTTCAAGATCTATGTAGTATGCTAATCTTTTTTTAACATTATCGGTGTTTTAGTATTACACTACACAGGGTTACACTATCATAGAAGAAATTCCTATAATTTTGTTCTGTTTGACTGTTTTAACGTGGCAAAACATGCCTATGTATTACATTTAAATTGGCTTCGGTTGGGTAGAATTTAATTATATGGCTATATCATTAAAAAAACAACAATATCAGATAAAATATTACTTAGGTCAATTCTGATGTTGCTCTCTATCTGTTCGTAAAGTTTAATTGCAATCGGTTCAGCTAATTCAAAGATTATCCCGGGCAGAGGGACAGACAAATACTTTGGAAATGTTAATTCATTTTAATTTTCATAAAAACAAAGCCCTCAGCACAACACTTAAATTTGATTTGTGTTTATAAATATAATTTATGTACTTATATAAATTAAATTTATTATGTTATTTAAAAAAAGAAAAGAAAAAGCATTTGTTATTAAATACCAAAAGATAAATTTTGAACAATACTTTGAGAAAATGTTACCTATAGAACAAATTTTACACATAAAAACACACCAACAAAAAAGCTTTGCATATCAAAAAAAATTTTCGTCTACGCACCGTATACATTTACGTCTTGTAACTCTTATATTGGAAATCATATTATGAGGTTCCGTTAATTAATTTTATTATTTAAAAAAATTAAGCTTAGTGTTCGGAGAATAAAATTTGAAGTTTGGAATGTAAAAATCTTAATCCAATCAGAGTATATTTTACACGTGCCGCAACATAATATCTTTGGTTTTTTAAGTATCTTGTGTTGTATGTGTGCACTAGGGCAGGCATAAGTGAGTTCTGAAATCTTATTAGTGTTTTTCAATTAAACAAATCATAAATAAAAATAATTTATTAAGTTCTAAGGGATGAAAACTGTTAATTTTAACACTGAAAAATGAAAACTCCTATTACATTCTAAACAATTTCTTCGAATAATCAATAAAAATGTAGCAATTGAGATTTCTAAAAGTTGGTCGCACTACAGGTGAAACTTGCATTTTTACGAATTATTTTTTTATTTACTTCATTATTTATTACATCAGGTAATAGATAATTAAGTAAATAAAAAAACGTACAAATAATACGAACGATAAACGAATACAAAAAAGAGGTACAAATAATTCAAACAATGCTTTAACCTCAAAGTAGTCTATAATAACAGGTACCTAAACTGGGATAAAACAATCAGGCTTAATTTCTTAAATTAATTTAAACAATTACCAACTTTTCCGTATCATCGTAACATACGTTGTACGATATAATGAAGCACGGTGAGTGTTGAGTGAGCGCTGTTCGGTGAGCAGTGACCGGTGACCGGTGTGCAGTGTGTGGTTAGTGGTGAGCGGTGAACGGTAATGGTCGCGGTGCGATGCGATGCGCGCTCGGTTGGTTCTGAACGGGCTGACGGCGGAGCTGGGCGCGGCAGACGCCGGCCCGCCCGCCTCGCCCGAGCCCTACCACGAGCTGGAGCTGTACCGCCAGCTACTGGAGCTGCCAAGGCGTGCGCTCACACCCGACCCCGAGCCCCCTCAGCGCGGTATCTCTATTTCTTTTTTAAATCTTTATTTTTATTAAATTGGGGTGAAAAACTAACTCAGGTTGCGTTACCAGTACAGCCTACTAAAGTCTACTTCTACTGCTCAACACAGGCCTCCCCCATAGATTGGCATAAATACTTAACATAGTTGCCAAGCTTGGCAAGCAGGTTGGCAACCGCATTTTTTATTTTTAGCCGTTATTAGGAAGACGCTGCATCTCATCAGCTGATTTGTTACCCTCTGTCGCCTTTTACGATACCTACGGGATGATATGAGAAAGTAGATATTCTTACACCACCACTACACGTACGGGTTTCTCTTGATGTTAAATAACTTCTGCAGCCCATGGTGTCCTGCAACCGAGGTGATGATGAAATCTCTGACATGTAAGATACAGGTGGTAAGTGGATGCTCCCATATACACCTACATCTCCTTTTAGATTCATCCTCCATTAAGATTCAAAATTTAGATACGTTATTAGTAAAAAGATCTTCGGCTATACTCAGAATACGAAACAGTAAAATTAATGTCATTAACCTGTTATTTTACGCTAATATTCTGTGAGAGTGTGGTTTTGTTCCGGTTCTCCTTCCCCGGTCAATTAGTATTACAAGCTTAATGTAAGCTGCAGCATGGCAACACCACGTAGAAATATGATTTAATGAGGAGGATTTAGTGGGAAACTAGCATTTATAATAAAATAAATAAACTTGTCAACACGCATTTGGGCAGCGTAGAAGACTTTTATCAGACATGCAGGTTTAATGGTCTCCTTCACCGCCGGGCACAACGACGATTAAATAGAGAAAAAAAACTAGTAACAATTTCGGTGGTGTCGGCAGGGATAGGGTCGAGTCGTTATCACTCCTAAAGACTTAGATGGAAAGCCTCGTTATCAGTAAAAATAGTTTTGCCATACGAAACATACCACCATTTTGCTTCAAATTTACGTAGGTATTTTGTGCGAGCGTGATCTTCCTCCGGTGGTTCTACAACTTTGAAAAGTATTAAGCTTATGCTCATTTTTTTCTTTTTTTTATAGGATAGGGTGACAAACGAGCACACAGTCCACCTGATGGTAAGTAGTTGCTGTGGCCCATTGACATCTACATCTATCCTCGATTACGAATCAAAATGCAGATGCGTTCTCACCCGTGAGGACTAAGATGGAATGCTTCATTTCCAGTAAAAAAGGGTACCCTACACTCACCATACGAAACACAGCAGCATTAAGCTACTATTTGACGCTGGTATTTTGTGGGAGCATGGTCCTTCCCCGGTCGAGCCGACTCATTCGTGCTACAACTATACTACTAATATAACTGCAGCATGGCTCTACCACGTAAAAGTTCATACCTGGAAACTGTTGTAAATATTAACTAAAACTACTTTTACGGATTTTATCGCGTTGAATTTGAATTATTTTTAATTCCCGACGTTTCGGGTGCTTTACAGCACCCATGGTCACGAGGGACTGAGATAACTGACGTCCCGATATCACTGTTAAGCCCGGAGTACCTTCAGCTGTAAATAGCTTTGTAAAAGCTTGGACAGTATCTATGTAAAACACTGGATAGAGAAAGTTCTGCCAGTGATAAACCATTATTCACCATTGTTTCTAAGATTTTATATATGGTTACTAGCACATATGGCTATGAATTCTTAAATAAACAGGTATTAATTATTATTTAGGGTATTAATAGAGTATTCTCATCTGGTTCGGCTGAATAAATATATAAAAGGAAATTATAAAAATACATCAATATATATTTAATATACTAACATAAATAAATAAATAATACGTGAATAAATAAAAGCCCAACCAGATGGAGGCCCTCGGCAGGGGAGACCAAACAGCCGAGGCCTAGGAAGAAAGGGAAAGGAGAAGAAGAAAGATAAAATTATTATTATTGTTTTAATGTTTTTTTTAAATAAATGAATAAAATAATAAACTAAACAACGTGTGTCACAGACGAGCCAGCGCGGCGGTGCCGCACGCCCGCGCCCGCGCACACAAGCGCACGCGCCCGCCTCACAGCACGCGCCCGCCTCACAGCACGCGCCGTCGCACGCCCCGCTAAGGTAAGCACAACAACTGCTGTTGGAAACTGCAGCTACGCAACCACATTCAACACTGCTTGTGTTGTATAATTAAATGCAAAAATCGATGAGTAACCTGTATATTTGTACCCTGAACCCTTTTTTATAGGATTAATAATAATAATAATTTCGTTCATACCGAATTTCGGTCACAGCTGCCATTATCTACGGAGACAAGTCATCTATGCGGAACAGGATTATAGTTCCCGAAAGTATGCGCAAGCACAAGTGAACTCTCTGCTCCCTCACTCTCATAGTTCGATGGGACGGGGACCAACACTAATGAAAAGAGATCAGGCGCAGGACATACTTTACGTGCTTTCCGAGGCGCGGGAGTGAAACACCGTCGACTTTCTGACTCCTTGCTGCTACTGAGAATTTATTGACAGAAAAAAAAAAACAATTATTTATTTCGGCAGACCCAGGATTTGAATCGGGGACCTCATGATCAGCAACCGCTTTACAATCACTTGAACAACGATGCAGTCATAGTGGAAATGAAGCACACAGGAGTAATAGTGATAGTTAAGCACACGAAATCGAAACATCAGGAATAAAAATAAAGTGTCGTTCGTAGCGCCCTTGAAACTGACGAACCGGTCTACGGCCCGGGTCACCCACCGCTAAAGGATATACTGTTAAAAAGTTAAATGACAACTGTTAAAATTTCTTCATTGTTCTTAACCGTTTTACTTTTTCAAACCGTCACGACGATCTTCACTTTAAACTATAACCGCACGAACTAAGTTTAATTTTTTTGAAACAGTTATGCAAGAAGATTAATGTTTACGAGCGTTGTGTTTTTAGAGTTACACAAAATGAAACATTAAAAATTCGAGCCCTACTTTGAGCGTCATAATCTAGATTTTATTTTAATTTTATTTATTTAAAAACTGCTCTAAATGTAAAGGTTACAAATGATGGACTTAATCCCAGTTAACGTTCTCTACTAGGTAACCCATGACGTGGTGAAAAATGAGTGTCAAAGGATTCAAATAACTTAATATAATAAACAGAAGTAATGTTATCATTGGGGCATAATCCTTGTGTAATTATATTTTTACAAGTAATGGGCCAGTCCACGAAATATTTTAAGCAATTAAACTTTAATTTTCCTAAATTCCACTTTTTTTATAATGCAAATAAAAATGTGAAAAATATCTCAGAAGACATCTGGATTTCGATTAACATTAAAATGACCACTTCTGTTCCATGAGACCTGAGGTAACAGACGGAAAGTAGGCTAGAGATAGGTAATGAAGTCAGATTTATTATTAGACTCACGGCATCGTGGTTAGGCTAAAAGTGTCTTAGCAACAGTGAGATGTTTTACCCGAACCTATAAGGCAGTTCATAATCAGTCACCAAGCACGTTGCGTATGCTTGTATTTAGATTAAAATTTAGAAACATTAACTAACATTATTAACCATACTATATTACCAATTATTTTTATATATTATGCTTGCGCAATCACTTCCGTATTTCAATCGATTAAGCGATTGCCCCAAATTTCATTGTACGCGAGCAACCTTGAACATTCACTCCACTCTTAATCTATTCCACACAGTCTTCAAGTCTGAATTTTTAGTACACCATTTATCCATTACAGCCTATAAAAGTCACAGCTGAATACAGGACTCTCCCATAGATTGTCTCATAGAGAGGATTTTGCCATTGTTTTCTGTTATTTTGAGTTGTTATCAGGAAGATGTTGCTGCCCATCTCCTGTTTCAGTGCTCTCCTTCCATCGCCTCTTGCGACACCCACCGGACGATATGGTGTAGTGGATATTCTTACACCGCCATTATATTACGGTCCTTTTATATACACTGCAAACATGCAAATCAACGATGTAATATTAACTCTCCTACAATACGACTACACCCCACAAATATGACGAACTATGTTGGTTCAGAAGTATAAGACGCTATAGAAATCCACGACTCATCAGGCGCACAATAAAGCATACGTGGTAGAGCCACGCTGCAGCTATAGTGTGGTTGTAGCACGAATGGGTCAGCCCAATTGGGATAGGACCACGCTTTCACAGAATACTAGCGTGAAACAGTATAGTGAATGTAGAGAACTGCAGACCCTTTGTACTGAAAATGAGCAGCCCATCCATCTCAGTTCTCAGGGGTCACAACATATCTACATTTCGATTCTTAATCGAGGATAAATGTAGGTGTGTTAGGGAAACATAATACATTTACCATCAGGCGAACTGTGTACTCGTTTGTCACCTTTATTTTTTTTAAAAAGTTGGGTACAATTATTCACGGTACGAATAAAACATTGATGTCCTCTTGCACACCGGAAACAAATTGCGCAACATTAATGCGGAGCCGTGCCGGAAGATGGCAGAAACGTAATAATAAAAGTTTTATTAGCCTGATAAATCAAAAGTAAAATAATATAATTTGCAGCACCATTACCTCTGCCTCTCCAGACAAAAGAAATTACGAGATAAAAGGACTACGTCTCGTATTCTTGCGACAATATATTGTTCTGTTTCAATTAGATTTTTTTAATTCATCCGCCTAAATTTTTTTATGGAAGAGTAGACAAACGAGCAAACTGCTCACTTGATGCGAGTTGTTCTACGACGCCCATAAACATCTAAATATATGCAATATAAATATATAGAGATCTAAATTTAAAAAAGTTATAATATCGTAGTGATAATATAATATTTTAAATAAAAACTCATTTTTAAAAAGTAGTTAATATATTTAAAACATTCGAATTACAAGTGAAATTTTAGTTTCTATCGTGAGGGCAATTATTTTTTTTAATTTAATTTAATTTTATTATATATAATTGATTCATTTCATTTCATTCGGTACCATAACCATAAACACTCACGCCTGTCACCCAGAGGGGTAGGCAGAGACTAAAGACTTCCATTTAGCACGATCCTGACATACCTCTCTCGCCTCTTCCACATCCATATACCTACGCATACATGCTCGTCGGTTAAGGGTACTCTTAATTTGGCCCATTTTTAATATATCGCCAATTTGGTCGACAAAATTTCACCTAGGACGTCCCTTTCCGACTCTTCCATTCACTTCTGCAACATATATTTGCTTTGTCAGTCTTTTCTCATTCATTCTTTCTACATGACCAAACCACCGAAGCACTACGGTACTAACTTCTACTTACTTAACTTAGTACTTTGGTACTAACCGGAATAACGACCAAGCTTGTTGTATCGACATAATAACATAATAAATGCTTTTACACAAACTAATCCTCTATTAAGAGTCAACAAGCAAATGCGTTGTCACACCTGAGAACTAAGATGGTATTCGTCGTTAGCCGTTTCCAGTTAAAAGAGTCATCGGTTTTCGTCACTCACCATATGCTGTAAACTCACACTGTTGTTCTCTGCGAGCGTGGTCCTTCCTCGGACCCATGCTGCAGACATAGTTCACTGCAGCGTGGCTAGACGGTATACCACGTTCCAGATATGTATTCACTTGGTGATAGGACTCCTGTTGCCGATTAGGAATCCGTCTGGGTTGGTTGATTTCTGACGTCAAACAACAGTGCATGTGCTGATGTGTTTCAGTCTGTAGAGTATATAGAACCAGTCCAATTACTGGGATTCCGTCTTAGTCCTCAGAAGTGATGACGCATCTGAAACTTTTTTGTTTGAAGTAGGCTAAAGTTAATACTTACCAGCACGTTGACTGTAAGTTTATTTGTCTCTTCAGTTAAAAAAATTATTCGACTAAATATCCCGTTAACTATGATCAAAACTAAACAGTTCATTTGTTCGGTCTAAAACCTTTTGACTCTCAGGCTGTGCGGGTCTCTGCATGATAAATCGCATAGGGAAATACTAGCAGCAGAACTACAGTTTGCAATATATTTAACCCAATGAAATGAAGTGGCAACGGGCTGGTTATTATAGTTCGAAGAACTGACAATCGACTAGGTGAAATACAAACGTCAGGTAGTCCCGAACTGGCAAGTACAGAGTGACCGCTACTAGAAGGAATGACGGAAGACCGTTGAAGTCTTTTTATAATGATGTGTCGTAACGTGTTTTATGTGCTACGCTTTTTTGCATTCTACTCCGTAGGACTGAATGTTTAAAATAAAGAGAAATAGTATTTAACACGTTTTTTTATATAAAATACAAAATTACGTTTTAAACAAATTTATATTGTTTTAATGCGAACTTTTCTCAAAATAAATAATCCTATACACGGTGCACATTGTTAATTGTTGGCCGTGTAGTGGCGGATAGGATAATCCATCACTCCATTTTATGTTGTAAGTATCGTAAGAAGCAAATATGGGAAATATAGGGAAGATCTTATTGCTTCCAACAGGTAGTGGGAACCATTTTACTATTCAGTTAACGCCAGACTTGCCCAATACCCAGACTGGTGACGGACAGTAGTGTCGAAGGTGCGAGACGTCTCGTACTGCGGTCTGCACTACATCCGCCTGTCTAGCGTGACCATTAAGATAACGTTACAGTAATTTTGAACTTATTGAAAGTGTGTAAATGTACCCAAATGTAATGAATGCAAAAACACATAATATTTTTATTAATACTAAGCATATTTAAAAAGAAGAGAAATGTGTATCACAATACTTGGCTAGATAAAAATCATAAAGATTTTTATTTTGCAAATATATGAGTTGGTAGCACTCCTTTTCCGCCTAAGAGTTTGTAAGGATAGATATCACACTCTTATCTATTTCTGCTGTCAAATAGCAGCGCTTGCGCTTGCCGTTAATTACAGGCTTAGAGGCTTTCCATCATAGTCCACGCAGGTGACAACGCAGCCTTCTGTAGCCTTCTTTATTTGAAGTTGGCTGCAGGTGTCCATAATAGAGTCCATAAGAGAGCCGGTATAATTACAGGCTGAGAGGCATTCCATCATAGTCCACGCAGGTGACAACGCAGCCTTCTGTAGCCTTCTTTATTTGAAGTTGGCTGCAGGTGTCCATAATAGAGAGTCCATAAGAGAGCCGGTATAATTACAGGCTGAGAGGCATTCCATCATAGTCCACGCAGGTGACAACGCAGCCTTCTGTAGTCTTCTTTATTTGAAGTTGGCTGCAGGTTTCCATAATAGAGAATCCATAAGAGAGCTTTTTGAGTTAGAGAGCTGATATAATTACAGGCTGAGAGGTATTCCATCAAAGTCCCCGCAGGTGACAACGCAGCCTTCTGTAGCCTTCTTTATTTGAAGTTGGCTGCAGGTGTCCATAATAGAGAGTCCATAAGAGAGCCGGTATAATTACAGGCTGAGAGGCATTCCATCATAGTCCACGCAGGTGACAACGCAGTCTTCTGTAGCGTTCTTTATTTGAAGTTGGCTGCAGGTGTCCATAATAGAGAGTCCATAATATGAAGCCGGTATAATTACAGGCTGAGAGGCATTCCATCATAGTCCACGCAGGTGACAACGCAGCCTTCTGCAGCCTTCTTTATTTGAAGTTGGCTGCAGGTGTCCATAATAGAGAGTCCATAAGAGAGCCGGTATAATTACAGGCTGAGAGGCATTCCATCATAGTCCCACAACGCAGCCTTCTGTAGCGTTCTTTATTTGAAGTTGTCTGCAGGTGTCCATAATAGAGAGTCCATAATAGAGAGTTGGGATAATTACAGGCTGAGAGGCATTCCATCATAGTCCACACAGGTAACAATGCAGTATTCTGTAGCCTTCTTTATTTGAAGTTGGCAGCAGGTGTCCATAATAGAGAGTCTATAATAGAGAGTCCATAATAGAGAGCCGGTATAATTACAGGCTGAGAGGTATTCCATCATAATCTACGCTGGTGACAACGCAGCCTTCTGTAGCGTTCTTTATTTGAAGTTGGCTGCAGGTGTCCATAATAGAGAGTCCATAAGAGAGCCGGTATAATTACAGGCTGAGAGGCATTCCATCATAGTCCAGACAGGTGACAACGCAACCTTCTGTAGTCTTCTTTGTTTGAAGTTGGCTGCAGGTGTCCGTTAGAGAGGGTAACCGTGTAAAATATATTTGAAATGAAAGTTTTATTACCTACTTTTTACCTCATGTAAGAACACAGCAAAACTAAAATCGAACAGTTCAAGTGCTGACTCTTGTACCAGGCAGTGCCTGCGAAAACTACTCTGTAGATTTTTATGGGATGATGAATAAAATAAGATGAACTAGTTGAACAACATACAAAATACCACCTCTATCATCTAATTTTTGGTTGCGGATTTTAGCAAATTAACTTTTTCATCTTTAACATACGTATATTTTTTTAAATCTAACAAAATCGCCAGACAACCGTATTTAAAAATATTCAACAGCGTCGCTTCTTTCCCTGAGGACGTCACGGCGGCGTTCGCTCTATGAAAAAGATCTAATAAAGCTAGATATCTAAGAAAATTCCTTAAAAATTAGAACGAGCAATTTATTAATTCCTAATTTGCATTGTTACTTATTGGGGTTATTTGTGTTGAACCTTAACCATGTAGTAGCGGTAAAGTATATCCACTATCACTAAATCCTACTCAGACTAACAAAAGCTTTAAAACACTCAAATCTTTATCAAATGGAAAGGTATAATATGCTGGCAAATTATTCCTCTCCTTTGCTGTAAGCATTATGAACAACGAAGCAAACCGTTTGGTTCTAATGCGTGGGAATAATTTATGCAATTGCTTACGCATACTCTCTAAAATGTGCCCTGTGAAAGATTGCCTACTCTACGCCTGTGCTCGAGATTACTAAGATTGAATTCGACCAGATTATGAAGACTATTACGCTTTTTAGTGCGCCTTTCCATTGAGCCCATTGTTGCAAGGTGGTATTTTGCAACAGAAGTCCATTTTAAATGATAGCAATACTCCATGTATGAACGGACTGCACTCTGTAGTAGTTGTACTAGTGCTCATACCGTCGTATTTTTCCTTTGAAAAATTAGTTAAATTTTATGTACTATAATATGAAGATTATCTACGAGGGAGGCCTATGTTCAGCAGTGGACTATGATAGGCTGTGACCGTAATGGTATACGAAACTAAAGTTTTTTTTAAATCATTGGGTGACAAACCAGCACACAGTCCATCTGATGGTGTGTTGGTCCTGTAGCCCATAGAGATCCACATTTATTCTCAATTAAGAATCAAAATGCAGATGTGCTGTCACAGAATCAAAATCCAAATGTTTCTAATTCACCTTTGTTAAACATCTTTAAGGCCAATCTTTAATAATAATTTTAAGATTAATAATAATAAATAATTATAATAATATCAATAATACAATAATAATAATAGTATTTAAAATATTAATCATAACAATAATAATAATTAGTAGCAGATTTGTTATCGCACGGCGCGGTCACTCAAAACAATAATAATAATAGTATTTAAAAGTAATCATAACAATAATAATAACTGTTGGCAGGTTTGTTATCGCACGACGCGGTCACTCGCTACTTTGGTAGGGAGCGATTGTGTCAGCGTGTACAAATAGCAACTGTTTCGACTCGCCGCTCACTTAGCGGTCAGCCGCCGTAGAGTCTATATTACCTGATGATGCCTCGTGTAGAGGCGAAACACGTGTCGTATTATCGTCGATGGTGTGTCTTGCCTGGAATAGTGGTGTTGAGAGTAGTGGTGCTTGGTCTAGTGCTGACGGAGTTAGTGTATGCAATTGAGGGAGAGCGGGAGGTGCGCTTCAATCCAGGTAAGACACATCATTTTATATGTTTAGCGGAAAGTTGCAAAGAAATTTATATTTTTATTTTTTATTATAATGGATTTCCGCAAAGTAACGCCTGATTCTATCAATTATCTTAAAAAGGCTAGCACGGCCGAACAGGCAAGACTCTATGTAAAATTAACAAAGCTACATCGTATTGCTGCTCAAAATGTTTGGTTTAATCAGCAGTGTAAACAACTTCATGTTATTCCCAATTATATCCAAATACGTTCTAACACACATAGTCGAGCGGCCAGTGTTGCCATTTCCAAAGCTCAGAATATTTGGCTTAATGAGGAATGTCGTCGTTGGTTTTCCAATAGAGATAACTTAAAAACCCACCTTAAAGTATTATATTCTGAACTTTCATATAAATTACATAATATTGAATTTGATATTTTGGATGGAAAAGCCAGAGAACTTGCTTCAATGGCCATTTACGAGAAATATCAAATTCAATCCCATAAGTTAAAACGACTTGTATCTTCTTCATCCCGTAAACGTAATAACGACATACATACTGAATATCACCAATTTTATCCCCGTGTTAAAAATCTTTCCGATGTCCAGTTTCCAACGGATGAGTTGTCCCTTTTACACAAAGGCCTAAAGTATAATTTAACACCTTCGGTCTCCCAAAGATCGTTAGAGACTGTAGCCGTTGACGCGGAGGTGGCTGTTGTGATCGGGAGGAAAGATAACATCGTTAGAAGTTTGTTAGCTAAAGAAATTCAGGAGGCACCCGCATCTTCCCATTGCAATCCTGAGTTCCCCATTTTTATGTCACTAAAACATAGAATAAAAGACAATAACCTTATTGTTACTAAGGCCGACAAGGGAAATACTGTTGTCATTATGGAGAGTAGCGGGTATAGCCAGAAGGTTAACGATGTTATCCAAGGTGACGACTTTCAGCTGTTAGAGTCTGATCCAACCAAAAAGTTTATTTCGGATATTAAAGTATGTATACAAAAGTCGTCATATGTTTTTCCCGATCACAACTTGTCTCGGAGCAATCTTGTTCCAATGAATCCTCAAGCACCCATTTTATATGGGTTACCTGAATTACATAAAGAACATGTTCCCATTCGTCCAGTTGTCTCATATATAGGTGCACCAGCTTATTTCCTTGCTAAAAAATTAAACTTCCTCCTTCGGGAGAAATCTGGTTTCAACCCCACTTACAGCCTTAAAAATAGTTTAGAACTTATTTCCAAAATAAAAGATATTCGTATTCCACCTAAATCTATGTTGTTGTCTTTAGACGTTGATAGTCTTTTCACAAACGTCCCATTCCCTGACTGTTTGCGTATACTCTCAGATCTCTTTAAAAAACGTCGTCTGCATCCCGGGGAAACAAATGATCTTCTTAATTTAACCTCTCTCTGTATGAAACAAAATTATTTCCGGTTTAATAACCGTTTCTATCTACAAAAAGAAGGGTTAGCTATGGGGTCCCCTCTAAGTCCACTTATGGCGGACATTTTCATGGATGATTTCGAAAAACAACATATAGTTGTTAACCAAAATATCTTATACTATTATCGATATGTAGACGACATAATTATTTGCTGGACAGGCACAAGGAGACAACTGGATGTTTTCCTTAATAAAATAAATAGAGTCCACGAAAAAATTAAATTTAAGCTTGAATTGGAACAAGATGGCTCCCTTAATTTCCTTGATTTAACAATAACAAGAAAAGAGTCGTTACATGTTTTTCAAATTTATCGAAAGCCAACTCATACCGACACGGTCATCCCCGCATCATCGTGTCATCCATGGCAACATAAATTAGCCGCTTTTTATTGTTACATTAACCGTCTGTCCACTGTTCCATTAAATAAAGAAAATTATTTAAAAGAACTTAATATAATTTATCAAATTGCGGTCTCTAACGGTTTTTCAAAAAGTCTCGTTGATAATCTTATTAAAAAGAAACAAAAGCATGTTGTTCGCAATTCTTTGTACGCGGTTCGATCTCAAAGTGTCCGGCGGTATGTGGGTAGTTTGACCTACTTAGGCCCCATATCGGAAAAAATAGCTAATAGTCTTAAGAAAAACGGCGTTAATGTGGCATTCAAAACAAACAATTCGCTTAGGAATATTTGTAATAATAAAGATAAGTTAAATATTAGTCAAAAATCGGGTGTTTATAAACTTGTTTGTGACGAATGCCACGCCGTTTACGTGGGTCAGACTGGTCGCAATTTCGGGACGCGCTATAAAGAACATATGGCCGCGTACAGAAATTGCAATCCTGATAAATCCCATTTTGCTAAACATCTCTTGGACACTGGACACAACCTAGCTAGCGACCATTCCTTTGAAGTCTTACATACCTGTAATAAGGGGCTGCGACGTTGTGTGCTGGAGCAGTTGGAGATTTTAAAAAGTAATAATGGTAATTATACACTACTGAATGAACAAACAAATGTTTCTAATTCACCTTTGTTAAACATCTTTAAGGCCAATCTTTAATAATAATTTTAAGATTAATAATAATAAATAATTATAATAATATCAATAATACAATAATAATAATAGTATTTAAAATATTAATCATAACAATAATAATAATTAGTAGCAGATTTGTTATCGCACGGCGCGGTCACTCAAAACAATAATAATAATAGTATTTAAAAGTAATCATAACAATAATAATAACTGTTGGCAGGTTTGTTATCGCACGACGCGGTCACTCGCTACTTTGGTAGGGAGCGATTGTGTCAGCGTGTACAAATAGCAACTGTTTCGACTCGCCGCTCACTTAGCGGTCAGCCGCCGTAGAGTCTATATTACCTGAGGATGCCTCGTGTAGAGGCGAAACACGTGTCGTATTATCGTCGATGGTGTGTCTTGCCTGGAATAGTGGTGTTGAGAGTAGTGGTGCTTGGTCTAGTGCTGACGGAGTTAGTGTATGCAATTGAGGGAGAGCGGGAGGTGCGCTTCAATCCAGGTAAGACACATCATTTTATATGTTTAGCGGAAAGTTGCAAAGAAATTTATATTTTTATTTTTTATTATAATGGATTTCCGCAAAGTAACGCCTGATTCTATCAATTAACTATTGAATCTTCTTTATTGTATATTAATAAAAATTAATAACAAGATACCAGCGAAGTAATTTAATTGCTTTTGCTTATCCAATAATATAATTCCACAGTAGTTCCATACAAATTGTTAGTAGATGCCATGGTATTTGAAGTCAGTTTTATTCTTTCCAATAACTCAATTATTATGTCGTAAACTTTAAGCAGTAAATACAATAAATACTTAACTAAATAAACAATGTATTTGTTTCTATTTCAGCGTATAGTTCTACTTCTTTGTATTACAGACAAAGAACCCGTCAAAAGAACTGCAAAGTTTTCTTTGCCTCTTTATTTTGAATCACAGCTTTTTACTAATGAAATGGGACAGCAGTTTTGAAACTCAGCGGCGATGAGTGAGCGACATTAATCATAAAAGAGTGAAATATGTTGTGTCTTACAAACCTATTCCTATTAAACCTTGAAACAGCGGAGCATTCTTGATGATTAGTACACTTTTTAGTAAATTGGTATATATGGTGCATAACATCGATTAATATTGTCGCTCTAGCAATATTATGGTTCCGAGAACAACATTTATATATATATATATACATATATATATATATAGGAAAAATATATATTTTGAAACTATTATATATAACATAAATGTGCCATACATATGAATTTGATAGAATCAAAGTTGAAAATAAATATTTGATCGCTAGGTCACAGTTTATGGTGTTAATAGCTACAGCTAAGTCTTATTATTAGCTTGTATATATAGGTGATAAAACACCACCTTGTAGGACACCAGCAATGGTGCTACTCCGTGATGGGTCATCAATGCGTAAGCGTTGCGGGCGCCCGAACAGGTAACTTCCAAAAAATACAACCACCGTTGGAGATATATTTACAGAGCTTAATATGCCCAATAAAATGTCGTAATCGACATAATTAAACGCATTAATAAAATCAGTTAATATACCGTTCTCCATGCCATATCTGATATCTTCCGTAATATTGACTAAAGCTGTGCTAGTGCTATACTCCCGATGAAAAGCAGATTGTAAAGGATTGAAAAGGAGATTATTATAAAGGAAACCGTTAAGCTTATTAGACACAAGCCTTTCGAGGACTTTGGATAGGAATGGTTATATGTGTATAGGCGATAATGAGAGAAGGATGCAGGATTTGATCTTTTAGGTATTGGAATATTTTGAGCATCTTACTAGGAAAAACACTACAGGAAATTGAGGAATTAAGGATATGACATATGAACATGCGATGATTATATCAAGAATTGGAAGGATCATATTACGGTCTATGGGACACATCATGTCTATGGGACACAGCATGTCATCGTTTGTCACCCATATTCTAAAAAGGCCTATTATTGGCCTATTGCCGGATTTGAGAATTACCGTATCCTCCCCCTCTTTTTAGACCTTAGATAACCCTATACTATCCAGGCGCAATTCGTCTATTTCTTATTCCAGCTCCAGGATCTTCTCGTCAATTCACAGGCTGCGTGCGTTAAATGTTGCCAGGTCGAGTCGTCTAAGATGGCAATCGCACCTCCATCGGAGATTATTAGCACTGTCCTTCCGTTACCATGGTCGCCACCGTAGTAGCCAGGAATAACGAGGTGGCCGGGGACTGGAGGCCGTCGCTTCGTAAATCTCGCCAATATACCCAATATTACCATGGTCGCCACCGTAGTAGCCAGGAATAACGAGGTGGCCGGGGACTGGAGGCCGTCGCTTCGTTAATCTCGCCAATATATACAATATTACCATGGTTGCCACAGTAGTAGCCAGGAATAACGAGGTGGCCGGGGACTGGAGGCCGTCGCTTCGTAAATCTCGCCAATATACCCAATATTACCATGGTCGCCACCGTAGTAGCCAGGAATAACGAGGTGGCCGGGGACTGGAGGCCGTCGCTTCGTAAATCTCGCCAATATATACAATATTACCATGGTTGCCACAGTAGTAGCCAGGAATAACGAGGTGGCCGGGGACTGGAGGCCGTCGCTTCGTAAATCTCGCCAATATACCCAATATTACCATGGTCGCCACCGTAGTAGCCGGGAATAATGAGGTGGCCTACACCGATTAAAAGATTCCATTTCTATTTCTATTTTTATTTGGCTTTCAATATATCGCCAATTTAATCGATAAACAATTGCCTAGGACGTTCCTTTCCGACTCTTCCATTCACTTCTGCAACATAAATTTGCTTTATCGCTTTTTCTTCATTCATTCTTTCTACATGACCAAACCATCGAAGCATTCGCTTTTTAATCCTGGTCACAGATCATCACCACAACGGTGCGTATATATGTCTTTAATATGCGACTGCTGCCTGTATGTTCAAAAAATCTAATGGCTTTCAATTATTGCAGTATAACCATCCCGTTTACTTCCGACATAAAATATCCAGATCGGTGAGGATAACAGTGTCAAAGGTGTATGACGTCTGATATAACTTATGTTAAGGCAAATCCTCTTTACAACGGGGGAAGCTCAGGTACAGCAGTGGACTCTTATGGGTCGATGGAGAAGATGAAGAATGCCGCTAATAGATGTCAACCAGTGTAAGGTCTATTTCTCCTAGTGATGCCTCGTTTAAAGGCGAAACACACGTCATAGTACCGATGGTAGTGTGTATGTTTATTGGTATTGTGGTGTTGGTTTTCTTGAGGAAATAATAGTGCACGCTATACGACTTCGTCATAACCACCACTACACTTAATCATCACATCTTCAAAACGTAAAAGCAAAAATCATGCAAAGGTGACGAAATTAGGTTTTAAGAAATTCAGTATTAAGAAATAGCTCTAAGTAATATTTAAGGAATTCTCTTTCATATGTAGCTTTATTAATAACGATAATAAGACTTAGCAATGAGCCGCAGCACTGCAGGTTCGAATCCCGCACGTTCTACATGTTTGTCCTTGTGAGACTTATGTATGTTAACTGCCCCTTGATAAAAGAGAAAATCCTAGCGTGAAAGTAACGTTTAAAAAAAAAACGAAAGCTTCGCTTCGAGCGAGCGTCGCCATGTCTATGTATTCTGTAGTGTAGGAGGCGACGCTGTTGAATATTTATGTATACGTTGTTGTGTGAAAATTAGCTTGTCTGGCGATGTTATTAGATTTTACAAAAGTAAGATGGTCTAGTCAAGTTAAACATGTGAATATAATTTGCTAAAATATGGAGTGATAAAATGATGTGATCGTAACTCTGTTGAACGTATATGTTCTTTTTCATCAGCTAGTGGATTTCCACTGCTAGAATTTCCTTTACCTTTTTTTTTATAGGAGAGGGGGCAAACAATCATACGGTTCACCTGATGTTAAGTCACTACCGCCGCTCGTGGACCACTGCAACACCAGGGGAATTGGAGTTGCGTTACCGGCCTAATAATTCAGATAAAATTCGCCTCTGTGCCAAAAACTCACCAGATTATGCTCACGTACTAGGCAGATTAATGACCGCAATACCAGACGTGTCTTTGATACTAGTCATTTTTTGATTCACAACATTAAAAAATTACACATTTGACTAGATTCTTTTTCGTGATTTCGTCCTCTTGCTGTAATCCGTCATCGGCCGAAGTTTGTTCGGGAGTTGACGGCCGAATTCGGACGATCGAATCAAACACTGGTAAAATAAAGACAGCGTTTACGCAAACACGACCGATATCGCACGAAAACGGCCGATTAACCGTCGAGTCCGAACTTGTTAGGATTTCTCGCCCGACTGCGGGCGTCTATAGTACAAATTGAGTGTATTTATAATTTTAATTTAATCATTTTGTCCTTATTCTGTTGTTTCTGTTAGTGTTGTTATCTACCTAAACGATAATGGATATTGAAAATATAAGAATAGAAAAGAATATCGGCAACGTCCAATGTCCGCACGAGTGATACACTGTTCCAGTGTAGGCACATACACGTCCGATTTACTCGTCCGGGTAGTTATGTCCGCCATCGGCCGACAACATCGGTTTTGGAGTAAACGTACCGTAGGGCATTTGCCATCCGTCACTACTCACCGCGAGGATTTTTTTTATAGAAGAGGGGCCAAACGAGCATGCGGCTCACCTGATGTTAAGTGACTACCGCCGCCCATGATCAACCGCAACACCAGGGGAATTGCAGGTGCGTTGCCGGCCCTTTAGAAAGGAGTAAGCTCTTTTCTTGAAGGTGCCCAGGTCGTATCGGTCCGGAAAAAATCGCCGGTGGTAAACTATTCCACAGAGAGGTTGAAAACTCCTCTTGAAACGTACAGTGGTGGACCGTCAAGCATCCAGATGGTGTGGATGGTATGGGGACATTTGCCGCGTAGTGCATTCACGAAATTTGGCGGCTGGGATTAATCTAAACAATTCCTCAGAGCACTCTCCATGGTATATGCGAAAGAAAATGCAAAGAGATGCAACATCTCTTCACAGTGCCAGTGAATCGAGACGATCGGAAAGCACTCGGTCGTCGACGATTCGAGCCGCTCTGCGCTGGAGGTGGTCAAGTTGAAGGAGCTAGTACTGGGGAGCCCCAGCCCAGAGATGGGAACAGTATTCCATGTGCGGCCGAACCTGCGCCTTGTAAAGTTGCAGGCGGTGTGCCGGCATGAAATACTGTCCCGCTCTGCTGAGCACGCCAAGCTTTTTAGAGGCCAATTTGGCCTTCTCTTCCAAGTGACCACGAAACTGCACGTCACTCGATATGTCGACGCCGAGGATTCCGATACTGGCTGAGGCAACTAGGGAGTGCCTTGAAACTTAGGAGATACGATAAAGGGGTTCTTTTTAGCGGCTAACGCGCAAACTTGTGCCTTCTGGGGGTTAAGATTTAGTCGCTGACTCTGTTCAGCAAAGACTCGACTTCAGACACAAGTTTGTCCCGGCACTTGGAGATGTTTTCCCGAGAAATATTGGCTCGGCCGGTGTAAAGAGCATCACCAGTGCTGTCATCTGCATAGCAATGAATGTTACGGGTTTGCAACATATCATTGATATGCAGAAGAAACAGCGTTGGCGATAGCACGCAGCCTTGTGGAACACCAGCAATAATAGGCTTGCGATCGAAGCTTGTCGAAGTGATCCTTGAGGATCACTTCGACAACTCTCAACTGCCAGCTGCAGTTTACAATGGACTCCATTGTTTTGGAGAACAAGGAGGTGATGGCGATAGGCCAGTAGTCGGACGGGTCTGAGCGGCCGCCTTTTTTAGGGATCGGGTGGACGAAAGCCGTCTTCCATGATTTTGCGACTACGCCTAGGCAGTAGGAGCACCGGAAGAGACGCGTTAAAACCGGTGCCAACTCTGGAGCACACGTCCTCAGCACAATTGGGGGATTCCGTCAGGCCCACTCGACTTGTGGATGTCCAGGGTGAGGAGTGCTTTGCGAACCGAGCGCTGTGTGAACTGCACTTCCGGCATGGAGCACTCACACCGCGGGATGGTCGGCGGCGTACTCCCCCATCATCGAGAGTCTAGTTGGACGCAAAGAAAGAGCCCAGCAGATCGGCTTTCTCCTTTGCGGTATGGGCCAGTGAGTCGTCCTCCCTGTGCAGAGATGGAAGAGATGGCTGACAGAAATTCCTCTGGATAGCCTTGGCGAGAGACCAGAATGCACGAGTTCCAGAAGAAAGGCGAACTAGTTTCTCGCCAATTCTGCCTATGTGCTCTGACTTTGCCTTGGCAATGACTCGGAATTATACTTCTTTTTTAGAGCGCTGGTGTTTACATCCCGGGACGCTGATGTGTCAGCCGAGGCTTGGTAGCACTCCTGCTTATAGCATGATGCTATTTTACAGGAGCGACCAAACCATGGCTGAGATTTGCCTCCAATGGGCACCACAGAATCCCAAAATTAGTATCATTTAGAAGGATTCTCTTTTCTCTTTTCTGCTTCCTATCCATAGAAATTAAACACCTTTTATCACTTGCTATCGATAACATCAAAGCACGTAAACTCTGTAGGATTCGGTTCACAAAAGAAAGTGATTTCGTTTCTCACGTGATGGTAAAGGATTACTGACGCCCATGAATAACTGCAATACCAGGGGAATCGCAGGTATGTTGCCGGCTCTTAGAAAGGAGTAAACTCTTTTTTTGAAAGTCTCCAAGTCGTATCGATTCAGAAAATTAGCTGGTGGTAAATTATTCCATAAACAGGTTTTGCAAAGAAGAAAACTCCTAGCAAAACTCACAGTGGTGGTCCGCTAAGCATCCAGATGGAGTGGATGGTATCGTGAGTTTTATCGCGATATGCGTTTGTGAAATTTGGCAGCTAGAATTAATCCGTATTATTCCTCAGAACAATCCCCGTGGTAGATGCGATAGAAAATGAAAAGGGATGCAACATCCCTTAGCAGCGTCAGTGAGTCGAGCCGATCAAAAATAACTCGGTCGGCGATGATTCGAGGCGCTCTGCGCTGGATGCAGTCAAATGAAAGGAGCTGGCACTGGGGTGTTCTTGTAGAGTTGCAAGCGGTGTGCCGGCATGAAATACTGTCCCGCTTTGCTGGTGCAAATAAGGGTCGTTGAATAGAGATTTAAACATACTTTACGCGTTGAGGTCCATTTATTGATGAGTAATGTCAGAATAAAAACCAACTACGCTAAAATGGAAATACTAAGTTAATACGTAAGTAACATTGCTTAGTTGCAGTTACGTCATTCATTTGACACTCAGAATCCTTATTGTGCCAAGGATACGCTTCCACAAATTTTGATAAACCTCATTCCAATGTATATTGTTAATATTTGTTTGTAATGAACCCATGATATTTAACGCTACACGTTCGAATGCAGATATTTTTAACATCGTTGGTAATTTCTAGCCAGAAATATATATTTTTAATTGACTTATCGTTTTATTTACCCCTGCATAGCCGCTAGAGGGTAAAAAATAAAAGTCATTTAAACCTGAATAGACCAGTTTCTTAACATTCAATAAAGAAAGATATACCTACATGTAATTTTGAAATCTAGAAGACTATTGGTGTTTAGAGGAGGAGAACGTTTCACAGATACTTACCGACGATTTACAATACACTTACTTTTATCAATATACTTAAAGACTCTTTTGTGTAATTTATAAAATAGCAAACAACCTACAACTTCAAATTTTACAGAAATCTTAAAATAATTTGTGCGACATAATCTTAATGATAACATTTGTTAATACGTTTTTTTTGCTCCAAAAAGAATGCTAAGCATTTTAACTGAATAGAAAATGACTAGTTTTGTGTTGGAGAATGAGTAGGAGCAGCATTTTGGGGTGGTAGTTTACTACTTACTTCTCTGTTATATCTTCAACCCTCCCCTTCCTAATGCGTGACAAAAACTATTGTACAATGTTGTACAGAAGCGTTAACTTTGCCTATATTCGAATTCGATGTACGCGGTATACGTGACACACATTCTGCACAGGCGGCGTATGTTGGAAATATATGTACAGCACTAAGTTGAACGATTCCCATATTGTATTTGACAAGAGGTATAAATCAAAATCTTAAATTAAATGTACTTCTCTAGTTGCTCACTGATGTTACGAAAAAGTACCGTGCACTAGAGTGAGTTGAAGACTGAAATTCCAGCTTGGTTAAGAGATACTTCATCCGTCTGAGTGGAACTGCAGTCGAGAACGCGCTTGCCAAGCGTTGTATCTATGGGGGACCCCTATGAAGCGATCTATGAGGAAACTAATGTTCAGTAGTGTAGTAGTAGTAGTAGTATATACTTTATTGTACATCACACATATACAACGAATAAATACATTAAAGAGAAAACTTAATATATACGTATGTACAATAAGGCGGTCTTATCGCTAAAGAGCGATCTCTTCCGGACAACCTTTGGGCTAAGGAGAAACTGGAATTAAGAACAGTAGGAGGTGGTGCGTTTTATGTTACACTTACATTCTAATATCTAAATAAACTAAACTATATTTGATAAAATAAAAAATACATATAAAAATAATAATAAAATAAACATACATATTAATAAATAGGTATATATATATATATATATATATATATATATATATATATATATATATATAGGCATACATATATATACATAGATAATAAATAAATAAATACAAAACAAAGAGGAAAAAAAAGAAAAACACAGAATAACTATCTGTTGCTAGAATTGGTTATCAATAATCACAAAGTGTTAGGTAATGCTTCTTGACGTCACTTTTGAAACTTTCCAAAGCTTGTGCACGTTGAATTTGGAGTGCAAGTTCATTCCATAACCTTATGACTTGGTTCGTAAAAGAATATTTCATAAATTTTGTTCGAAATGAACATGGTTCTAGAATTAGTTCGCCGGCTGACCGAAGAACTCTATCAGGTCGATCATGACCAAGAAACTTAAAGTTTTCCTTCAAGTAGTTGCCAACCCGCTGGCCAAGCGTGGCAACTATGGCAAATATCCCCCATGAATAACGACGCAAAAAAAACGGCCCCCAGTCCCCGGCGGCCCCGCTATACCTGGCTACGGTGGCGACCATGGTAACGGCGGGGCAGGGGGTGCTAAGAATCTCCGGTGGAGGTTCGGTTGCCACCTACGACGAATCGACCTGGCAACATATAACACACGCACTCTGAGGACTGACGAGAAGATACTGGAGCTGGAAGAAGAGGTAGACAAGTTGGACGTCAGTCTGAGCGAGATTAGAATGGCTCTCCACCACCTTAAAAACGGCAAGGCCCCGGGCGAGGATGGAATTACAGCGGAGCTTCTGAAGGCGGGTGGAACACCGGTACTTGAAGTCCTTCAGAAGCTCTTCAATTTCGTCCTCCATGGTGGCACTACGCCGGAGGCGTGGAGCAGAAGCGCGGTGGTCTTGTTCTTTAAGAAAGGCGACAACGCTCTCTTGTAGAACTACAGACCGATTTCCCTTCTGAGCCGCGTCTACGTGCTGTTTTCGAGAGTCATTACGAATCGTCTCGCACGCAGACTCGACGACTTCCAGCCTCCCGAACAAGCCGGTTTCCGAAAAGGCTTCAGTACCATAGACCACATACATACCCTTCGGTAAATTGTACAGAAGTCCGAAGAGTACAACCTGCCACTTTGCCTGGCGTATGTGGACTATGAGAAAGCCTTTGATTCCGTCGAAATTTGGGCGGTGCTACAGTCTCTTCAGCGGTGCCTAGTTGACTGTCGGTATATTGAAGTGCTGAAGTATTTGTACAGTAGGGCTACGATGGCTATCCGAGTACAGAACCAGAGTACGAAACTTATCCAACTGCAGAGAGGTGTAAGACAGGGTGATGTTATATCCCCGAAACTCTTCACCGCTGCGTTGGAAGACTTTTTCAAGCTACTGGACTGGAAAGGATACGGTATTAACATCAATGGCGAGTACATCACTCACCTTCGATTTGCCGAAGATATAGTCCTTATGGCAGAATCGCTGGAGGACCTTAGCACTATGCTCAATGACCTCAATGGTGTCTTCCCAATGGATAGGTCTTAAGATGAACATGGACAAAACAAAGATCATGTTTAATGTCCATGTCACACCTATGCCGGTAGTTGTTGGGAGCACTATGCTCGAAGTTGTTGACGAGTACGTTTACCTGGGACAAATAGTCCGACTAAGTAAGTCCAACTTCGACCGAGAGGTCAATCGACGGATTCAACTCGGCTGGGCAGCGTTCGGGAAATTACGATACATCTTCTGAATCTTCTTTGAGGTATACCTCAATCTCTGAAAACTAAAGTGTATAACCAGTGCGTGTTGCCAGTGATGACTTATGGATCTGAGACGTGGTCCTTCACCGCTGGCCGTATGAGGACGCTCAAGGTCGCTCAGCGAGCTATGGAGAGGGCTATGCTCGGAGTGTCACTGCGTGATAGACTCAGAAATGAGGATATCCGCAGTAAAACCAGAGTGACCGACATAGCCCAACGGATTAGTAAGCTGAAGTGGCAATGGGCCGGCCATATAGCTCGAAGAACCGATAACCGATGGGGAAGAAAGTTTCTCGAGTGGCAGCCTCGTACCGGTAGGCGTAGTGTCGGGCGACCCCCCACTAGATGGAGTGACGACCGGGTAAGACATGCAGGAAGTCGATGGATGCAGGTGGCTCAGGACCGTGCTTTGTGGCATTACTTGGGGGAGGCCTATGTTCAGCAGTGGACTTGTGAAGGGCTGTAATGATGATGATGATTTTCCCTTTTTTCGATTCATTAAATTAAGAATTAAAAATACCTACTAATGTTTCATATTAATAATTTCGGTTCGGCAATTAATTGATACATTACAGCCTATCCAAAGTTCGGTGCTGAACGTAGGGCTCTCTCAAAGAATAATGGACTGGACTGTTATATACAAGGCACTGGTTTGACGATGATGACAGTAACTCATTTCATGAAGATGCTTACGGTTTTTTATTTTTTTATTTGTCTTTAAGGGCTGTGCAGTCGCTACGTATGATCAATCCGTGAGAGTCGTGCGAGTTGACAGAGACTGAAGGCAGCTCGCTTGCCGAACGTGGCAACTAAGGCAACTAAGGCAAAATCCTCCTTATGAGCATGATTTATTATATATTAAGCAGATGACTTTTTAATAGATTGTGATGATTTAAAAAAATATCGTTAATATAGATATTCTTTTTAACACTTTAAATATATAATTTTTTGTTAATTTCTCTTGTTTTTATATATAGTATTCCACTATACTTTCAAAACATGTTATATTAGAACCCTTTAAAGTTTAATTTTTAGAATTTTTAGAAAATAAAGTAATTTAAGAACGTTACAATTACGTAAGACATGTGGTCTTACGAGATTGTAACGATCTTAAATTAAAATCATGTTAAATAACCAGAAAATAAGTGACAAATGGTTAAAATATTGCAATTATTTATCGTACGTGATAGACGCTTCACTAAGTTATGCTATATTTTGCTTGCTGCACGAATGGGTCGGCTCAATCGGGTAAGGAACACGTGCTCACAGAATATCACAAACACATTCCATCTTAGTCCTCTGAGGTGACAACACATCTGCATTTTGCTTCTAAATCAAGTATTGGTGTAGGTGTCTGTGGGCCACAGCATACACTTACTATCGAGTTACCTGTGTGCACGTTTGTCACGCATTGTTTTATTGCGTACACTTAAAATGCTGAAAATAAAGTGTGTAAATCGTTATAATAGATATTAACTCTCTGCCTGCGTCGAACGAGGAAGTGGCAGTTATGGAATCGAGCAGTGTGAGTCGTACGTGACACGTATCTAACGTCATTAAAGCCGCATGTTGCGCAGAAGAACTTTCTATAACACGTAATATGCGTTACTTAATCCTATTATATTGAAAAAGTATTAAGTGGTCCATTTCTTATTAAGTAGTTTAATTGTTTTTCTTTTTACAGTACTTTCAGCATATGTATATTCATCGAAACTATCTGGATATTTTGCGGTCCACCACTGTGCGATTCACTAAGAGTTTTTTTATTCACACGACTTCTTTGTAAAATCGTTTACCACCGGCGATTTTTCCGGATCTATACGACTAAGGGACCTTCAAGAAATTAGCTTAGTTATTTTTAACAGGCCAGATTTCACCTGTATGTTCCTGGTGTTGTAATTGTTCATGAGCGGCGGTCAACACTTACTATCAGATGAGCCACGTGCTCGTTTGCCCCATCTTCCATAAAAATATATATATATATATATATATATATATATATATATATATATATATTGTTGGCCATAACAATGTAAAAAAACTTTAACTAAATGGACCTGAAAAGATATTTTATTCTCTGTCATTGTCATTGTCAGTGTCAATCTGTCAGAAAGTAACATGACAGAAGCAGAATTCGCTAACCCTGTCGACAAGTTCCAAACTCAGTAACGAAGCGAGTAGCGAGAAGAGTTGCTTTCAAAATGTCTTTTATTAATGATTTTGTATTTATTAAAATTATGATTTTTCTGAATTCGTGATAGAGTTTTGCACAGTTTTTTAAGCGGTGCGATGATATTTTAGTTAAGTTAATGCTGGTGCATTATTAATTATTAATTTTATTTATTTAAATAAGTTCATATAATTATAGTAATTTACCGTGTTGTGGCGGTGTATGAAAATCCACTACCCTAAATGGTCCCATGGATTTCATAAGATGTGACAGAAGATAACTAAAACATTTTGCGACAACAGCGCCTTTTTGATAACAACTCAAAAAAAATGCAATTACCTATCCGCCTACCAAGCGCGGCAACTACGTATAAATCTTTCTAATGATCCAATGAATGGTATAGACTGTTATTAATTTAATTAGTAATTAAAATATATAATCTCGTTGACGGCGGTAAGGTTCGTGTCGTAGAGGTGTTGTTTTGACATTGGTATTTTGCCAATAAGAAATTTAAAAAAAATATAATTACGTCGTATTTTTTCGTGATGCGATATTTAGAGGCTAATTCGACAGGAAGCACCGGCTTTCATTATATAATTTTTTTATAAAATTGAAGTGATAAACAAACTTGCAGTTCACCCGATGATGATTGTAACGTGCTTTAATAAAATCGTTTTCCACCATCGTTAAAGCCCTTCACAAGGATGGTTGTGAATGCTGAACACAGCCTTCCTCAAAGGAAGTCAGAAAGCACGGTGCTGAGCCACCTGTATCCATCGATTTCCTGCATGTCTTACCAAGTCATCCTCCCATCTATTGCGGGGCCGCTGTTTTTAACAATATTTTTAATAACCATCAAATAAATAAGAAATGGTTAAAATATTGCAACTACCTATGATACCACGTACGGCGTACAATAATATCGTATGCGGTGGAGCCACGCTGCAGCTATATCAAATTCGCAGCACGAATGGGAAGGACCACGCTCACACAGAACATCAACGTGGAATAGAAGTCGTAAAAGAACTTCTGTTAAATGATATTCAAACGCTAACACGTTATTAATCGAACTTACAGTAGCTGATGGTAAGTTGCTACTGCACCTCTAGTAAAACTGAACCCAACTCAAGCCGACCAACATAATCTTTACATAAAGTATAATATTCTCCATGTAACTGCCTTGTTAAATTAATATCATGAATCCAGAATCTTCTTGAATTTTATTTTCTTCTTCCTTCTACAACAAGCAAGCAATTTTTCATAGCGATCTAAGCGATCAGTGTCATTGTACCGTTTCACACCAGTGATTGAAAAAAACTGCAAAAGTTGTTGGCAATTTATAAGAATTTCGTACTCCGTGTACGGCAGGTACGTGCAAATGGCCTCGCCATACAAAAATGCGGCGTGTACGGTGCGGAGAAATGTGTGTTCAGCATTATCGATGACGGTGTGCCTTTGTGTGTATAGTCGTGTTGAGAGTAGTGATGCTGGCATTGGTGGTGATGGGACGTGCTATTCAAATTATGCGGATTTAAACTGATTCATTTTTAGCATATTTAATGTAATGGATTACCGTAAAGAAACACCTGGTTCTATTAATTAAACTGATCGTATTTTTGCAAAATAATTTTAGTATTAAAGTTAAATTTTGCTTGTTTAAATAAATAACTAAAAAGTACTAAAGTTATTGTGAAGCATTTCATATCAAGGAAGACAATCAAAAGCAATGTTAAAGTTTTCACTTTAAGATTAAATGAAACTTCGGCGGAATTTTCCATTCGTACGATTCAGGGAACTGACGAGGAACGCGGAATATTTTATGAATTGCATAAGATTTTGTCGCATCTTAGACTTTCCTACTGTGTGTAGATTTATATGGTTTAAAATTGCCGGCATTGAGTAAGTTTTTGAGAGTTATTTGTTCAACCTTCATTAACATGTTTATGCCACTGCTGGCCCCAATAAATTTTTGTTCTAACAATCTTAATCATTTACCAGGAAATGGGCGGCAGCTATCCCGGATAACAACTTAAAATAAAAAAGTGCAAGTGGCCAATCCACCTATGAGTTAATATATGTGGGAGCACATTGATTAAAACTACTTTTACGGATTTTATCGCGTTTAATTTTAATTTCTTTAATTCCTGACTAGAGAAGGAAGCTGGGTACTACCACCTGCTGTACCTGTAATTAATAAAATTAAAGCTAAACCCACGCATATTATTGCAAGACTTCAAGACCGAGTAAGTTCATTCTGCATAGATTGGACCATAAACAATAATTAAAAAGCTGAAGGTACTCCGGGTTGACATTGACATCGGGACGTCAGTCACCTCAGTCCCTCGTGAGCATGGGTACTGAAAAGCACCCGAAACGTCGGGAATTAAAAATATTTAAAATTAAACGCTTAAAAGTTTTGTAGAAAAATTATGTAGGAGCATATTATTGTTAAGCAGTTTTTGAAAGCTGTAACGGATGAAGGTCTCTGTAAAGGAAAAAAAATTCGAATCACATTTGAAGCATCGACTAAAGTACTGAAAAACATTTTTCTACTGTATAGTTAAGTTTGTCCTACAATCCAACTTACATTTACGTTAGAGCAGTATTTAGTGCTTAAGTTACCCATAATTTATAGGATGGATGTACTATTTATGTTCAAGTTTTTAAGAAACTCTCAAGTTTACCGAATCCTACACGCACTTGTTAGTTTTTTAATGGATATTATAATTTAAAAAAGATTTTTTCGTTGAGATTCTCTATCTAAATGGGGCGCAATGGGGTTGTTTCTGATATTGTTAAACAAAAGTATTTGTTAACCCTCCCCGCCTCTCTCAATTATGTGCACTACCCTCGTCACCACTAATTCCAGCACCACTAATCCCCAACACAACTACCCTAGGAAACACGCATCACCGTCGAACACTAAACTAGCCACTAAACGAGACATTCTCAGATGAAACAGGCTCTGGGATGCAGAGACTATTTCACCTGAGGATGCCAGTGTGAAATAGTAGCTTAATGCTGTTGCGTTTCGTATGGTGACTGTAGAGAACCGGAGACCCTTTTTACTGGAAACGAGGCATTCCATCTTAGTCCTGACGGGTGACAACGCATCTGCATTTTGATTTGTAATCGAGGATAGATGCAGATGTCTATGGGCCAAAGCAACCGCTTACGATCAGGTGGACTGTGTGCTCGTTTGTCACCTTATCCTATTAAAAAAAAACGATTCTATTGATTGTCTTTTTTATACAACATGTACTATGTAAGCAGCTCGTCACAATTCACACAAAATCACAATATTAATAATCGTAGACATTACAATTTCAATGACCAATAGCACAGCAATATCAGCTTGCTATCCTGTCATAAGATATGACAGCACGTCGTTTACAGAACGCTTCACGGGATGCATCACTGTGATTATTTGCAACCACTCAGCATCAATTTAGCGTCGGATATACAATTTTATGTTTTTAGGCAAAAGTAATTTATTTGGGCAGTTAAAAATTCTTGAGTTGGTGTTCCATACAATTGTCATACTGTGCAATGTGATATTGATAGCTGTACTAAAATATTTTTCTATTCAAATGGTTATCTAACGATGTCTTCTTTTTAAAATCAATCTTTATATTAATTATCTTTATATCCATATGCTTGAAGTGCGTAACTATGCATCTTCACATCCATATTCTTGAAGATGCGTAGTTACGCAATTCAAAAATATAGATGTAAAGGAGGCGAGAGAGGTGTGTCAGGATCGTGCCAAATGGAAGTCTGTAGTCTCTGCCTACCCATCTGAGTGACAGGTGTAATATAAGATGAAAAGGTAATTCACCTCAGAGAACCATCTGCAGTGTGTTATGGCTGTAGCACGAACGGGTCGGCTCATCTGGGGAGCGAACACGCCTTTCAGAATGCATTTAATAAGAGCGTAGTTGTGCAGTTTCATAAGATAAGTAATGAGAAATCTAGATCCAGTTTATTAATAATTAGTTATTATTATATTCCATCTTAGCCCAAAGCAATAACGAAAAAAGCTTACTTCATTTTTGCAACGCACCTGCAATTCCTCTCGTGTTGCAGTTTTTTATGCGCGGCGGTCGATACAAGATGAGCTGCATGCTCGTTTGTCCCCTCTTCTATAAAAAGTTACGACACATCGGTATTTTGTTTCTCAATCAAAAATATCGAATAAATATTTTAATAAATATTTATGGCTCTACGCAGCAGCACATCTCCTGTCTTCCAGTTCCACGAACAGCAACAAATGTCACGGTGTGTTTTACTCATAGATTCAGAGCGTCAAGAGAGTTGTCGAGCCGGAAACGTGAAGTAAAATTTTGGTTTTAAAATAAATCTATCAAAACTTTTACAGTAAAATAAAGTAATTTAAAAGTCAAGAAGTTTTATTCAAAATTGAATTTTACAAAGACTCTTTTTGAAAATCAAATGCTACACCGTCACTTCAACAAGTCCCTTCTGTGACCTTCTGAGAATGGGAAATAAACTCACAAGTAGACTATTTTCTTCCATCACTTACAATTTTACCTTATACCTAAAATATATAAAAGACCAAGTGAATAATAGGGCGTTACTCATAAGGTCTGGGCAATAATTCCCAATGTGAGTATGTAATATGATAAAAACTATTAAAATAATTAATTTGAGCGGGCTTTAAAAATATAGTTCGTTACTTATTGGCAGAGTAAAAAAATAAAGGTTATACTAGGTTTTTTCATGCCACATGTTTAACACTTAAACACAATAAGAATAAAGTTTTTCTAATAAAGTATTTTTTCTTTGTAATGCAAAAGAAGGAATAATCCATTGCTACTACCAGATACAGCGAAGTGATTTTTCTCTTACTTCCCCTTTTTACACTTGTTGATTTTAGATTTTGTACATTATTATGTAATAGCAGTTATTCATAAAGCTAGGTCAAATAAATTATTTAAATAGTTTTTATCATTTTGCCTACTCATATTGGGAATTTTTCAAATTCTCTGGACATTATGAATAATGCCGTATTAATAACTTGGTACTAAAAATGCATAAGTAAAAAATTTTAAGAAAGCTCATCATGTCCAAATGATTACATTTTATAATTAAATACCCATACCTGTTAAGCCGTGACTAGTAGCGTAACTGTAAATATGGGCACTTGTTCTAACCATTACGGCTAAATAACTTGAAAAAATGCCTTTTCATAATACATGGATTTATTTATTTATTTCATCCCTTGATTAGCGACAGGCAACGCACACATGCAATCTTTTTGAATGTTAAAATCAATGCATTGATTTTAACATTTCATTATCATTGTGCCTCTTTCATGTGATAGGTAAATAATAATACATACATATACATAATACATAAACACTCACGCCTGTCATGCATGCTCGTCGGTTAAGGGTACTCTTAATTTGGCCCATTTTTAGTATATCGCCAATTTGGTCGACAAACTTCCGCCTAGGACGTCCCTTTCCGACTCTTCCATTCACTTCTGCAACATATATTTGCTTTGTCAGTCTTTCCGCATTCATTCTTTCTACATGACCAAACCACCGAAGCATTCCTTTCTTAATCCTGGTCACCGCATCATCTTGCAAACCACACTCTTCTTTTATCACACAGATTCTCACCCTGTCACTCAGATTCAGCACTAATATACTCCTTAGCGACCGCATTTCTACTGCATTTATTCTACTCTCGTGCTTCTTCTGCCACACCCAACTTTCACTACCATACGTTAAAGTAGGGACTAATACAGCACTGTCAATTGCCATACGTGCCTTTTTTGACACATTCTGACTTTTCACAATAGAGTGTAGAGCCCCATTTACTTTATTTCCTGCATTCACTCGTCGTTCAATATCCTTATCATATCTCCCATCCCTGCTGAATACACATCCCAAATATACGAACTCATCCACTTGCTCAATTAACTCTCCTTCTATTCTTATTTCACATACCATCTTGCTTTCATCTCTTTCAAAAACCATCACTTTCGTCTTACTTGCGTTCACTTTCATTCCCCTTTCTTTTAATGACCTGTTCATTAATGTAACCATCATTTGCAACTCGGCCGCCATACTAAATATATATAAGGCAATATTTAGTCACATTCTATAATTTTTAAAATGTCTGTGGGTATTACTTTTAAAGGAGCGTTCTCATTTTATTATGCTTTGTTAGCTTCTTTATATATATATATATATATATATATATATATATATATATATATATATATATATATATATATATATATTTTACAACGTTTAAAAATGGCAAAGCTCTCTTCAGGGCATGTTTTATGTATGTTCCCTGGTTTCTCGAAAACGGATTTAAAATATTTTTTTTTAATATGCTTATACTTCGTGGGTAGACATTTATAAGTTTGGAGAAAAAATTCCATCGCTCAGGATGGAAAAATAGTTTATAATTTTTTTTATAATAATGTTATATAATATAGTGGTATACATAATATTATATAATATTTACTTTAATGGAAACTATAGCACATCTTGGTTGTCACCTTGAACTTGTAACATTGTCAAAGTCAAAAACTTTAATTTTTTGATACACAATGTCTATACTGCACAAAATCTAAACGGAAACGGATAGAGTTGTTAGTATGATGGGTTGGCTTGACCGAGGAAGGACCACGTTCTCACAAAATACCAGCTTAAAATAGAAACTTTAGAGAGTTCTGTTTGTCCTACCCTGGTTGAGCCAACCCATTCGTGCCGCTGTCATAAAATAACTATAGCGTGGCTCTAGCTCGTAAAAATATTTACAAAAATTAAAATTTTAATCCTGTTAGCCATGCAGAAAAATTTGCTTGAAACTGGATTTAACGGTCTTGAAAGTTTGCATAAAATAGGATGAAATAAGTGAAGATATATTGCGCAGTGCGCGTTTTCAGGACAAATTTTAACAGTTCCGAAATAAGCTTTATTACACTTCATTTATTCTTTGGATCACAATTTATTTATTTTTAATTTTCTTTTTAATGTTCTGTGTCTGAGTAAAATATCACACATGAAATAATCTGTAATGTAAAGTTTAAATTAGGCATTTTTTTATAGAATAATAGTGACAATTTAGCATACAGCCAACAGATATCTACATCTACCCTCGATTATGAATCAAAATGCAGATGAGTTGTCACTCCCGAGGAATAAAATGGAAAGTTTCGATTGAAACACAGCAGTATTGAGGTTTTACAACAAGTTACTTTTAGGGGTGAAAAGTCAAGTAGTAAAACTGAGTAATTAAAGAGTAGACAAAGACTACATACTTCTATTTGGCACGATCCTGAAACACCTCTCTCGTTTCTTTCACGTCTAAACTGAAACAGTTAAGGCTCTTAATTTGGAATCCAATATATCGCCAATTTGCTCGATGTTATTTAATCTTATTTCTCTCTAATTATTTTTCGATTTCACACAAATGACGTATAAACACAAAAAATCTCGACATGCCTTCAACTTGTATCTGACGTGTGTTAGCTGCGTGTTGCAACTCCACGCCGTGAACAATGCAGTAGGACCTGTGTCAGGTCGCTGTAGTGTTGGAATGTTAACTGCAGTTCGCTTTAATTGCAACTGTACCTCACGTTTGTCTGAGATTAAGGACCGTTTATTAACTGTTATTAAATTATACCATTGTGTGTAGTTACATTATTTCAGCATATTTCATACTACGAAATACAGGTCTCTCCTGTTCTAAATATACTGTAATACAGGTTTATCAAGTGTGAAGGTCACTTATATACATATATTGGCACTAAGCGTTGCGGGTAGCCGTATATATTGTTAAATGAAGAGTTAACGTTGATTAAAACTACTTTTACGGATTTTATCGCGTTTATTTTACTATTATTTTTAATTCCCGACGTTTCGGACGCTTTCCAGCACCCATGGTCACGGAGGACTGAAATGACTGACGTCCCGATGTCATTGTTAAACCCGGAGTACCTTCAGCTTTTTTTTAATTATTGTTTATGGTCCGATCTATGCAAAATGAACTGACTATGTCCTTAGGTCTTGCAGTGGTATGCTTGGGTTTAGTTTTAATTTTATTAATTATAGGATGCCAAGCAGGTGTTAGTACCCAGCCTCCTTCTCTATTGAAATTAGGATGTTTTTTAATTTCAATAGCCTCACGTATCATCCTTGGTAGGAATCGGTGTTCATTCGCGAGGATTTGTGGTCTATCAAATCTGATGTAATGGTTGGGGCCGTCTAGGATATGATCGCAAACTGCAGACTTCCCGGAACTTTGATGCTTCACATCAGCTATATGTTCCTTTACGCGGGTTCTAATTGATCTTTTTGTTTGTCCTATATAAGAGAGACCACATTCACAATCAAGCTTGTATACTCCTGCATCTTGTAGAGGAATATGACACTTGACTGATGGTAGGAACTGACTAATCTTCTTCGGCGGCTTGTAGAATGTTCTAATAGAAGCTCGCTTCAAGATGTAGCCAATCTTGTCTGTGACACCTCTAACATATGGTAGTACAGCAGGCACACGCTTGACTGTGGCCGGCTTCACTCGGTCACTGTGACGTAGGAGCGGGACCCGAAGCTTGTTGTCGTGCAGAACTTGCTTGACGTGCTGAAGCTCGGCGGCCAGGTGTTTGCTGTCACAGATCCCTCGTGCTCTCTGTAACAAAGATTTGCCCACGGTAGCTAACTGTGAAGGATGGTGGTGAGATTCACCGTTTAAATATTGGTTTGTATGGGTCTTTTCCTATACACAGTGTGACCAATGGTGTTGTTAGGATTTCGGATGACTAACACATCTAGGAAAGGTAAGGAATTATTTGCCTCTAACTCCATAGTAAATTGAATTTTAGAGTTTATGGAATTAAGATGTTATAAAAGTGCAGTTACTTTGTCTGATGGTAAAATTGTGAAAGTATCGTCTACGTACCGCTTGTAGATCCTTGGTGTAACAGGTGCAGTAAGGAGGGCTTTCTCCTCAAAGTCTTCCATGAATATATCGGCGACAATGGGAGATACAGGTGAGCCCATCGCAACACCATCTACTTGCTTGTAAAACTCTTCCTTCCACAATAGATAGCCAGATGTAAGGCAATGTCTGAGTAATACTGCATATTATGCTGGCATATTATTTTCCTCTAGTTTCCTAGTTAAAATTGAGATGCATGCTTCAACAGGTAGGCGTGTAAATAGAGACTGAACGTCAAAACTGACCATGGTTTCATTGTCAGTAAGACGTAGGTCTTTTATCTCACTGACAAAATGGTATGAATCCTTAGTGTGAGTTCTTGTGTGTCCTCTGAGTGGTGATAATATTTTAGCTAAGTATTGAGCCAATCTGTAAGTTGGCGAATCAATCTGACTCACTATTGGACGTAACGGAGCATTCGGTTTGTGTATTTTTGGTAACCCATACAACTTCGGTGGTTTGGCACATGAAGGTATTATCGAATTATATATCGCGTAAAAGAACATATAGCTGATGTGAAGCATCAACGTTCCGGGAATTCTGCAGTTTGCAATCACATCCTAGACGGCTCCTACCATTACATCAGATATGATAGACCACAAATCCTCGCGAAAGAACACCGATTCCTACCAAGGATGATACGTGAGGCTATTGAAATTAAAAAAACATCCTAATTTCAATAGAGAAGGAGGCTGGGTACTACCACCTGTTTGGGATCCTATAATTAATAAAATTAAAACTAAACCCAAGCATACCACTGCAAGACCTCAGGACATAGTCAGTTCATTTTGCATAAATCGGACCATAAACAATAATTAAAAAAAGCTGAAGGTACTCCGGGTTTAACAATGACATCGGGACGTCAGTCATCTCAGTCCCCCGTGACCATGGGTGCTGGAAAGCGTCCGAAACGTCGGGAATTAAAAATAATAGTAAAATAAACGCGATAAAATCCGTAAAAGTAGTTTTAATCAATGTGTAGTGTTCGCGTAAATATAAGAAATCATTATGGAGAGTTAACGATTCTTTTTTTAAATTTAATCGCTTTCTGCATACTTTACTGAACGCTTCTCTGGAGATTGACAGATGGCGGAAAAACTATTAAAATTATACAGCTATTGTTCGGCGTTCGCACAAATTATAAATTGCTTTACTTAACTGTCTTGGCTCTCCGTTCGTCAATTCACTAAATATATTTGCGTGCTGGAGTGATCTTGGAAAGACCTATAAGATGTTAAGTTGTGAGATTTAAAAAGTTAAAGAAATAAATAAAAGAAAGAAGTGAATAATGTAAAGGTGAATTCTTGGAAACATTTTTGAAACTGCTAGAAATTTAGATGCTCAATATAATATCTCATTTGGATGTAGTAAAACTTAACTAGAAAAGCTAAGAGTTTATAATTAGGCGTCATTTTTGAAACTATTTCGATCTTATTGTACTCTTTATAAAAACAGCAGTATGTCGTCGTCGTCGACAACGCGATTCTTTCTTGCTACGAAATCCTCTCAGAAACGGAAGGAGGCCTGTGCTCAGTGATGGGACGTATTTATAGGATGTTACTTTACTAGAATACAATAAAATTGTTTTTAATTCAACACTGATTACTTGTTATTTTTTAGCAAGTCATTTTTACTTTTACCATTAGTTCTGAAAAAAACCTCTGTCCTGGGAAAACTGGTAAGAAATCCAGCGGAAATTTAAAAGAAAAGTAATTTATACAATAAGAAACGTTTTACAAACTATTTACATAACTTGTTTAAGAAATAACTTGGAAGTAACCACCTCATTCCCAGGGGTTAATATAAACCATGTATTCATTTATATTGTAATGACGCTTTTTATACAGTTCTTGTTTAATAAAATATTTAAACGTGATAATAGAAATATGTTGTATATTTTTTGGGAGTTTGTTGTAATATCGTATACATTGCCCAATGAATGAATTACTGAATTAATTAGCTCTCTTTTTCATTATTACGTGGAAAATAATTATATACTGTTACGCTTTAATATCTTAAAAGCCGGAAGTACATATTGACCAAGCCTCAGCCAACGCGAGCGTAGGCAAATTGATGTCTACAAGTTAGCCAAGTTTGAATCAGTGAACACACTGACATGGCCTACTAACACGTGGAGATGACTAAACTACAGGCGAGCGACTTTGATTTGTGCAGATAAACCGACACTGGTCCGAATTGAGATGAATCGTGGCAAATGATCCCGATTGGTGGAAAGGCACGCCATATGAACCGCATGTGGACTCTCGTCTGATTTCGGCCAACTAGGCAAGCGACGACGAGCAATGGCGAGGCTAGGCAAATGTTCTGTACATATGTTGGATTCTCTCGGCCAACATGTATAGCCGGCTTAAAAAAGCTCGTGCCAGTTATTTGCGAGCTACGTGTGCTCTCGTCATAATTTTAATACGCTAATTTGATCACTCCTATTTATCAGAATTACATCCAGTTAATTTCACTATAATTGACCGTACAGGAGTTCGATGAGTGGGTACCACCCTAGGCGTCGCCGCGGCTTCGGGGCAGGCTGTGGTACTTCAAGTGCGACGTTCACACTTCAGTTTATTTTACATTTATCTAGTGTAGAGGGAGCGTTTTTTTATATGAATGCAATGCTTAGTGAATAAATCAATAGAAAGAATTAATACTCCACATCCAGAATGTTTATGCATTCTCCCTTAAAAATTAATAATTTTCTTATTGCTGAACGGTTATAAAAATGGTAGAGTTGTGCTTCAGGTATGTTGTGATTGTAACAAGAACTGGTCTGCTCGATCGAGTTAGGATACGCTCTCACAGAATAATAGCATAAAATAACAGATTAATGCTGTTGTGTTGCGTAAGGGAATTGTAGAGAACCCTAGACTTCTTTTTACTGGAAAGGAGTCATTCCTTCCTAGTCCTCAAGTGTGAAAATGGATTCCGCATTTTAGTACTTAATCGAGGATAGATGTAGACATCTATGGGCGACAGAATCACTTATACTATAAAATAACTGTATTGCTTAACATATATACCCATATGAGAGATATATTTAATAAACGTTTAATTTTTCTTCTTTATCAGCACACAACAGTCCACAGCTGGACTTGTGCCGCTCAGAAGTACGACGCGTTTGTTATTATCGCCAATAATCTGAACATGAATAACAACGCGGTCATAAATTAAATATTAATGCCAGGTTCCTATATTGAGAAACGTTTCATTTTATTTTACACGCCGTTTTGCAGTTAATGAAGTGCATGAAAACGTTTTGTAAAAACAAAATATCGATTCAACTTTTATACTTAAATTGTTTTCATTTTTGTAAGTCGCCCTGAGTTGCTGAATTAATAGTTGGTATAAAAACTGTTTTTGATTGTATCTTGTTCGTACTAAAGCAGATTGTTATACTATATCGAGAATATAGGAATCGGTCGTTAGTCATGCTATGATTTTCCGCTGCTATGGATTAAATTGGAATTAAAGCAAAATAACTAAGAAAAACTATTTGAAAATATATTTATTGTGACCTATTACTATAGTGACGAAAATTTAATGTATGTTTATTTGAAAGGAGAGAGCGAAACTAGAAAGAGAAATTTCTATAGAATAGAATCAAATAGAATAGTATATTTTTATTCAATATTAATTACAAAGAATTCTTTTAAAAGTATTTATTATAATCAAACTTTTAATAAGAGTTACTTGTAATATAAACTTTTGTCACGACTTTCATTAATGTATTATTTATAATCTACTAGAAGATACCCGGCGCGTTGCTGTCACAGAAGAAATAATTGTGGAAATATCTCATAATATTTGGAAGATTTATATTGTTTATTAGAAATGATATAATATTCATTGAAGTTTAGTGATATATAACTTCAAAATAAATTTGTCGATACGATACGTGCCCCACCTACTGTAAGTACTATGCCTATAACCTTTGCGCAAGCGTAAGCAATGAGTTAACAAAGTTTTAACGCAATCTGATGAACGATTTGGCAGCTCATAAAATACGAACAAAGGAACATAAATTTTTATATTCATATTCATACTATCCTAATCTTGGATTATTTACGATTTGATCTCTTACATATACTTGGATCTGGCACAATCATAAATTTTATATTTTACTACTATGTCTGACAAGGCTAGTAAACTAAAATAAGAGAAGCACGTGCAACTTGTACACGGTTCAGCATATAAAACATACAATTTATCCTCTGTATAAGCGTGAGGTGCGGCAATATTACGCTATGAAATTAAACCAAAGCCGCCGCGGGACTTGTTACGCGGACAGTCCACAGTACAGTGTAATAACGTAACACATACAGTGTAATGAAATCACACGAGTTGTGATTTCGCTTCCATTTGCTGCCGGATATTTTGTATCATATTTCAGTGACTAACGAGCATACAGTGCATTTTATTATATGAGTCCATTTGAGAATAGATGTAGATGTCTATGGACCATAGCGTTCATTTAGGTTTAAAGAGTTTATTATCACAAAAAAGAATAAAAACATCACTTATATGAGACTTAAAAATAACATCATTGGTAAAAATAATACATTTTAATACTGTGACATATATACATAAAGTTACATAAATATATCCAAATTAAAATTAAAAAGCTCTGTCTTTAAATTAATGTATGACAGTGATTTTTAATTTATCTTTTAATTTTGAAAACTATTTTCATGAAATACCTCATTTGGTAGGCTATTGTACAGTAACGCTCCCTCAAACAGAATAGTTTTCGAACCATAAGTTTTAGTCCTAGCTTTTGGTAATTGCGGCGTATGTTTGTTTCGTGTACAGGGTTTATGTGATTTAGTTTTAAAACTAATTTTTGTGTGTAGGGAATCTAAGAGAATTTTTCTGACTAGTATGCAATTTTGTATTTGTATAATTGACTTATGGATAATGTATCAGTTTTTTTATAGAGCTTTTTAGTCGGTAAGCGATCATTTACCATCGGGGGTTTGATTGTTCGTCACCCTTATTCTATATAAAATATCAATAAACTATATTTAGTATATTAGAAAAGGAATGTGTTAAAAAATGAAGGCCACTGATGCATTGGTACCCCTGAAATTCATCACCAAACTGAATTTCAACAACATATTCCCCTAAGAGGTAATATATGGGAGAGGCATATATTCAGTAGAGGTTTTTCGATAGGCTGTAATAATGCAATTATGAATTATTATATAATTCTGATAAAAACTTTCGGGTATACTTATCCCGTTCGTTTAATAGGATAACAATTAAATAAATAAGATATTTGTAGAATCAGGCGTTAGTGACGGAAATTTAAATTTAGCTTAGTGATTAGCAACATAGAGTCTATTTTATCCTAATGATACCTCGTTTAGATACGAAAATATATTTTAGCGTTTTAAAAGGTCTTGGGAGTGAATTTTGTTTGGGGTGTGTTGTTTATTGTTGTTGTGGCTTTAGTGGTGGTAGTGATTTTTCACGCGAGGGGGGATGGGGGAAAAGAGCTCTAAAATTAGACATTTTATTTTGCACAGTACATAGTTAATTTATTTTCACATTTAGAACAATTATGATATACTTATTATATATACTCCTACATAAACTAAAATATCTAATCTATTGTCCGTTCAACCTAATCTAATAAGCGTAATGAAATTAAGAGGACGATCGCAGAATTTACGAAACAAATGATCCGTAGCTTTCTCTTGGTTAGCCTTCCTATCGCTGCAAGCTACAGCAGCAAAGGAACGATTCAGTTGTATTAGTCAATAAGTAATAATAAGATTAGGCACTATTTCCTTAACGAGCTGTTGACCATCATAATCATCATCAGCCGATCATAAGCCCACAGGCGTTTAATGTCTAGATTATGTAGCTTAAAAGCCATAACAATCTGATCTTACCAAGGTGAAGTTCGGTAACAGCCTTTCTTTAATAAAACTCATGAATAACTTTAGTTACTTCGCGCAAATATGAAGTGGATATTTTTATTCCTTACCAATTTTATGGAGTAAAGAAATACGGGAAAAAACGCCATAAGTTCTAAACAAATGTAAAATTTAATATATTATCTCGTGGATTTTGCCATAGCTACCACGCTTGGTAGACGGGCTATTAACCGAAGTTTTTTCAAGAAGATGCAGCTGCACATCAACTTTTAAGTTTTTTCCCGTTTGTCTCGTACGGCACCCACAAAATAATATGAGGTAGTCTGCTCTCCTACACCGTCATAACACGGCAGAAATAATATTATTTTGTTTCATATAAGCTATAAATAAGATCCGTATTTTTAATAATAAAATATTCGATGTAATCACTACGGTATTAAATCTTCGAGTTGCACCGTAGCAGTAGCCACGTCGTAGCGCAGAACACTTACGAGTCATTATTATCGCGTAGCTTAATTACTATGGCATCTCAGTTCCAAGTGATGAAAAATATTTTTGTAAAATGGAAATTTTGGAAATATTGTTTCTTAAGTCTAGTATTTCTTTTTTCTCCTTATTTGGGTTTAAATGCAATTATATGTTAGTCCTAACTCACGCAACAGCAGGTACGTCCACAATCACTCACACACACTAACTCACACACACATTCCCACACACAAACAAACACACACAAAAGGCACGCGCCTGCACTAGCTCACACGCACAACTACACTTTTCATAGTACACACACTTATTGATGTGAAATTTGTAATTACTGCAGTTCATTTTAGTTACGTAATTATAATCTCCATTCTGATTTGTTTTCCTCAGATTGTTGCTTTATACGCGGGGGAACCCTGGTGACCTGTAATACAGGTTTTTTAAACCTACATCATGCACCAGTCTCTCACAAGTTAGGTACCTGTCTGGCACTTTTGTAAACACTTAGCATTAAGAATACCTATTGTGAAGAGAGAATAAATGCATTCATTCATTCATTAATTTTTAGATATTATACAGGCAGCAGCGTTTGAGACTACGTCGTTAGCCTCCGGTAGGTGACATTTGATGCAGAATAACATAAATCATTTGTATTAGATGCCTGAGTTACGACTTGTGAATGACAATTAAACTTGTGCTGCATCTTAAATTTAAACTGAACTGAGCAACTGCCTTGTATCTTCACCTGTGAGTTGTGGCATCGCCAAAGCTTAAGAGGAACAGAACAGAGGAAAACCCAAGAAAATATGCCAAAATCAGGAATTCCTGCAACACATTATGTGGAGATGCATAACGACGCCATATTCATACATCAGTCGTGACAGCGACTCTTCTAGGGCGTGGAAGTGTCTTAAAACAGTTGAAGTTGTTAGAACATTCCTAAATGCTACACTGCAGCTATTTTACTCTGGTATTCAGTGAATTTGTTATCCTTCATTGTTCGAGTCGACCCATTCATTTTTGAACCATAATATAGCTGCGGCATTGCTCTAACACGTTATTAAACTAGGTATGTTAAATACTATTCGCCCCATAACTTCGTCTATACGGTACAGATAGCTCGGTACAAGCTATATCGTATTACTGTATCAAACATGTAGTGGCTGCTAAAATAATTCGTTTCATAATAATTTTCTCCAACTAGCAGTTAAATAAGGAATTCATTCATCTTGTGAACAGGAGTTTAGTAAACGAATGGTAGTTTCAGTACAAGTTGTCAAGCTCTTTAATTAGGTAGTTTATAATATAAATGAACGATGAATATAATGATACTGCATAATCAAAAATACGTAACTGCTCTTTTTATTTATTACATACAAATAGAATTGAAGTGTCTGTTTTTTATGTTCTAACTGACTTCTGTTAAGTTAAGGGGGTTGGTTATTCGTGTGCTATTGAGACATAAATAACCATCTATGGAATTTTTGTCCGTCTGTCTGTCCGAGTAAATCTTCGGAATGGCCGAATGACGAGAGACTTTACAAACAGATAGAGAGTAATTCTAGGAGAGATCGAGGCTACTTTTTATTCCGAAAACTTAAAGATTTGTTTTCGAAAAAACGACAAATTAAAAACCTAAATGGATCTTAAATTATGTTAAATCTAAATAACGTTACAATTATGGATCCTTTTTAAACGAAGCCAGACCTGATCGTTAGTTACCTATATATTAAAAATATGACAATTGACGTGTATTCTGATATTAAAATTTATATAATAATAAGGTATTGTAATAGTCAATTATTTTATAATTGGAAACTTATATTTCATACTACAGTGCAAGTTCAGCCGCTAATAACTTAAAAAAATGATGGCCTAACCTTATAATTCCCCACAACTAATTACATGTTTTCGCACTTACTAACTTTTTAAATAGGTACAATTGAGGCGACAAAAAAGCACACAGTCCATCTGTATGTTAAGTTGATGCTGTGGTCCATAGACATCTAACACCTATTCCGGATTAAAAATCTAAACTTAGATGCGTTGTCAACCCTCAAGACTAAGATAGACTGCCTCGTTTGGAGCAAAAAGGGTCTCCAGTGTTCACTCTCCACTATACATACAATATACTCAACAGCATTAAGCCGCTCCTTTACGGTGGTATTATGTGACAGTGTGGTCCATTCCTAGCGGACGGCGGCGGGTCAAGCGGACGCAGTCGCGCTACGATCATAATATAGCCGCAACAAGGCTCTACCACGTCTAAATATCTACGTCTGGCTGAGAAATATCTACGAGGACGATAAAAATAGATGCTTAAAATTTCAAATATCTACTATCAAACATTGACCCCATTTTTATAACAACATGGCTGAAAACTTTCGATTAGTTGGCAACATATTGTTATTACACGCGCGGCTGCACCGAGCGGTTTCTCGCGACTTAAGCATCCAACTAGCTAAAACAAACCCGATCGATTTATAAAGCAGAATTATAACGATATAATACGTCTTCACAATTTTCTTGACTAGTTATAAGTGTTTCGACAAAAGAACTCCACTTGTGCTGAATATACACAAGAGAATTCAATTTCACGGTAATAACATATTGTTGAAGTACTGCTTATGAAGAATCGAATACTCCTACACGTATTCGATCTCATACGATTAAGAGTAATTTTTTGCTTACACTTTTAAGGTAGATAATACAAAAAAAAACTTGTCTGCGCCATGCAATGTTGTTTAATGGAGGTACTTTAAAGCTCTATATTATGGTTGCGGCACGACTGAGGAAGTAACACGTCAAATAGCAGCTTAGTGGTGTTGTTTTACTAGTCATAAGGCATTCTATAGATATTCTATAGTTCGTTAGGCATGACAATGCATCTACATTTTGATTTTTAATTGAGGGTAGACATAGGTATCTATGGACCACAGCATTCACTTGTGGATACGGCGTTTACTACGGCTCCTTTTCACAAATCTCAATATATTCTTTTCTTTATTAATTAAGTCTTTAAAAATTAACTACTTAACCTGGACCTATCACAGTAGAAAAGCTTTATTATTATCGACACTCTAAGCAGGTACGTTGGCGACCACAGTACTAGTATTTACTCAACTTTACTGCTCAACGTCGCTGGTTTTGGCACAATTTAGATCTGAAAAAGTTATAGAGCTTTCTATAAGGAAGCCATGAAGTTTTTAATTAGGTTGTAATAAGAATTGTCTTACGACATTATCAAGCGGCGGAATGTATTGCCAGTAACGAAAATATAAGGAGGTATGTTTTAGTATAAAGTATTATTTATTTTTAAGCAGTGCTGTAACCCTCCTATCTATTTCTGTCACCAAATAGCAATACTTTCTCTGCTGTATTCCGATCTAAGAGGTATAGAGGTAAAGTATGGTATTCCATCTTATTCCTGATAGGTGACAACGCACAAATAGTCTGCTTTGTTAGAAGTTAGCTGCATGACTGCAGTAGTCACTGACCATCAGGTGAACTGCAAGTTCGATTGTCACTTCAGTGTTAAAAAATATATGGTCATCATCATCATTAACATTGGCCGTGGCAAATTAAATTTCACAGGATTGTTATAAAAATAATCGAAAACAGTGGCGCCATTAGAGAACCATCACACCGTTAAGTCGCGTGGGTGTCGTAAAATGTGGCTGTGAGAACGTCAGGAAAATCCTCCAGCATTGAGATAACTGTAGTTTACACTGCACATAAAATACTCCGATCAGCGGCGAGTAGTAGCGTTACAAACGCAAGACGTCTTTTACTGCGATCATTTTTTTTGACATTAACATTGTGAACGACAAAGAGTTCATGTCAATCAGAGGACTTTTTCATATATATAATAAAAGATTATTAGCAATGTTATAAACATTACTAATATTCCCCTTAACCACTCGTGGTAAGCTTAAATTGCTTGTGTTACGAATGGTTCACGCCCCACGACCTTTTGAGTTCGCGGTCCGCGCCCTCTCATTAGGCTACTGTCGCTACAAATATAATATTACAAAATGTGTACGTCATTTTTTATCACAGAAATTTTATTGTTGCTATTTCCTAATCAAATTATTCTAACAGCAATTTAGCTGTATAAATTGTGCAACATCATTTCGAGACAATGTGAACCAGCACTTTAAGAAAGATACTTAGCCATGGTCACTTTAAAACGAAATATCTAAGGCTTCTACCGCAACGGCTGGCCTTTAACTTATTCAAAAGTTTTGAAGTCTTTAACTTATTGAGTATATTGTAGCACTCAAGAGTAGACAGAGATTTTTGTGGTTTGATGTATTGATTAACTTTGGATAACTTTAGTTTTTAATTATTAAAAAAGCAATTAATATGAATACATATACGACCAGGATAATAAAAGCAAAGTTAAACGCCATAAGATTACTAAAATTGCAGAAATCAATATTATAGGGAATGATTTAGTATGCAGAATTCATGGACAAGAATAGTTGCAGAAAAATATACTAGTCTGAATCAAATTTTAGTTTAAATATTTTAACATAAACAGTAAGTAAAATAAATATGCCTGAATAACTTGTTGCCAAGTGTTTTTTGTATTTTATATGTATCCAGTGATACTAAAACAAAACTCCTTATATGTTTATAAATTTTCTTTGTACATCGACACACTACAGAAATCAATTGAACGACGAGAACAGAGTTTTCATTTCCTTTTTCTGAGTAATGTTCCGGCTCAAGATAAGACTGATTGTACGACTTAATGGGGGCGCGTGGTAAGTAATGGCGGTGCTATTTCAGGCTCCTGAACATTTCTTTAAAACTTTTTTTAATATAAAAATGTTACATCCACACTAGATTTTCTTCTGAATCGTGGTTAGTTTACATTCATAAATTTGACAAGGACATGCATTTGTAAGCCCTACAAATACTTGTTCCGTGCGGGATTCAAACCCGCGACCCTTAGCGCTGCAACTCCTTGCTAAGCCACTGCGCCACGGGACCGTCAAAACTCGCTAACGGTTGTTCACATAAGAGCTAAATGACCTCAAATGATGCACGCACACGTTTACACTATAAAGTGAACGCCATCTAACGACAGTGAGGAAGAACTAACGAATTAGCGAGGTTAGGCCCGAGTGTTTTAAAATAGATAGAGCGAAAGTAAGACATAGATCTAATATACGAATGGATAAGACTATGAAATTATTATTATTTGAGTGTTATTTAAACTTTAAGGATATGGGTGATTTTGAAATAAAACTGAATCGATTAAACTTTAAAATACATTTTTATTTAAGATTCCTATAAAAAAATGTCGAAGCGGCGCCGTTTATACACTTTATGATTTAAATAAGAGTGTTTTTGATCTACATTGTTCCACATTTAGTTTCAGCTTTATACATATATATATATATATATTTATATATATATATATATATATATATATATATATATATATATATATATATATATATATATATATATATATATATATATATATATACTAGCTTGACAGGCAGACGTTGTTCTGCCCTTTTCGAAGACCCTTTATCATGTTCTATTAAAAATCCTAAAATCCACGAAAAATTGTGGGTCACTCATGGGCAAAAAAATACAAACAACGTGACACGTAATTTATATATTATATTAAGATAAACTTGTGTACTATAAGCTGCTTCCAGTACATGCTTCGATGAATATTTATTTATATTAATATTTTCGCAATGATGATTTACCTGTGGTTCCAGTGATTCCAATCTATAAAAAAATTCAAGATTGTAAATTACGTGGAAATGTCAATTCTAAATATTCTAAGTTCAATGGTTCACAAGATAGGTAATTTTGAATTTTGTTTACTTTTTTTTGTATTTGACTTTGAAATATTTTTAAGCTATAAATAAAAGACCTAATATTCATATATGATTATAATTACTATTTATTATAAATAAAATTAACAAAACTAAACCCTTCCATGTGATAAGTCACGTCACTATTTCTAGATGATTCTCTTATTTCGTCATGTTTATTATCTTTAAGTCGGTGTCTTTTAACAAAAGCATTAGGAATTTTTAGTTTTTTATTGTTATTATAGCTTAAAAAAAGTTGTAGGTACTTACGAATTTGAAATAACTTTCGTGTTGATATTGTCAACTTACTTTCTCCAGTAAAAATTATTGTATTTCAAACTTTATTTATTTATTTATTTATAAAAGTGTTAATTAATTTATCTAAATATACTAAACTAACTAATACTAAATATATAAAAAACAAAAAAGTAAATTTGACTTTACACTCCTGGAAACGAACCCGGTCACTCTCGAGTGCAAACTGAAAACTTTTGCCTCTACCAAATGCACGTTGGTTGAGTACTCAAAGTCACTATTGTAAATAACTACGTATGTACGTAGACTTGACGACTTTCAGCCTCCCGAACAAGTCGGTTTCCGAAAAGGCTTTAGTACCATAGACCACATACATACCCTTCGGCAAATTGTACGGAAGTCCGAAGAGTACAATCTGCCACTTTGCCTGGCGTATGTGGACTATGAGAAAGCCTTTGATTCCTTCGAAATTTGTGCGGTGCTACAGTCTCCTCAGCGGTGCCAAGTTGACTGTCGGTATATCGAAGTGCTGAAGTGTTTGTACAGTAGGGCTACGATGGCTATCCGAGTACATAACCAGAGTACGAAACCTATCCAACTGCAGAGAGGTGTAAGACAGGGTGACGTTATTTCCCCGAAACTCTTCACCGCTGCATTGGAAGACGTTTTCAAGCTACTGGACTGGAAAGGATACGGTATTAACATCAATGGCGAGTACATCACTCACCTTCGATTTGCCGACGATATAGTCCTTATGGCAGAATCGCTGAAGGACTTAAGCACTATGCTCAATGACCTCAATAGTGTCTCCCAACGGATAGGTCTTAAGATGAACATGGACAAAACAAAGATCATGTTTAATGTCCATGTCACACCTATGCCGGTAGTTGTTGGGAGCACTAAGCTCGAAGTTGTTGACGAGTACGTTTAAAAGTAAAGTAAAGTTACAGCCTATATACGTCCCACTGCTGGGCTCAACTCCCCTCATTTCTGAGAGGGTTTAGGGCAAGGAAGTGTCCGCCGCCCTGCCCAAATGCGTGTTGACGAACTTCACATGTCTTCGAAATATTTTTTTTCTTATTCCTCAGACATGCAGGTTTCCTCACGATGTTTTTCCTTCACCGCCGAGCACGTGGTAAATCAGCACTTAAAATTGCAATTAACAATTTCATTGGTGCCGGCGGGGATCGAACCCGGGTTTCTTGCGTTCTGTTATATTTACAGCGAGCGTTAACCACTGAGCTACCACGGGTCTTACGAGTACGTTTACCTGGGACAAATAGTCCGGCTAGGTAAGTCCAACTTCGACCGAGAGGTCAATCGACGAATTCAACTCGGCTGGGCAGCGTTCGGGAAATTACAACGCATCTTCTCTTCAGGTATACCTGAAAACCTGAAAACTAAGTTGTACAACCAGTGCGTGTTGCCAGTGATGACATATGGAACTGAGACGTGGTCCTTCACTGCTGGCCGTATGAGGACGCTCAAAGTCGCTCAGCGAGCTATGGAGAGGGCTATGCTCGGAGTTTCTCTGCGTGATAAACTTAGAAATGAGGATATCCGCAGTAGAACCAGAGTGACCGACATAGCCCAACGGATTAGTAAGCTGAAGTGGCAATGGGCCGGCCATATAGCTCGAAGAACCGATAACCGATGGGGAAGAAAGGTTCTCGAGTGGCAGCCTCGTACCGGTAGACGAAGTGTAGGGCGACCCCCCACTAGATGGAGTGACGACCTGGTAGGACATGCAGGAAGTCGATGGATGCAGGTGGCTCAGGACCGTGCTTTGTTGATGATGATGATGATGACGTATGTCTAAAATTTATTGGTTTAAAAAATAATTACATTTCAATTTTTTATTTATAAAGTTTTTAATAATATATCTTAATATATAATACTGAAATATAAAAAAAGAAAATTTGACTTCACATTCCTGGAATCGAGCCCGGGCACTTTCGAGTGCAAACTGCAAAAATATACCTCTACCACATTTAGTATTATATATTTAGATAAAATTATTTAAATGTATCTTAATACATAAAAGAAAAAGAAGAACATTTGTGTTCATATTCCTGGAATCGAACCCGGGCACTCTTGAATGCAAACTACAAATCCATGCCGCTGGTACCAAATACACAACTGTAATTAAATTACGTTGCTAAAATTCTTAGGTTTATTGTTGCAAAAATAAATATTTAGTAATAAATAATAATTAAATATTATGTATAGTAATAAGTAAAACCTTTTAATATCGTTCACATGTTGGGCTTTGGATTTATATGAACGTTCTCCATACATTAACGTGTGCGTAACACACGTTACACCAGAAGCATTAGGTGGTACCTTTAATAAATCCCTGTTACGTTGCATTTTTTATAGAATAAGGGTGGTTTATTACTTAACAATATATATATATATATATATTATTGTTAAGTAATACTCGCAAATATTATACCGAGGCACAATGATCTGCAACGATTTGAGGGCCGGTTTTACCCTTTGGGAACATTGTGACGCATAACGCGCCGCTACAATATTTTGGGTCAAAAAAGAAAAAGGAAGAGGGTAGGAAGCGAAGAAACCGCGTACATCTCTTCGTATTCGTGATATGAATATCTGCCCAAAAATCTTTAAAAAGGGTTAACTAGTCTAGAGTGTACCGTGCACAATCTAATTACTAGTGTATTATTCTACCGTGTAGAGAAAACTACCAGGAGCTGTCAACGTTTTGCCGATCTTGGGAAGCTGGCTAGTAAGACCGTGATAGTTTATTGTTTTCATGGTGTGTTTTCATAGTACTAGGTCAATGTCTATATTCAATTAAAAAGTTTCTATTTCTTACAGCCTATCAAAAATGAACTTCTGCGCATAGGTCTCCCCTCATAGGATTATCTCACAGAGGCGATTTTACCATAGTTGTTGCGCTAAGGAAGCAAATGGCAGCCACAGTTTTTTTATTATATTGAGTTATTATCAGGAAGATGCTACTGCCCACCTCCTATTTCATTTGTCCCATGTCTTAAAGTCCTAGAAATTGTTACCGGATCTCGCAAGACACAAATATTTGTTCCGACATTTAAGCGACTGTGCCACGGAGCCGTGGTTGCACAACCGACGGTTTAAATATTATTTCCACATAATAATAATAATGTCCTCCAGACTGAATTTCGGTCACGGCGGCCTGCCTCAACGGAGGCTAGCCAGGATTATAGTGCCCAAGTGTATGCGCAAGCACAGGTGCACTCTCATAATCCGATGGGACGTTAAACCGACAAGACCGGAAAGAGATCAGGCGCAGGCACCAACGGCTTTACGTGCTTTCCGAGGCACGGGGGTGAGACACCGTCAACTTCCTGACTCCGGGCACCTAATGATAATTTCTTGAGAGAAAAACTCAATAATTGATTTTTTAGCCCGACCCGGGATTCGGACCCAGGACCTCATGATTAGCAGTCGCACTAATACAACCACTAGACCAACGAGGCAGTTTTTCATATACCTTTATTGTAGACCTAGAACAGAATGATGACTTCCTACATACCGTCACTACGGGTTTCGCCGAAATCGATCATTTGGAAACTTTTTAGCATATGCCATTCACATATATGGCGAGGCACTCGAGAACAGTGGAGAATCATTTGCTGTTTCCCTTGATGTCTCGAAGGACTTTGACAAAGTTTGGTACACTAGCCTTTTAGATAAGCTCCCAACGTACGGCTTATTCCCTGATCTAATTGACTGGATAAAGGACTTTTTGAATGAACGGTCTCTCAGGGTCATCGTCGATGGCTGCTCTTCCGATCCTGTGACGACTAACGCCGGGGTTTCTTTAGGGGTATGTTCTCTCCGCAACTCTCTTCCTGCTGCATATTAATGATTTGATTTTGCCCGGCACAGATGGACGCAGACGACAGCACAGTTGTGGATACAAACCAACCAAGTCCTCGGGCCAGTCTGGATCATTCAGTCCGAAAGAGAAGCCATGTTAGAGCGTGTAAACCTCATACTACAGGCATTCTCCAAATGGGGTGATGCCAATCTTGTGAAATTTAACGCCTCCAAAACACAAGCGTGTCACTTTACTGCAAAAAAGAGCCAGCTCACCTTGGCTTCTTCTTTCCAAAAAGTTACTCTGGAATACACCAATTGCCTCTAGTTGTTGAGGGTTGATATATCATCAAATCTTAAGTTTGGGCGACTCATTGAGTACAAGGTGAAAACAGCTGCAAGGAAGCTAGGAGTCTTTGCAAAGGTGCGGCGACACTTCAGCCGGGACAGCTGCTTACTTTATATATATTACTTTATTATTGTTAAAAAATGTATTCCAAGATAACTTACTTTTGTATTTGTTGAACTGGAAGGGAGACCTGATGACCTGAAATACAGGTTCGTCGCCTAGTTTAGGCATCAGTCTCTCACATTAATTTGTGCCTTTTTTGTCAAAATTCGATATTGTTAATTTAATGTGGAGACAAAAATAAATTATTATTATTATTATGTCGTGCAAGTATTGCTGCTATGTATGGGCTGGTGCTGTAAAATGTCACCTAGAAGCTGGATTCAATGGAAAGGCGTGCTAAAAGGCTTATTGGTGATCTAAATTTGGTTAAAACCAATCTTATCAGCCTTGATCACAGGCGCAAAGTAGCCAGCATTTCGGTTTACTGTAGGATGCATTTCGGAGAGCGTGCACAGGAATTGCATAATTTAATTCCACTTTCTCTCTTCCACTATCGGACAACCAGACGATCGGCCAGACCATCCTTTCGTTGTTGACTTATCACTCATTCAAACCGGTTTGTTACGTCGTTCATTGTGCGTACAGCAAAGGAGTTAAATTAGTTGCCAGCATTTGTATTTGCATTCGATTACAGTGTGGATGTCCTTAAGGCAGGAGTGAATAGGCTTTTGTTAATTCAGTGCATTTAACCATCTTAGACTACATCATCACTTACACATTACACATTACCATTAGGTGGGAGATTTGATAAACTTTTTCCCTACCTTGAATACTTTTTACATTGTGCACTGCTTGCTTTGTGTTTGAAATATTGGTTTAATTTTGCGGAAAGCTGTTTGCTGAGCAAGTAACTAAAAGATAAAGAGGTTTGCGTTGTGCTTAATGTGTGTAATGTATGGAGATTAAGCACGCTTTGAACATCGCATCGGAGCCAACACCTAATCAATGACGGCTCCATGGTTGAGTTACAGCGCTGAGGGCAGCGCGTTCGAATCCCGCACGGAACAAGTGTTGCTATGGCTTTTAAATAATTGTTTCAGGTCTGGATGTTTGTCCTTGAGTCATTTATGTTGTGGGGGTGATGTCTAAACAAAAAAAAGTTTTGTTCAAAATTATACACAATATAATGCATGCGCGCTTTGCTCAAAAAGAATATTTTTTGTAACTACTTTTATCTAGTTTTTGACTACTATTCCACTTGATGATAGGTGGTGATGCAGCTGAAGAAAGTAAAACGCACTGATTGAAAAAAAATGTCTAGCTGGGTTTCTATAGGCTTCACGGATATTTTCCGAACCAGTTGTAAATTAATCATAAAAGAATTTCAATAACTATTATTTATTATCTTGTATATAATTTTGAATATATAAGATAATAAATAATAATTAGGCTGTGTTTAGTTAGGTGAGTTAGAGATCCGGGAACCCTTTGTTACTGGAAACGAGGCATTCCATCTTAGTCCTCAGGGGTGTCATCGGATCTGCGTTTTGATTCTTAATTAAGGATAAATGTAGATGTCTATGGGCCACAGCATTCACTTACCATCATGTGGACTGTGTGCTCGTTGTCACGCTTATTCTATGAAAAAGAATGTAATAATTTTTATAAATTGTAGCTTTTATTAGATCTTTCTTAGTTCATGAGTACTATATACTGGTATACATATTGGTTAACTGAGGTCGCGTATTTTTAATAAATTTAAGAATTCTTTTCTGGAAACTTTCTCACGTTTTTCCCATGAACAAATAAAGAGTTGCTCGACTAAATGCGCGCATGTCACAAATGAACGTTACTAACTTAATGCTGCCGAGCGTGGCGCACGTGCTCGATGTAGAACACGAGCATTTTCTGAATTTTCTATTACACTGATATTTGCCCCAACCGTCTTATATTATCGCTTCATAAACTTGCATCATAATATATTGTTTGAATTATGATTCCGTGTGGTCGCGGCGTAAGATAATCTAATAAATCATATCATCACATTGGTGTCATAAGGTGACAGAGAACAAATCAGGAGATGGGCAGCAGCGTCTCCTAATAACGACTAAGAATAATAAACTGCGATTGCCAACCAGCTTGCCAAGGAATATTCCTCTTTGAAGCAATCTATGGGGAAGCCTATGTTTTTTATGGTATAAGGGTGACAAGTGAGTACACAGTACAATTGATGTAAGTTGATGCTGTGGCCCATAGACATCCACATCTATACTCTATTAAGAATCGAAATGTAGATGCGTCGTCACCTGAGGGCTAAGATGGACCCCCCCGAACGGGTTCCCGCATTGTCGTGGCGGGGGGGGGGCTTAGTAGCCGTGGCTTGGTCTCCCACGGTGAACAAAGAGGAACCCACGTGGCTGGCCCGAGGTGAAGGGCCGGCCTGAGGTGGCCACTCCGAGTGGGCTTGGGGAGCCCACTTCGGATGTGTGCTGGTGGACTGCAGCGAGTGGGGACTCCGCACCCTCTACCGCTGCAGCCGAGGTGGAGTCGCGGAGGAAGAGGAGTGTTGGTATGGCGATGCGCCACTCGCCCTATCCTCCGCGACTCAAACGGGGCCGCACCGTTGATGCGGTGGTGATGGGGCTGCGGGGGGAGAGGATTGTCGGTATTGCGAGGCGCCGCTCTCCCTATCCTCCGCAGCCGAATCTTGGTTGGCGGCGGAGCCATAGACCAGATCCGCTGCTGGGGTCGGGAAGGCTAGTACTTCTAAGTGCTCGTTTTTCCTGGCCCCATGGCCTTCGCGCATCGGACGCGGGGGCGTCTGTTGCGCAGATGCAATTGGAGGCCGTGGAGGAAGGCGTGCCATGTGTTCTGGTGCGCCTTACTTGGGAAGAAGAACGGGGAGGAATATTCCTCTCCAGATGAGGTGCTGCCATGGGGCGGCAATCGCTGGTAGGGCCGCGGAAGTGTGCGAAAGCGTTCCCGTAGCCCTGCCAATATGCGACGAAGGTGGAACACCATGGGGTTTTAGTCGGTGCGAGTCCGACATAACCCGTCCTTGCCCCCCGCGAGGTGGGTATGCGTAGGCATTTCCCCATGTTAAAAAAAAAAAGGGCTAAGATGGAATGCCTCGTACCTAATAAAGAGGGTCTCCGGTTCTCCACACTCGCTATACGAACTATATAACTGGTATTCTATTTACATATAACTTATAACTGATATTCAAACTAGAATACCATAATATGTAATTATAATGCCGTATAGTGGCGCCGAGAATCCACTATACCATATTCCGTGGGTGTCATAGCCGGCGTTATAGGGATCAGAAGATGGGTAGCAGCATCTTCCTGATGACGACTCAAAGTAATAAAAACGTTGGTTCCCAACCCGGTCGCCAAGCGATGTAACCACGGTAAATATCTCGCCTATGAGGCAATCACGTGAACTTCAAAACTTGAGAACCACTGCGCGTTGCCAACGACGACATGTGGATCTGAGACGTAGTTCCTTGATGCTGGTCGTATGAGAAAGCTCAAGGTCGCTCAGCGAGCTATGGAGAGGGCTATGCTCGTGGTTTCTCTACGTGATATACTTAAAAATGAGGATATCCGCAGTAGAATCGGAGTAACCAACATAGCTCAACTTATTAGTAAGCTCATGTGGCAATGGTCCGGCCATAAAGCTAGAAAAACCGACAACCAAAGGGGAAGAAAGGTTCCCGATCGGCAGCCTCGTAGCGGTAAGCGCAGTGTTAGAGGTAAACGGTGCACAATAGTGAACATAGGCTGTATATTTACATTTATTTTACTTATGTATTTCTTTTAATTTAAATCTACCACCATTCCATAAATATATTCCTCTCCAACACACAACTTTGACAAAGGTAATCACTTTAATTATTTAAATAACTAAATTACTTTAATTATTTAAATATCAGTCAAATTAATGTCATGTAGAACATATTTTATGTGTGGAATTTGTGTTCATGTAGGAAAAAGTATACATTTTTAAATGTTACTTCTAAGGACTTCAAATAATACCTTACTTCCGAACTTTTTTTTAATCGCAAACTAATTTTTTTATAGAATGAGTTTGACAAACGAGCGCACAATTCATCTTTTCGTAAGTAGATGTGGTCTATACACAGATGCAGATACGGATAAGGAATAAATTGGAATTCCTCGATTCCACTAAAAAGGATATCCGGTTCTCTACACTCAGCATAAGAAGTGCAGCAGCATTAATCTCCTATTTTATGCTAGTATGTATTCTGTGAGAGCATGGCCGTACCCCGGTCGACCCGACCCACACGGGCAACAACCATAATAAACCATAAAAACCATAAAAAGTTTTCGGCGGTAGGTGAAGAAAAAGTTAACACATACGTAAAATTTTAATTTGTATTTTAAATTAACTTATACAATATTCTACATAATTTGTTATATATTTGAGTGCTAATTAACACCATTTTCTTGGTAATCGCATTTGTACAACTGTGTATATGTGAATTTATTCCATCTAAATACACCACCTGCCAGCATATTACACACACTTGGATTTCATATATATCTTGGCACAACACAATGTCTCAACTTGATGAGATTAGAACTGCACAGAACAGTTTGGAGGAATGCTTTTCAAAAAGGATGGCCGAACTGGAAGCACTGGTTACACACGGGGGGATTCGCCAAGGACACAGTTGCAAAGGTGGCTGAGGGGTTTCGAACCTTCCGTGAACTCATGTTCTCTATGCTCGGTATGCTCCGTAAACAAATTAATGAGTGCTCCCATATGGTTGACGCTATTGAGACCAGGCATCGACGAAAGGCTCTCCTTTTCTTGGGTGTTGCTGAAGAGGAGAAGGAGGACTGCAAGGCTACAGTGCTAAGTATAATCCACAACATGGAGTTGAAGGACATCACAGCATCTTGCATTAGTGTCTGCCACAGGATTGGAGTAGCTACCAAAAATCGTCTCAGGCCAATCCTAGTTCGATTTCTTAGCGTTGACTTCAGGTCATCAGTATGGAGGGCGAAGTCTAGACTAAAAGGTTGTCCAGTTTCAGTAAAGGAGTTCTTGACAAAGTCTCGGCAATCTGGTTTTGGCAAAACCCGTCAGCATTTCGGCATGCGTGCATGCTGGACCCAAGATGGAGTAATTGTGGTGAAAGTTGCAGATGGATCCCGGCATAAAGTCACTACCTTAGATGAGCTGACTACTCTTACGCAAAAACACCCTAAGGCAACTGCTGAATCCTCAACTGGAGGCGAGCGCATTGCAGGAAGCAATTCTAAGCCACGTAAATAACTACGCAGTATTGCATTTTATTGTCTTAATTCTCCTTTTTCCTTTTACTACAACTTTGAATTTATTCAACATTGCAGAATTACTTAGTATAATTTATTGTTACTTTTTATCCACAGTATTAAACCTTGTTTTGCTTTTATGTAACCTTAAGCTTCTTTCTTTCTCATTTATTTACATTTTTTTTAAATTAGTTAATTTCTAATTTTAATATAGTTTTTCGTTTTACTTCATTTATTAAAACTTGTATATTTTCACTTAAAATTTTAATTACATTTTAGGTTAAGTTCTACTTTGTTTTGGTACTAAGTTGTTTTGCTTTTGGTTATATTTTGTCCACAGATTAATAGATTCGTAACAAGTGCATAGTGCAATTTAACTTTCGGTCGCTTGGAAGGTTTTTTTTATTAATACATGATCATGGATACAAAGTCCTTTGGACTATTTGTCGTCTATGAGACACTTCTCTATGATACTTTTTATTTGTTCTAAGTTCTGCTATTTATTATTAGTAATCTTAACGTAGTTTAGTTGTAGTTGTCTTGCAAATCATTTTTATTTTTATTGTTTTGTGTATTATATTTGTCTTTTAATTTTTGAGTGTGTTAGCTGGCGGGTGGTGCAGGGATGGCAGTTTAGCAATCGAAATTATTACTATTTTTTTTACGTTATATAATTTTAATTATACTAATTTATTTATTCTTATAGTTTAGGTCTATATTATTTATTTATTTTTATATATTCTATTACATATAGATGAGTTCCGATGATGATTCTTTTCTTTCTGCCAACGAGTTTTCTTCATCAAATGACAGTTATTGCTCTATTACTGAAACGTTAGGTGATTTTGTGCGACATAAATTTGATGAATCCCGCTCTTTGTTTAATGTTTGCCACATTAATGCACAGAGCATACCTAGTCATTACAGTGATCTGATTGAGGCTTTCTCTGACGCTGATGTTCATGCCGTCTTGATTTTGGAGACTTGGCTTCAGCCCCATCTTCCTTCTACCTCTTACCCTCTCTCTGGCTTCAGTTTGATACGCAACGATCGAATTGATAGGAGAGGGGGGGGGGGGTCGCTATATATCTTCGTTCTGACTTTTCTTATAAAATTCTAGCTTCTTCTTCCCCCTATTATACTGCATCAGCAGAATTTCTCTTCCTTGAAGTTTGCGTAAAAGGAGCCAAATTAGTACTTGGCGTTGTCTACAGTCCTCCTTCTGTCGATTACTTCTCCAGTCTTGAAACAATTCTGGAATCCTTGGGGTCGGAATACTCACCTCACGTCATCATGGGCGATTTTAATACAGATCTCCTCACTCCGCACTTAACCTGTTCCTCCAAGCTCCTTTAAATTGTCGAGTCGGTTGGCCTTCACATTTTACCTTTACAAGCCACTCACCACAATATTGATGTGGAGGATACCTGGCTTGACTTAATCCTTACCTCTGCTCCTTCTCTTGTCTTCTGCCACGGTGAACACTTTGCACCTGCTTTCTCCTATCATGACCTCATCTTCCTTTCTTACGTCCTTAAACCTCCTAAACCTCCAGCTAAAACTCTACACATGCGTTGTTTTGGTCGCTTGGATGTTGAAAAGCTTTGTATGGATGCATCCAAATTAAACTGGAACAGCGTGGTTTCTGCACCCACTGTGGATGAAAAAGTTGGGGCTTTGAATGAAGCTACCCTTAAATTATATGACGTACATGCTCCCATCAAAAAAGTGAAGCTCAAGCGTTCACCTGCGCCTTGGATGACGATTGGGGTTCTGATTGCGATGAGACGTAGGGATCGCGCTTTCGGCAAATTTGGAAGAGATCGATGTGATCAAAACTGGACGCTTTATAAAGTTGCAAGGAATCGGTGCAATCAGATGATACGCAACGCCAAACGCCGATTTATTCTTAGTAACATCTCATCTTCTTCCCCTGCTAATATCTGGAAGTTCCTTGGAACCATAGGTATCGGTAAACGACACCGTTGTGAGTTTCAAAGGACGATTGGTCTGGATGATATCAATTTTCATTTTGTCTCCAACAGTCCTCTTGATCACCAGACCAAGCGTCTTACTGTTGAACACTTAATGGGTTTACCTCGTCCTAATATTAATCTGTTTCAATTTTCTCCAGTAGCTGTAGATGAGATCAAGAAGATAATCCTTTCCATTAAATCTAATGCTGTAGGTTACGACAACATTAGCCGACGGATGATTATCTATATACTTGACCATATCCTCCCAGGCATCTCGCACATCATTAACTTCTCCTTGGATTCTGGTAATTTTCCCTCACTGTGGCGTAAGGCTTACGTTATTCCCTTACAAAAGATCCCAAATCCCACTTTACCCAATCATTTCCGACCTATATCCATCCTTCCCTTCTTATCCAAGGTCCTTGAGGCCTGTGTCCACAAGCAACTTTCGCAGTTTATCTCTCGTAATAACTTATTAAGTCCCTTGCAGTCTGGCTTTAGGCCCGGTCATAGTACCGTTTCCGCACTCCTGAAAGTAACTGGTGATATTAGGGCAGGCATTGAGGACACTAAAGTCACTGTGTTGGTTTTGGTTGACTTCTCGAACGCCTTTAATACCATTAGTTATGACATTCTAATTTCCATCCTTTCCCTTTCTATGATCTCACCCGAAGCACTGGATTGGTTTTCATCATATCTTCTAGGGTGCCAGCAGTCGGTTCGTATCGATGAGCTATCATCTTGCTGGCTTGACATACATGCTGGTGTCCCTCAAGGCGGCATATTATCTCCTTTGTTGTTTTTTATATTTATTAATCTCATTACTCAAAACCTTCAGTCTGCGTATCATCTGTATGCTGATGACTTGCAATTGTACACACAAGCGAGTATTGACGATATTTCTACAGCGGTGGACACACTTAACAGGGACCTTGAGTATATTAAGAACTGGTCTGACAGGTTTGGCCTAATGGTCAACCCTTCGAAGTATCAGGCCATTATAATTGGTAGCCGTCCGATGATCCAGAGATTGAAAACAGTAGCTCTACCTCCTATCTTTTTTAATAGTACTGAGATTCAATTGTGTTCCACTGTGAAGGATCTAGGTTTATTAATTGATTCTACTTTGAGTTGGAAAGCCCAAACAACGACCGTTAGCCAGAAAGTCACTGGTACCCTGCGTTCTCTCTATCGCCTAAAACGTTTTCTACCATCTGAAATTAAGACAATGCTTGTGCAGAGTTTAATTTTTTCCCCTAATCGACTATGGTGATGTGTGTTATTTCGACCTGAATGCAGACCTTCTCAACAAATATGACCGTCTTCTGAATAACTGCATTCGATTCATTTTCAATCTTCGAAAGTATGACCATGTATCCACGTATCGATCTCAATTAAAATGGTTACCTATTCGTCAACGCCGTAGTTTGCGTGCACTCACCACCCTTTATTCTATACTGATATCTCCAACTTCCCCTACCTACTTATCTCCTCACTTTCAGTTGCTTAGTGCTAGTCATGAGAGAAACCTCCTCTCTACGAACAACCTTCTTCTCCTATGTCCATCCCATAGCTCTGGACTTGTTCATTCTTCTTTCCACATTCAATCAATTCTCCTTTGGAACGCACTCCCTCTCGAAATCAGGACGGCTAGCAATCGATACGCGTTCAAGATGAAGGTTCGGGAACACCTACTTAATAAATTGGCAGAATCATCATCCTCATCATTGGCAGAACCAGCGTCCTCATACGGCCAGCAGTGAAGGACCACGTCTCTGATCCGTAAGTCATCACTGGCAACACGCACTGGTTGTACATGTGTATGTGTATGTATATGTGTATATATGTATGTATGTGTGTGTATGTATGTATATGTATATATATATATATATTTGTATATATGTATCTTTATATGTGTATATATATATTCTTATTGTTCTTATTGTAATTATGTATATTATATATTTTATATACATATATGTGTATGAATATTAATATAATTTTATCTATTTTTTTGCGATGTACCGTTTATATCTTATGTATTTTATTTCCATGTATTACAATTTTTTTTGTTATTTTATTTTAGTATTCGCATATTAACTTTTTATTACACCTACTTCATTCTATCTCTGCATCATCCCAAGGTAGACTGGGAGAGAATGCCTTAGGCATTAAGTCCGCCTATATACCACTTGTGTATATGAAGTTTTAAATAAATAACTAAATAAATAATGCAGCTGCAGCGTGGCTCTACCACATCAAATACGTAGTGTTTCACAGTCTGTCTCTTTCATCAAAATGATCTTGTGGGCGTAACTGCTTGCGTGTGCACCCACCTTAATGGAGTAAACCAATGCTACACATTTAATCAAACACACGAAGCAATTTATGTGTCGACCTTGACTTTGTAGTATGCTTCTGATTTTAATAGAAGGTTATGTTATCAGGCTTATCATCATTACAACCCTTTACAAGTCAACTGCTAAACATACACCTCTCAGAAAGAATGCCACCAATTACGACCCTATGCCATCTGCATCCATCAATTTTCTGCATCTCTGACCAGGTCGTCACTTCATCATCATACACACATACACATATATATATAATCGGAAACTCGGAAACGGCTCCAACGATTTTCATAAAATTTAGTGTCCAGGGAGTTTCGGGGGTAATAAATCGACCTAGCTAGGATTTATTTTTAGAAAATGTCTTTTTGTCCATGTTTTCAGACAATGAAAAACTGCTACAGTATAAGAAGTGGATATCGAGCGGTCGCGAAATCGTAATGTCTTGGTTCACGTCCTGTCTTCGGTCCGACTTTTTTCCTTTTTTTCGAGTTCCCTTCTTTTGTGAGAAAATCTATTATTTTCGAGCCCCTTTTTTAGCATTTTTTAAAAATACGAAAATTTTAATTAAACTAATTGCACTCATGATTTTTTATTCAAATAACCAGTTCAGTTTTTCCTATTATGTCAATAAGAACAAAAAATATTATTTATGTTTCATCAGTATGTAATTTGTATCTAAATGTAATTTCAAAAAAAATCGAGTAAAGCTCGGTCATCCAGATAATAGCAATTTAAATACATGTATACTTATACGTATACTTATACGTCGTTCCTGATGTTGAATGTTGTGGCGCGTTAGGCAAACGAACCTTACTCAGCTTATGCTGTCGCCGAAACAACAGCGCTGGTTTTCAGTGGGTCGGAACGGCCCGAACGGCATCCACATGGGTTGTCACCTCTTGAAAGTAGTAAGAAGAAATGCCTCACAGCCTGTATAATTACATACCCTCTGTTCCCTTTAGACAGGTAGTAGACACAGCAGTGCAAACCCTGCTACTGGCGGCAGAAGCCAACCCAGACGGACTCCTAGGCCGAATTAAGTGCTACCACCAGTAAAAATTACCACCAAAATGTTATAATAAAAGAAACACCATGCCCACTTTCCATACATTGATTGACCTGTCACTTGATTCGTTTTGCAGGTCGCGTCTACCTATAACTACTGTTGCATAAAATCAATTATAGTTTATAATAACATAATAACGTATCACCTTTTTATTTAGAGGCCAGGGAAAAATGCTACAAAGTAAATAAATTTTTCAGGTTATAGCCTGTCAACTTTACACTATGGTGTACTATGGTGTGGAAAGAAAAATAACTTTCCACACCATAGTATAAAACCACAATAATCATATCTAATCATAAAATAATAAGATAAGTAACGTAAAACAATTGCTTATTTAACTATGTCATATTAATAAGAATTTCATAGTCTGTGAAACGAAATGTGTAGAACAAGTTTTTTTTAAATATATATTGGCATGGCTTCTGGGCTTTTAAGTCATTGTAAAACGCGTTCCGTCTCCAAAAGTCTATTTAGAATGATAAACATAGTAATATTACTTTTTTTTCCTGGCTTTATTGGAAAATTCTATTATGCGATACGAAATAAGCAAAATAAAGGCAAATTTATAAGATACTAGCTTACCAGGCAGACGTTGTTCTGCCCTTTTCGACGACAATTTGTCATGTCCTATTAAAAATCCCTAAATTTGCAAAAAAAAAAATTGTGGCTACCTAATTTTATTAAAAATTTTGTTAAGTAGTTTAGGAGTCCATCGCGGACAAACAACGTGACACGTAATTTATATATATATATATTAAAATTTTACATCACTAGACGCGTTAGAAAATTTTCAGGTCAAAATTACATTAGTAATTACGTCTTAAATGTTTTCCCACACACAAAAAGTTCACACATGTTCCCATACTCCTCTACTTCGCTCAATTACATCATGAAGTAAGCATACGTAAATTAGTTCGTTTCTATGGTAGACATGGCCGGCGAAAGGTAAGACCGTGGCCCGCACAGTATCAGTGACTACTCTACTTAAACTTATGTTCTTAAATGCTCTACTAACTTAATATACTTGCTTGGATGACTTCTCATATTTACGCGAAAAAAACAAATGAAATACGAGTTAAACTAATTTACGGATTTTATCAAATTAATATATAACAAGGTAGATAACGCTAAAACTGAAGCGTCGGAAAGTGGTCAATTGGCCACTCTGGCCCTTGGCTAACAAATGTTTTATTTCATTAAATATACTTTGTTACCCAGTTATGTGCATATCTGGGCCTAAAACAATTGTATTATCGTCGATGGTGTCTTTCTTGGAATAGTGGTGCCGGGAGTAGTGGTGTTGGGAGTGTGTTTTAGGAAGTGGATGAGGGGGGGTGCTCTTCTCAGGTAGACACTTATGTATTAATTAAGCGGAAGGTTGTGAATTAAATATTAACATCTTTATTAAACTCGATTGCTTAATGCGATTGCCAAGTCAGTCTATATATATATATATATATATATATATATATATATATATATATATATATATATATATATAATCGGAATCTTGGAAACGGCTCCAACGATTTTTATAAAATTTAGTGTCCCCTTTTGCATTGTTTTTGGATACCCCCTATGCAATAAATCAATCTAGCTAGGATTCATTTTTAGAAAATGTCTTTTTGTCCGTATTTTCAGGTAATGAACAACTGCTACATATAAGAAGGTAAATTTTGGCATAGTGTTATAAATTACAACAGCGCAAATGTCAGGTGGTCCTGAAATCGTAGTACCCTGGTTCGAGTCCTGTCTTCGGTCCGACTTTTTCCTTTTTTTTCAAGTTCCCTTCTTTTGTCAGAAAATCTATTGTTTCGAGCCTTTTTTGTGTTTTATTACAAACACGAAAATTTAAATTAAAATAATTGCACTCATGATTTTTTTATTCAAATAACCAACTCAGTTTTTTCTATTATGTCGGTAAGATCAAAAATATTCTTCATATTTCATCAGTATGTAATTTGTATCTAAACGTAATTTCCAAAACACACGATTGCCAAAAAAATACCGAGCAAAGTTCGGTCATCCAGGTACTTCTTGTAGTGATGTTGAGTTTCCTAAATTCCATAAAACAACTTTAAATTTTTATTAATTTGATGACTACTCATTGGTCCAGAGTCCGGCTTTTTACATAGAATTTCTTGTCATAAAACACAATAACTTATTTTGACCTGAACAAAAGTATCACTGGGTTTGAATTAAATGCGTATAATAAAAATGATATCTGTCACAATACAAAAGACGACCGCATGCTCCATATTTAGCAAACGGTTATGAAGGGGGAACTGCGTGCGTAATGAATGAATGTGACAATCGCGGGGAGTTTCATCTTGTGAAGAGTTATTACTTCTACTTACAAAAGATATTATGAAGAAAGTAATATTGCGACCTTAATTTAAAACAGGTTTGATTACTCCATGTTCAAATATATTTAATTTAATAAAAGAAATGAGAAAATTAATTTAATATAATATTGAAATATTTACTCAATTTACTTTTTTTTCGTATGTATGTAACATACAAAAAATAAGAGAAAAAAGTTATGAATTTTACGTACTCCAAAATATTTTCGGTTTTTTTGTTTTGTTTTAACAGTTTTTAAGTATTTTCATTACAATATGTACAAACTAAGATTTGATGGTCAGGACAAATCCATCTATTACATGTAATTTAGAATTTTGAAGAAGAACAATCACGTGATCTTGGACAATAGGCACATCGACCACTTTTTCTTGTTCTCTGGACAAACTGATTTGGGTTTGGTTCAATGTCACTTCCTTGTTGTTTTAAAAGTATTTGAGCTTTAGTGCTTAGTTCCCGTGGAATATTTGGAACACCAATTCTAAAGCTTATTGCGGGTTTTACCAAATTCAAACGCCACATCCAGCAGAAGAATTCTCAGTGCAATGAGTGTTTGCTCAGTTTGCTTTTTAGCCATCCTATTCATCCGATGAATTACCAAGCTATTTATACCTGCAAGATTTAATAAGTCAAAAAATACAGTAAGAGGCCATCGTCTACTGTTTCTTGAAACATTATATTGATTGCACATTTCATCAATAATGTCGAACCCACATTTATATTTGTTATAAAAAGTTACTATTTCTGGTTTCTGTTTATCTCCTGTAGTTAAATCAATTGTGCTATCATGATGCATTGTAGATAACAAAATCACGGATTTGTTTTTTTTTTTGGTATTTATGACACTAGAGTACAGTCTTTCTGAAATCCAAAACAGTAATTTTTCTTCTTTTTGACGTGATTTTTTGAAAATTGAAGGTATTTCTGGTTTATTAGTCTTGACGGTGCCTACAATGGTAGTTTTCCGTTTCAATGCCTATTGAGCTAGCGGTACACTGGTAAACCAGTTGTCCATTGTGATATTACATTCAAGATTGCAGACGGGATCCAACATTCGGAGTGAAACATCCAGGACTTTGTTAGATTTGTGGAAAGGCTATTCAGGCTGAGCGCCAACATAAATTTCTAAATTATATACGCATGGGAATTTCACATCTACCCCCATTATTATTTTGATTCCGAACTTTGAAGGTTTGTTGGGCATATATACGATAAAATTACAGCGTCCTCGAAACGCAACCAGCTGTTCGTCAATCGTTAGTAGCTCAGTGGGATTATAATTGTTTTAACAATTGGAAATGAACTTTTATACAATATCACGTATAGGTGCAAGTTTATCTAGTGCTTGCCTTTGAGGTCTGCTTGGAACATCATCAAATCGAATAGTGCAAAGAAGAAATTGAAATATATTCAAATAGACTAATTCCTGTGCCTCTAGAGTTAACCCAACAGTCTTTCAGGTTCCGCCTTCCCGATCTGTTTACACCTATCACCAGCAATAAACTGATAAAAGCTCAAATTTCCATCATGTTTGTTTGACGAGCATCTCTGTCACGTACATATTTTGACTGAATAATATTTACGAAGATGTTTGTGGATTCCACAATAATCTGCAAAAGCTACTAGTCAAAAAACAACTCGAAACAAGATAGTGAAGACTGAATATTTCTAGCGTTACCTTTAGGTCCACATTGTTGTCCTAAGATATTGTGCGAATTAGTTCTTGATGACGTTGGTGGTGTTTTGTACCAATGAGTAGTAGTTTGAGAACATACTCAGAGGAACATTGTCATCGCTTGAAAAACTATTCTCCATATTTTCTTCCATGTCTGCATTTACTCTCTCCTCTGTGCTCCTTTCTTCCGTCTCTTCTATGCTATTTTCATATTCTTGCTCTGTTTTTGAGTCACGGTTTATCTCTGTAACATACTCCTCTACATTATCTTCCGTATTGCTAGGTGCGATATCACTCTCAACATTCACATCTTCCTCTAATCGGCCGCGTTTCATATTTTCTTGACGTTCGTCCATAATGGCGACAAATCTGTAATAAATTATACAAAGTTCATAGCAAAATATACAATAGTCTTATACAAACTTAAAACACCTTGAATAGAAGAAAAATAAAATTAATACTTACAAGAAACACTTCAGAATCGAACAAATGATTTCGTAACGCCGATAATCGCGTGGGGTGAAATTCCGTCCCGAGAACTTTCCCGCCTTTTTTTGCCACTTGCGCCCGCGTCAAGTGCCGGTAGTGTACTGACCTTGAACCTTGTTTACTTGACAATCCTAGTCAAGTAAACAAGGTTCAAGGTCACACTAGGTGACACAATCTGTAGTCAAATAATTTAGATGATATGGATGAAAACATTGGTCGTATAGGAAGTATAGTTGTATCTAACCTAACAACATTTTATAGTGACCATATCAATGTTAAAAACCTTTTATGTTCTAAATATATACATTACTTGGCCATCGCATGAAAACAATGTTCTCACATCTTTTTTTTAGATTGCTTAGTGCGAAGTCAATCTATATATTTAAAACATAAAAGATTTTTAACATTGATATGGTCACTTGTTGTAAGGTTGTAATTTTGAAAGGAATTAAGTAGGGACTGAATATTTGACTTGGTTTATGATCTCACAACTTTTGTAGAGACTGGTTGCGAGACATAGTTTTTTTTACAAGTTATATTTTTGATAGCATCTCATAACTTTTTGTCATTAAGACCTTTCCTGTACCTTCTACTACTGGAATACCAACAACGTACCTATTTACACTTATTATACATATACAAGTAGACTGATTCATTTACTGCAAATGTAACTTTGTAATTATATATATTTATATGAGATTACAAAGATTATTTATGCAGTTGGTGTATCTAGAAAACTGGACGAAATTAAAATTTTTTACTTTTTTCTTGATTTATACACAAAACACTAATTGTATTCAAAATTTGAAGCTTCTATGTCTGCTAGAAGTGCTTTAGAGTTTTGATGATACATGAGAAAATTAAGAAAGTTTGACTAATTATAATTCTTAAATTATTGGTTCAAATTAAATTAAATTTGAAATATATCATGCTTAAACAATGCCTACTCGTTAACTGAAAATTCAAGCTTCTAGTTTTATCCACTACGAAGTTATAGGAGGCCGAAAATGGCCTGAATTGCTTCGAGAAAAGTATGGTATGGCCGTGCCGCTTTTTTGCTCGACTTGGCGGGGGTACTGCCGTGCCCCCAGATAACGTACCATATCAATTATCATGTATACAAATGTGAAGGGAGGGAATACAACCTTGTAGGATCAAATATCGGCAATCAATGATATTGTGTAACATCATTGACAGCAATTTGGTATATATATATAATATTCTCGTTGTGTATAATTGTTAAATAAGTGACAGCAGACTACTCTGCCAATTTAATAAATTAAATGGTTATTATAATATCTTCCACTCATTGTTCGGGAGTTTAGGGGAATTTTAAAATATGCAACTTGAATGTTGTTTTGGACGATTGTATTGATCTTACAACAGCTGAGAGGGTAAAAATATATTGCCAAGACAAAGACCCTGTTTAAAATTCACGTTAAGTACGGACGTAATTACTACAAGTACGTTGTTTAACTCTTTGCTCAGACAGAATGCGCAGGCGCTCCAACATGCCCCCGGGCGTTGAAATCTTTGATTTCAACCAGAATTAAATGACACCGGTAATGGGTAAATCCGGTTAAATGCCCTCTTGATAATCCTAGTAAAAGTTCTGATGTCTGCAACTCAAAAAATGCCATCGGCTCCTGGGTGAATTGCAACGACTCTTCTCAGCTTCCATTTCAGCGGTGGAAGGTTGTCTTCCTTGACTACCACCAAATCGTTTATCTTTAAGCTATCTTTGCAAGAACGCCATTTCACTCTTTGTTAAAGTTCTGAGACGTACTCCTTGCTCCATTTTTCCCAAAAATGCTGACGCAGTTGCTCAATGCGTTGGAACCTGGTTAATAACGGAGTGGAGTGATGCTGGTAGTCTGGTTGCGGTAAAGAAGTCAGCGCACGCCCAATGAAAAGATATCCTGGAGTAAGGGGCGTACAATCTGCAGGATCTGAAGATAGTGGAGTGAGTGGCCGGAAGTTCAATATTGCTTCGATCTGGGTCAACGTGGTGTAAAGTTCTTCATACGTTAAGTGACAATTGCCCAACACTCTAAGCAAATGATATTTTGTCGATTTGACTCCCGCCTCCCAGAGACCACCGAAGTGAAATGAATGAAACAATCATTATTTTTTTGGATGAGTACTGACTGCAGTTAATATAATATCATGATGCGTTTCCGGCAATGTTTCAACATTCTTAGGCTGAGAAGGCCGTTTTTATATATCATACATTAAAAAATCTGGACCTGACCACCAAAATCTAAGACCTGCCACAGCACTGATATCAACACCACGAGATATTAAGTCTGCTGGGTTCCTATCTGTTGGGACATATCCCCACTTATGGTCACTGGCCTTATCCAAAATTTCAGAGACACGATTACGGACGAAAAGCTGAAGTTTGCAAGGCAACATTCGTAACCACCCCAAAAAAATCGTGGAGTCTGTCCAAAAGAAGACTTGGTCAGTTTTAACACGAAGGGAATTTACAATCTTCTCATAAAGACGAGCTCCTACCAACGCACCGCACAACTCCAATCGTGGTATTGTTGTGGGTTTGATTGAGGCTACACGGCTCTTAGCCTTTAATAATCGAACCATAACTTGTGTCTTATCGCTGACGCTTCGAACATAAATGCACGCACCGTATGCGCATGCTTCTCAGAAGCGTCAGTGACAATATGCAGTTGCAGCGCCCGGCATGACTCACAGATAACTAGTCGTGGAATACGAAGGTTATTTAAGAGAGGAAGAGATTTGATAATGCCATACCAGCGTTTCTTAATTTCGGGAGACAGTGGTTCATCCCATGAAAGTTTGTCTAACCAAAGCCTTTGTATCAACATTTTCATGGTGATTACATACGGGGCTAAAAGACCCAGCGCGTCAAAGATTTGTGCAATTACTGAAAGCAAATCACGCTTAGTATTGCCATCGCGAACTAGTGAATTCAATGGAAGGCAGAGTTCATCTGAATCCGAATGCCAGCCAAGACCTAACAACTTGTCTGGCTCGCGAGAACCAATATTTAGGTCAAGTGATGTATTGGCAATTTCTGACAGTAACTCGGGATCGTTCGATCTCCACTTTCGCAATAGCGTAAGAGCAGATGCCAATACTTCGGCAACTCGTATGGCCGACGTATGGCCTTTAAGTGATCTAAGTCATCAGCACCCGTAAGCAGATCATCGACATAAAAATAATGCATTATGATGTCCGCTATGTTTATTTTTGCACTGTAGACCAAGTTGTTTCAGGCAGCGTGTTGCGAGAAATGGTGCACTTACCGTACCGTACGTGACAGTATTTAATTGAAAGGTCTGTATAGGCTCACTAGGATTGTTACGCCATACTATCTGCTGAAGGTGCCTGTCATCAGGATGAACGATTATGCACCTGTACATTTTCTCCACATCTGCAGACAAAACGTATTTATGTTGCCTAAAACGTAACAAAATCGACGTCAAGTCGTCCTGAACTACAGGACCGAACATTTGTATTTCGTTAAACGAAATACCTGACGACGCTGGGCAACTTGCATTAAAAACTACTCTAAGTTTAGTCGAAGTGCTACTTTCACGGAGTACGCCATGATGGGGTATAAAATACGCGCCATTACTTAAATTAGGTCTTTCACAAATTGTTATGTGTCCCAGTGACTGATATTCAGACATAAATTTATAATACATCTGCTTGATGTCAGACTTACATTTTTATCTACGCTCTAAGGAGAACAAGCAATGTGTAGCTCTTTTAAATGAATCTCCTAATAGACCGGTTTGTTTTTGAGAGGTAACCGAACGTAAAAACGCCCATCATCAAGACGTGACGTATTTCTTACAAAATGATCCTCACACAATTTCTCCTCAGGTGAATAATGAGATGACTCGGAACTTATTTCCTCCAGCTGCCAAAACCGCGTTAAGTCGATTCGAATATCATCTTTATTGTCGCCACAAAAATAAAAATCAGTCTTAGCGAAGTTGCATTGTAAGTCATTAGACATCAATGTAGAACGATGAACATTTGGACCAGAAAATGTCCACCCTAGCTTGGTTTCATGCAGAATGGGCTCATTACTTACTAACTTAATTCTTTGTGACTCTAACAAATCCCAAAAGAGATCAGCCCCGATTAAAATATCTACATCGGCAGGCTTATAGAATGCAGGGTCAGCTAAGAAAATATTCGATGGAAGTTGAAAATCACGTATGCTTGATTCGCGGCCTGGGGTATTGCTAGTAATTGATTGCAAAATGAAACAATTAATGTTAGCGGAATAAGTATTATCTAACGACTTTAAATGTACACGACACCTTCTGCTTACGTGAGAATACACGCTATTAATGCCTAAAATCGACTTATCTATTTCGACAAATTCTAAATTGAATCGTTTGCTCATTTCAGTTATAAAACTAGATGTACTACCGCAGTCAATACTGCGCGGGCGACGTGTTCGACGTTATTACAATCAAGTAGTTTTATCAAACCAGTTGATAATAATACATCTCGTTGTTCACTACGATGCGCTACGTTTGCAGATAAAGCGACGTTGTTCACATCAGATCCTGCAGTTGATGTCATTGACGACTGACGAGTGAGTCCCTGTCCGAGTGCCCGTCCCATTCTCGAGCGAGAAATTATTTTTATTTTGTACGGTATGACTTGTTGTCGGTTCAGTGACGTGAATCATTGTGTTGTGGCGGCGGTTACATTTGTTACACCCTGGCTTTTTGGCAATGGTTTGCAAAATTTCCTGACTTAAAACAATTATAACAGATCTTGTAAGATGGTAATAATTTCAATCTAGCCTCATTACTGAGTGCAAGAAAGTGTGGACATCTACCTAAATTGTGATCGCCGTTACATTTATAACCACTTTTGGGTTATTTATTTGAGTTTATATTATGAATTTTCGATTGTTGCACCGAAACCATGGAGTTTAATTTAGGACTCGGCCTATGCGATGCAAAGTGAACATTACGCGACGTCTCTAAAGTTTCGAGTAGATCAGCTCGGCTGCGCATAAACTGGAGGAATATATTAAATGTAACTGATTCATTCTTTTTTAAATGACCTTTAAACTTCTCCCACTCACGGTAGATTTTCTGATCCAATTTATGTGTAACATATAAATTAGAAGCGCGTCCCAATGCTGAACTGGTTCGCCTAACGATTCTAATGCCCTCAGGTTTTTACTTAATAAATCGATTAAGCGCTTTAAAGTTACAGAAGACACCCTTGTAATCGTTTCAAGGTTAAATAAAGTTGACACATGATTTTGAACTAATAATCGTTTGTTATTAAACCTCTCACATAAGACATTCCAAGCCACTGTATAGTTACTTGCAGAAAACTCAAATGATTGAATTACCACAGCAGCAGACCCTTCGAGAGATGCGCGTAAATAATGAAATTTATTAATTTCATCGATTTCATCATTAGAGTGAATAAGGCTAATGAAGGTATCATGGAACTCCAACCAGTTCTCATATGATCCACTAAATTTTGGCAACTGTATAGTAGGTAACTTAACAAACTTATGATTACTGACTCGAGAACTCTTGTCACTACCTGCCGATTCAGAGTTAGCATTATGGTGATCGCTCAGTAAAATTTGAGCTTTAGCGCCTTGTAATACTGAGTTTCAAAGTATGAATGCTGAGTTAGTTGTAATTCGGGCTTGTCGACAATACATTCTAAGCGTAACTGCACCTCATCATATTGGTTATACAATGTGTCCAGCTTACCCATACGCAAATTCGTGCGTCATAGTTTTGTAAAGGTATAGTAAGCGAATCCAAGTAACCAATGAACGCAGTTAAGCGGCCTTTAAAACTAACTCGTTTTTTGATCTACTCCTTTTCTTCGGTCATTCTGGAAGATGAGAGTATTCGATCTGGAATGTATCCAATTACAAATATTCAAAAACAATCTTCGACTATCTAATGCACTAACTAACTACTAAGCTCTGAAAAACTACTTAACTATATTGTACAGTATGTAGGTACTAACTCGGCAACTAATAATTTAATAATATTGTAGTGACAAGTAACTTTACACAATCTTTCTCGACGTTCAAATAATAGTAGATAATTTTATGATTTAAGATACTTACATACTAATTCAATTATTATATACCCACGAAATCAAAGAAAAAACCAACAATCGTCCTATGCTACAATTACGCTATTACTTTAGTATAAATTTATTACTATAAAATACTCTAAACAACAAAATAAATAATAATTAAAGCCTAAAAATATTTACTTGGTGTAGGTAATAATAATTAATGCTACTATACGATTTCTAGTGCATAAATATACTAAATAATGTAAATAAGCAAAAAATAATGTAGATTAATTTCTAACAGTATCCTTACAATACAACTTCTTACTTAATTACTGCAAATTATCAAAAAAATTGCGAATGTTAACCACAACGCAGTAGGTAATTAATAATCGATAGGAAAAATAAACTCACTAACCTTATAAGTCCGGTGATTTACTCCAAATACTATTAGATTACCTTAATAGAGTGTTGGATGATGATAAATCTTAAATTTTATCTTAAACACCACGTAATTACTGCAAATTGACCCACATTCTTGATGGCGGCGACGTAACTCCAAATTTGATTCCAACATAAACTCCACTAAATTTACCATATACGAGTATAATATAAATTCTGGTGCTTATTACGAGTATTTTATATCCGGCGACGATCCAGGACCATGTTCGGGAGTTTACGGGAATTTTAAAATAATGCAACTTGGATGTGGTCTTGGACGATTTTATTGATCTTACAACAGCTGAGAGGGTAAAAATATATTGCCAAGGCGAAGACCCTGTTTAAAATTAACGTTAAGTACGGACGTAATTACCGCAAGTACGTTGTTTAACTCTTTGCTCAGAAAGAATGCGCAGGCGCTCCAACACTCATATTGGGCATTTTTCAAACTATGTGGACGTTATATAATATAAAATATCAAAGCACTCCTCGCCGTATTATGCCAATAACTGGGATGCGTATTCTGTATGTATTAAGGATGTAATGTGCAAAGCTATTTATAAAAGTCTTGCAAAAATATAGTATAGTACATATACCCATTCAACATAGTATACAAAACATTACTATATAAGTAACTAGTTGAAGAAAAAGCTACTATCACAAAAATCAACAATGAAACGAGTGAAATATGTTATCAAACAAAATTGCACATATATATTACAATTAAATGTAATTAAACTTTGAAAAGAAATTGTAATTGTATATAAAATACGAAGATAAACTTAAATTTGTATATAAAATACGAAGAAACTTTTCCCCCTGCCTTATAATTATGTAGTTGCGGAACAAAATAATCCACTGCCTCATATCACTCGTTGGGTATCGTAAGAGGCAACAGCAGCGCGGGAAGCAGCGTATTTCTGATAATAATTTAGAATATTAAAAACGTACAGTTTTTAACCTGTCTGCCAAGCGTAGAAACTATTGTAAATATCCACCTAAGTGGCAATCATGAGGGAGGCCTATTTTCAGCAGTAGACTTTTGACAAAATATAATGAAAGAATTAGTACATGAATGAAATTTTGCTACGTCAGATTTCAGAGCTTCATGGCTTAGTTTAGCTTGAGATGCAGCGCGAGATACGCAGATTAGAATCTCGCACGAAACAAGTATTTGTATGCCCCGAAAATAATTGCTCCGAGTCTGGATGTTTGTCATTGTGCATTTTACATTTGTAAACTGCCTCCACGATACAGTAACGTTTTATAAAGAATGAAAAATGACGATTCATTCGCAAAATATGTGACGATTCATCATTGATTCGTTTTTATCTCGAATATGATTATATACGTTATTTGCATCTGCAAGATATCAAATATATACTGTATCCCTTTAAGATAGTGTTGAAATTGCTTCGCGATCTCGTCCGTGCCACATCTGGATGAAGGCCGCATGAAAATCCCAAATGAACGTAACTAAGAAAAACAATACAGTGAAACTGATTTGCTTAAAGCCGCACAATTAGGGGATAGTAATGTGTTTATTATACAGGCCTAAAAATGAAGAATGGTAATGTCATTCACCTTCACTTACATATATTTAGGTCACATTATTTAAGATCAGCTATGTATATTTATAAGCAGATCAGCTAAGTATATTTTAATTAAAAGAACCAGAATAACCAATCAACGGATTATTAGTAAGCTTAAGTGGCAATGAGCCGGGCATAGGGCATATATATTTTTAAATAAATATATGGGTTCATTTACTTCCTTTACCTATTGTACACATTTTAAAACCATCATTTTTCAGGAGTAAACTCCAGTCACGTGTACTGTGGTATATATACTGCGAGCGCATAACTCGTGAGCTACATCGGAAAGTGGTCTAAAGTAAGTGTTTGAATAAATATAATCGTTGGAAATCCATGGGTCTATTTATATACTTTTTTAACTTAATTTAGCTTATTACTACTCTGTATCGTTTGTTATAAAGGTGTAAACATTTAACACACATTAATTAGCTAGACGTGCGTGTGTGTATGTAAATGCAGTGAATTTTTTTAATTCAGTTTTCATTTACATACTGACGTCTGAATATTTCGAAATTTTGTGGACATATTCAGAACAGATAGCAATACAATAATGTCATAACTATAACCAAATATTTCTAATAAATTGTATTCCAATATTAACCGTGTAGTGGCGACGTAAGAATACCCACTACTCCATATCGTCCGGTGGTTTACGTAAGAGCCAAAGCAAAACTGAAAGAGGAGATATGAAGCGGCAAATCTTTCTGATAACAATCCACAAATTATAAAAAACAGCAGTTGTCGACCCACTTGTCAAACGGGATAACTATGGCAACATTATCCCAATTTAATAATACGAGTATGTGTCAAGGCCTTCTTCAGTGGAATTTCATAGACTATAATGGATGGAATGGACCTAATATTCTCACTAGCATTATCAAAGTTTGTGGTTGAAGCGTGTCGTTTAGGTTTTTTTTCTCTTTTTCTTAAATAATGTTACTATAAAAGGATTTTCTCCTATATTGTGGAGTTTACATACAGGAATTGACATTCACACAGTATTTGTAGGGCCAACAATTATTTGTAGGTCATACAAATACTTGTTCCGTGCGGGATTCGAACTCAATGATAGGCTAATGCACCACGGAGCCGTCAAAACATTTCTTAATCTCTGATTGTATGGATAATAAATTGTAGGTAGTAGAACTTTGCGTTTCTACTGCAGCACGAGTGGGTCAACTCGACCGTAGAAGTTCAACATTTACATTTGAACCCAACACAGTATTTAACTTGGGTTAAGGGCTAAAATTAAGTTGTTACGTTAATTCTTGTGTTAGTTAGTCTGCATATTTGCAAGATCCAAAGTTTCCTAAATTATTTCCAGTTTACATTGTACACGTTGTTTGTGTTTTGCAACTAGGGTTGCCATACCATAAAGTAGAATAAAACATATTATGTTGGAATATGTATAACAGCATATATTCTGTTATACGCATTTTTAGACATTTATAACAGAATAGCTGTTATACATATTCTGTAGATCATATAAAATACTTATTAAACATTACTATGTTTTGTCATTAATATGTTTGATTTACTATTGGCTCAGAAAATACTTCAGTGGGGGAAAGAATTAGCAAGAATCCTTGTAGGACGTTCTTTAAAAAAACAGTTTTCAATTTCAATCTTAATATTAGAAATAGTTTGGCAATCACTTCATTTCGGAGGGTTATTATCATACATAAAATCCTTAATATTATAATTTTATATATTTTTTGGGTTTTTATGTATAACTGACCTGGATTAATGTATTTAAAGAATAATAATAATAATAATATAATAATACTTTATTTTCTAAAACTTGCATAACTATCACATTTATAATAATATTTTATTATCTATCCCTAGTTGAATGATGGCATCTGTGTCTGTAACTAGATAAATATATATCTGTATTTCAGATCACAGTGCTCTTCCTTATTACATATTAACAGATTAACATAAGATAACTTAAATAGAAGGTGTACAAAGAATTTTAATAGAAGGTATACAAAAAAATATTCATATAAGTTATCCAAAATAAATTTAAACTTCCAATAAGAAATTCATGTTCGACACTTTAAGCAAACTTTTTATTTTAATTAATACTAATTGAAAAGAAAGGACTTAACAGTCCTGAGTCCGCTGTAATTTTTTTTAAGTTGCAGTTTTAAGTTCTGATTTAACACTTGCTCTACACTAACTATATTATGATATAAGAGAATTGCAACTCATCTATTTCCGTTTGTTTTGTGACACACAATTAAAAGAAATTTTAGAAAGTTCTTGTGGCCTCCGATAGTTGACAGTATACTGAACCGCAACGTCAAAGATATGTGACATTATTTAATAATGCAATAGAAATCGCCAAACTTAGCGATTACCGTAAATCTGGTCTTCTATTTTAGAGAATAGAGACCTATTTCTGTCATTGGATTATTTTTATACAAATAAGAATGACAAAGCTGGACTACGTAGACTGCTGACGACGAATGCTCTCTGTTTCTACAGACGACTCGAAGTGTCTATAAAAGAACTAGAAGCTCAGTTACACTAACACGTTGTTGGTCGTGCATGCGTGCATCGTCTACTTTGAGTAGCCACTCCATCCACATTTACATTTATTCTCGATTACGAGTAAGTGTAAATGTTGTCACCCGTGAGGACTAAACTGAAATGCCTCGTTTCCAGTCAAAAGGGTCTCCAGTTCATTACATTCACCATACGAAACACAGCAGATCTTTTGTAGCGTTAAGCTGCTATTTTATGCTGGTATTCTGTAAGAACGTAGTCCTTTCCCGGTCAAACCGACCCATTTATTCTACCGCTAATGCTGCACCTAAAAATATAAAAATCTACTGAAATCTAAAATTAAATATCTACTGAGCAGATTAAGTATGAATCAAAATGAATCAAAATATAAATGCGTAAGAACTAACATGGCGTGTCTCGATACCAGTAAAAATATCTTATAATTCTGCTGTGTTTCATATGTAGAGACATATGAAGAGAGAATTATGGCAGTGTTTGGCGGTTACTGTAAGAGGGTGGTCTCAAACAAAAAATTTGAATTAAACGTTTGGAAATTTTTTGACCAATTACTTTGCTGTTTGCCCTTGAGCCTATGACCCTGCGATATGACAAGGTCAAAGATGCCTACGAAATTTATTGTTGTATTGCCGTTCGTGAAATGCTTTAAATTTCGATAGATTTTAGTAAATAAAAAAATTCAAAATGTGCGTTTAAAGTTGTGTGTATGTTTAGCAAAATATCAGTGCCATAGGCACTCTACTCCGTTCATATGTTACTTATTTTACCTTATTTTTTACCTATGTTTACCTTATTTTTTTTCCAGACGATATATATATATATATATATATATATATATATATATATATATATATATATATATATATGTTTCATAAAAAAATTATAGGTTGCTCAATAAACTAATATCGTGCGCCCAGTGAAGCGATTGGATATCAGCTAGTGTATAGTTTATACTCGTATTTAATTACATTTAAATTGCGCATTTTCCCTCTTATATAAGTTATATATAATTATTCCTACCTATACTATGTATTGTTATTCATGTTATTTAAAATATTTTATACGATGTTAGGCTTTTTTGGAGATGAATTAATTATACTGGATTTACTTAAATGTTTAAGTGTTCAATGTATTGAAATTGTTAAATAAAATATCAATTAAAACAAAGGAAAATTAAACTTCGCCTGAATTTATTTCTTTAAATACCCTTGTGAAATCAGCATAGACAGAGAACAGCTAGGCTCAGGAAAACTAAGTAGTAAATCGTTATGACGTCAATCTCTCGCAATCAGACCAAGGGCGCTCCTAACATTTCGTGTCAGCCTCCTTACGCAGCTATATCAAGAGAAATGCCATTACAATAGAAGTTGTTTTCCCTCGTAACAATTTGCTGTGATTTCTGTTAACGTTTACGATAGCTTTTGTACTTAAAAATTTCACAAGTCGAATAAAAGCACTGATTAAAACAAAAATATCAATGAGTGAAACCAGTTACAGATTTTGGGGCGTTATTAACATTATACTAAACAGTTTTTTATGAGAACTTCACCCATGACTCATATATGGCTGTAGTACAACTGGTTTGCCTTAAACGAGAAAGGACCACTTTCTCACAGAATACCAGCGTTAAATAGAAGCTAAATGCTGATGCGTTTTGTGTGGTGAGTGCAGGGAATCGGAGAATATTTTGACATGAAATAGGCATTTTACCAGTCTTTAAGGTGTTCGAGTGGCAACATCGTACCGGTAAACGAAGTGTAGGGCGGCCCTCTACTAGATAAAGTGAAAATCTGGTAAGATATGTAGAAAATCGATGGATACAGGTGGCTAAGGAACGTGCTTCGTGGTGTTACTTGGGGGAGACCTATGTTCAGCAGTGGACTTGAGAAGGGCTGCAATGATGAGGATTGAAGCCGAAATGTTTGCTCCATACGAAATTTATAACGAGTGCTCGGCCCCTACTTAAAACTTTGCGGGGTAGTAGTAAACGTAGTTATATATTAAACACCCGCTTCAAGCACCAGAGAAGAGGCTCTTGTCCGTATGACAGGGCAGTGTATTCGGAAACTGCATCAATTAAAAGTTATGGAAACTATGAGAGCTCTTCTTAACAGCCCTTAGCATTTACTTTTTGAAATTTATTGTAAATATATATATTTGACTTCCTTAACTTTAAATGATAAACTATAAGTACATTCTACCACTATGATAAATGGTAATTTAACAATGTTTTCAAATAATTTCAAAGACGTTTGAGTGAATATAGCCACGCTGCAGTCATATCATGACTACGACCTTCGCGAATAGAGCGTAAAACAGGAATTGTGTTTTTAAACGACTTCAAAATAGTAGATTCTCAATATGTATATATATTTTTTGTATGTTAAGGCATAACTTCTTTGTTTATGAATCGATTTCGATAATTCTTTTTTTTTTATTAATCCACCTTTTAGTCATGGGATACAAAGTTTTTAGTGAAATTATTCTAGTTTTAGCTTCGGATTATATTCTTTAGTCCCCTAGAAAGGGGTTCACTACAAACTTCAAATAAAATGTAGTTAAAAGTTGATTCCAAAAGTATAATAGTTCTGCACAATATAATAGCTTCTGCCTTCAATTCTGCGATACAATATACTTTAGTATTTCTTAGTTTCAGATGCTAAGATGTGGAAATAATTTTATTCTATGTTTTTTAAATAGTTTTCAATTTTAATTTTAATTTAAATTATGTTTCAATTAAATCAGAATCATCATGTTGTTTTCGTCATAAAAGCTCTTTTTATTGCCTTAGAATCAATTACCATGGTTTGATTTTGATTCTTTATTGAGAAAGATGTTAGCTGAGAATGTCTATAGGCCGCAGCAGCTCATGACCATTAAGTGGATTGTTTGCACATTTGTCATACTTAACTCTCCTCCAAACTAACATTCAAAACGAAATGCTGTACATGGGCCTCTCTTACAGATTGCCTCATAGGGATATGTGTTAAGTTGTTACACTTGGCAGGCGGGTTTTACCGCAGCATCCATTATTATTTTGAGATAACTACAGCAAGATGTTGCTGCCATTTCCTGTTTCAGTTGTTGTTGTATCAGTTGTCATACTTATTTAAAAAAAAAATTGATTTGAATAGTTCACTGTTGCTGATAAGTGATTGTTTATAGTAAAATAAAAAAAAATTCATTCAATATGTAGTATTCAAGGAAATATAGAAAGACGATATGCTGTGTGATATAAACACACGAGATACACGGTACCAGCATTAACAGTTTGATTTATATTAGCCTGTCGTATACACCAACGAAATATTCCTTAACCTTAATCACAAATTTGTTGGTAATATATTCGCTTATAACGCAAATGTTTTTATAAATATTTTCATTTACTCATTAATATTTATCCATATATGAGTCATAGGTGCAGTTCTCATAAAACTGTTTAGTGAAATTATATTAATAGCGCCCCAAAATCTGTAAAGCAGTTTTACTCATTGTTATGTCTGTTTTAATCAGTGGTTTTATTCAACTTGTGCAAATTTTAAGTACAAAAGCTATCGTAAATCTTAACAGAAATCGCAGCAAATTGTTATGAGAAAATACAACTTCTATTGTAATGGCACTTCTCATGATAAATCTGCGTAAGGAAGCTGACACGAAATGCTAGGAGCGCCCTTGGTCTGATTGCAAGAGATTGACGTCATAACGCTTTACTACTTAGTTTTCCTGTGCCTAGCTGTCCTCTGTCTTTGCTAATTTCACAAGAGTAGTTAATAAAATAAATTCAGATGAAATTTGATTTTCCTTTGTTGTAATAGATTTTATTGTTCAACATTGTTCAATACATTGAACACGTTAACATTTAAGTAAATCCAGTATTATTAATTCATACCTAAACCTAAAAAAGCTTAAAATTATATAAAATAGATTTAAATAAGATTAATAACAATGCATAAGATACGTAGTATAGTTAGGAATATTTATTTATAACTTATATTGAGGAAAAATGCGCAATAAAACTGTAATTAAATACGAGTAATAATACGAGTAAAAAACTTAAAATAGAAGCTTAATGCTACTGTGTTTCGTATGTTGAGTGTAGAGAACCGGTGATCCTTTTTACTGTATACGAGGCATTTTATATTAGCCCTCAGGGGTGAGAATGCATAAGCATATTGGTTTTTAAGTGAGGATAAATGTGTGACATCAATAGGAATTTACAAAGCAAAATGATTTGTTTTTATATAGAATAAGGGTCACAAACGCGCACACGATATATTTGATGGTAAGTGGATGCTGTAGTCCATAAACATCTACATGTGTCTTCGATTGAGAATGTAAAAAATGCAGATTGTCGTCACCCTTGACGACTATGATGGCATGCCTCGTCTTCAGTAAAAATGGTCTCCATACTCACCTACAAAACACGGCAGCTTTAGTGGTGGAGCGTTTACCCCGGTCGAGTCAACCCATTCGTGCCACTGTCATAAAATAACTATAGCGTGGCTCTAGCTCGTAAAAATATTTACAAAAAATTCTAGTCCTTGTTAATTTTTCTGCATGCAGCCATGCAGAAAAATCGCTTGAAATTAGATTTAACGGTCTTGAAATTTTGCATAAAATAGAATGAAATAAGTGAAGATATATTGCGCAGCGCGCCTTTTCAGGACATATTTTAACAGTTCCGAAAAAAGCTTTATTACACTTCAGTTATTCTTTGGATCACAATATTTTTTTTTATTTTTAATTTTCTTATTAATGATCTATGTCTGAGTAAAATGTCACACAAGAAATAATCTGTAATTTAAAGTTTAAATATGGCATTTTTATAGGATGGTGAAAATTTAGCACACAACCCACCTGACGGTAAGTGAATGCTGTAGCTAATAGACATCTTCATATATTCTCGATTATGAATCAAAATTCAGATGGGTTGTCACTCCTGAGGAATCAGATGGAAAGTCTCGTTTGAAACACAGCAGTATTGAGATGCTATTTACATATAGAATGGCAAAGATATAAATTAAGTTATCCAAATATAAGTGAGGTTTTACAACAAGTTACTTTTAGGGGTGAAAAGTCAAGTTAAGTAGTAAAATTACTGAGTAATTAAAGAGTAGACGGAAACTACAGACTTCTATTTGGCACGATCCTGAAACACCTCTCTCGTTTCTTTCACGTTTAAACTAGAACAGTTAAGGGTATCTACTCTTAATTTGGAATCCAATATATCGCCAATTTGTTCGGTATCATTTAATCTTATTTCTCTCTAATTATTTTTCAATTTCATACAAATCACATATAAAAACAAAAAAACTCGACATGCTTGCAACTTGTATCCGACGTGTGTAACTTGTTAGCTGCATGTTGCAACTCCACGCCGTGAACAATGCAGTAGGACGTGTGTCAGGTCGCTGTAGTGTTGGAATGTTAACTGCAGTTCGCTTTAATTGCAACTGTACTTCACGCTTGTCTGAGATTAAGGACCGTTTATTAACTGTGATTAAATTATACCATTGTGTGTAGTTACATTATTTAAGCGTATTTCCTGCTACGAAATATAGGTATCTCATATTCTAAATAATCAAGTGTGTAGGTCACTTATACAACACGTAACATAATTAACGCACTTTGAGAAAGTAGTTTGTTAAGAATCGTTTACTGGATAGATTCATATCATTTTTAATATAGGTAATTTTTTAACCCAAAAATAATTAAAACTACGTACATTACAATCACACTAAATCTGTACAGTCAAAATAAACTGAAATGGACCGTAACTTAAGGCAATAAGACTTTTAAAGTGCAGTTTTATTTGTATTATTACTAATTCGAGCATTCAATAAAAATAAAGAAAAAGTCTTTGCGTTCGTGGATTTGTACTGTGACCACAACATTCTTCAGGAATTAGTATAATTAATTTGATAAATAATCAGTGCATATAAGTATTTAACTAAAGATTCAGTGTATGTATTATGATTATGACATAATATACCAATTGGGGTGTCTGAGGGTGTGCGTTAATTACGTTACATATTATATATATATATATATATATATATATATATATATATATATATATCTTGGCACTAAGAGTTACGGGTAGCCGCATGCACTTTCTATTCCTCCTGTGTTGCCGTTGTTCATGGACGGTGGTAGTCACTGTCCACTCCTCTCTAAAAAAAATCACTGTTTGAATCTTTAGCTATAATAATAGCATTTCTAATTTTCATGTAAAATAGAGTAAAATTTTTCAGTTTTTCAATTGATCACTCTTCCATCAGACTCATGTCCGGTTAATTTCACTCTAATTGGCCGGACATGAGTTCAATCAGTGAGTGCCACCCTGGGCGTCGCCGCGGCTTCGAGGCGGGCCGTGGTACTTCAAGAGCGACGTTCATATTTCAGTTAATTTTACATTTTTCTAATGTAGAGAAAGTGCTTTTTAATATAAGTGTGCTGCGCGGTGAAGAAACTAGTTTAGAATCGTCAAGCATCTCGTGTACAACTTGAGTATATTTCATCAAAAATATATTTTTTTTTAAATTTATTGCTCAACTGTTTTTATACGTGGAATAGCTATGCTGCAGCTTTATTACAGTTGTAGCACGAATACGTCGGTTCGACTAGGGACCACGCTCTCATAAAATACCGGCGTCAATTATCAGCTTAATGCTGCTGTGTTACGAATGGTAAGCGTAGAGAGACGGAGACCCTTTTTTACCGGAAAAGAGTTATTCTATCTTAATCTCCAAGGGTGACAATCAATTCTGTATTGTAAGTCTTAATTGATGATAGATGTAAATTATCTCTGGGCCACAGCATCCCTTATACTATAAAATTCCTTATACTATGAGATAACTGTATTGCGCATCATCTATACCCACATTAAAATATTTAATAAAGGTTTTCTTCTTTATCAGCACACAACAGTCCACCGCTGGACTTGTGTCCCTCAAAAGTAGGTCGGATTTGCTATTATCGCCAATAATCTGAAAATAAATTCATTAAAGTCATCAACAACGCGGTCATAAACTAAATATTAATGCCGGGTTCCTATATTGAAAAATTAGTTTCGTTTTATTTTACGCGCCGTTTTGCAGTTAATGAAGTGCATGAACCCGAGTTTTTTTAAGTCATCCTACGTTGCTGAATAAATAGTTTGTAATATAAACTGTTTTTGAATGCATCTCATATGTACTAAAACAGACCTTTATGGAGAATGAAACGTTTCTCAAATAATTAAAATACCCTGATTAGATACGAAAATACGGATCGTGATTTCGCTTTTAAAGGTGTTGAGCGAAAATGGAGTTTGGAGGAGTGGTTAGTTCTTGTTGTTTTGGCTTTGGTAGTGGCAGTGATTGTTCACGCAAAACTGGAAGGGAGAAAGGTGCTACAAAACTAGTCATTTTGTTTTGCCCATGTCTTAGTTAATCCATCTTAGTTCATCCACATCCATTAGTAGTTACCCATCTTAGTTAATCACTTTATAAAAATTAAGATTATATTTTATACCCTCACATGAACTGTCTGCCCTAAACTATATTTTGTCCGTAAAACCTAATCTAATTAGTGTAAAATATTTAAGAGGTCGTTTCCACTAAAATGGGTATCCGGTTTTCTACACTCACCACTATTTTAAGCTAGTATTCTGTAAGAGCGTGGAATTTTCCCGGTCGAGCCGACTCATTCGTGCTACAACCATAATATAGTTGCAGCGTGGCTTTACCACATGTGCACGTGTACCAATTGTAAAACCTAAACACCAACTCGCTGAAGTTTCCTCTAATTTGTTTAAATATAAAAGCTTTGATATGTAAAACTTAATTATTTAAATCGAATTCAAATAAAAAGTTATGTTTTATTGTACAATTACAACCGCTGTATTTATTTAAGTGGAGTCATGAATAACATTAGTTATTAAGTAAGTAAAGTAGACACTTCTATTCTTTATCTCTTCTGTGGAGCAGTATTACTCAGACACTATTTTATACGTGGTAGAGCCATGCTGCAGTTATATTAGTAGTATAGTTGTAGCACGAATGGGTCGGCTCGACCGGGGAAGGACCACGCTCTCACAGAATACCAGCGTGAAATAGTAGCTTAATGCTGCTGTATTTCGTATGGTGAGTGTAGAGAACCGAAGACCCTTTTTACTGGAAACGAGGCATTCCATCTTAGTCCTCACGGGTGACAACGCATCTGCATTTTGATTCGTAATTGAGTAATGAAGAATGTATGTGGTCTATGGTACTGAAGCCTTTTCGGAAACCGGCTTGTTCGGGAGGCTGGAAGTCGTCGAGTCTGCATGCGAGACGATTCGTAATGACTCTCGAAAACAGCACGTAGACGCGGCTCAGAAGGTAAATCGGTCTGTAGTTCTTCAAGAGAGCGTTGTCGCCTTTCTTAAAGATCAAGACCACAGCACTTCTGCTCCACGCCTCCGGAGTAGTGCCACCATGGAGGACGGAATTGAAGAGCTTCTGAAGGACTTTAAATACCGATGTTCCACCCGCTTTCAGAAGCTCCGCTGTAATTCCATCCTCGCTTGGGGCCCTGCCGTTTTTAAGGTACTGGAGAGCCAGTCTAATCTCGCTCAGACTGACGTCCGGGATATCATCGGAATAGTGTCGGGTAAGACTTGCTCTTGGATCGTTACTCACACTTGCTTGTGGCTCCAACGATGATGTGTACAGCTGCCCATAGAACCTCTCAATCTCATATATATGGTGTATGATATAGTTACTTTGCATATTATCGTAACACGAAGCACGGACAAGCAACACAGTAAAAAAACACGGAAAAAAGCCGTAAAATTTTTAATTTTTTAAATAATATACATCATCTTCATCATTATTAAAACTTATCAAAGTCAGCTTAGTGGGTCATAAGATTAGTACTCGAGAATTCTCTCCCCCATAGATTGTCCCATAGAGGGAATTTCGCCATAGTTACCACGCTTGGATCTTGCGACAAACACGAAATTATATTGTGGCGGCTCGAAATTATAATGTTTTACACATTAAACTTTATGCTTCCTACGCCACCGACTTAGGGAAGAAATAACATTATATTTATTTTGTACAAGCTATAAATATGAAATCTTGTGTTAAATCTTCGAGTTGTACCGTATTAGAAGCTACGCCGTAGCACAGGACACTTTCGATTATTATTTTTTTGTTTAAAAAACGTTACCCCCCTTGGAAACACTTGGATTTTCTCCTGTATCATGAAGGCAGTTTACAAATATAAATTATACAAGGATAAACAGCCAGAACTGAAATAATTATTTGTAGGCAATACAAATACTTGTTCCGTGCGGGATTCGAATCCGCGACCCTCAGCGCAGCAACTCATTGCTAAGCAACTGCGCCACGGATCCGTCAAATATTATCAAGTAGCTCACGTTTAAGCGCCCGCTGTAAATTTCACAGTACGCAAGCAAACCGGGTTCGATCTCCGCCGGCACCAATGGACTTGTAAATTGCAATTTAAGTACTGATTTACCACGTGCTTGGCGGCGAAATGTAACTTAGAGATTTTGCGTTGGGGAATCCATCACTCCAATTCATCTAGACTACGTCATTTGAGTTAACTGCGAAAATGGTCGGAAAGACCTCATCATGGGCTGCAGTAGATGATATTTGATACAGAATGAGATATATCATTTGTATCAGAAACCCTAATTCTGAGTTCAGAATGAAAATAAAAATTGTGCCAGCAATAACTATTCTCTACCATTGGTATTAACAACCCTCGTTCTCTTACTTGTCTTTTATGTTCAACCGTGAAATATGAATTAAAATATTTATGTGTGGGAAGTTGCGATTGTGAAGCCTTTGCCAAATTATTATATTTAGCTGTTTTAAAGTGTACACGTTTTATCATCATGAACTACGACCTAAACTGGTCAGGAGGACATTATTTCAGGAATTAATATTCTAAATTAATAACATTCTAACTAAATAAAATTAATAACATTCTCACTACGTATAACATTCAACACTTTATCCTACATTTATTACCCTTAGTGGTGGTACATTTTAATTTGGTGAAATTTGGATCGCTTTGCATTTGAAATTAGCGGGAAGTTCCAAGGATGGCCTGCAGGAACGACCAATTTTTTTTAAATCTGCAAAACGGAAAATTTTGCTAAGAGCCTACTTTGAAGTCCGTTCTTACTTTGCCTAAAGCAACAAAAATATTCTAAAGGGAAGGAAGGGAAATGGAAGGCGAAAAAAATTATTCAATAGAATATTTTTTTAAGAGATGAGATTCAACTGTTATAGTACACTAATTGTGCCATATTAACGCATTTTTGATGTTAATAAATTCTGCAACTTTTATCATTTTATTACGTTTATCTTTGTTTTTTACTGTCCCGATTGTATTTGTATTCATTTATTTATCCTTTATTGCAACACATTTTTCCACTAGGGGTTACAAAGTCGGACTTAATGCTCTTTGTCAATTCATATTGATCTATGCATGTATTCTTATTAGTCTCTTTGCTAATAATTTAAGACCAAAGTATCCTAAGTTTATCATGACATCAGACCACAAAAAATTAAATTCTTATACGGCAACAAGTGCCACAAAAATACTTTATACGATAGAAACGTTGGAATCATTCAAAAAGTTAAAGGCAAGCCATTGCGGAAGAAACATTAGATTTTTCGTTTTCAGTAAGTGACGATAGCAAAGTGTCGTTGCCTGGGTTCTGGTTCTCAGTGTTTTTTATATAAAATGGGCTCACTCTTGACCTTCATCCGATCCGAGGGCAAATATGAGGTCTATGACGGAGCGAGTTTGCCCAGGAGAAGCATATTAACACGCACCTTGAAGAGGTTAAGGTACAAAACAGACGCCGACAGATCATTCCACTCCTTAGCTGTGCGCTTTATTAAAGATGACTTATAGCGCTTGGTGGGAATAATCTAAATGTCAACCAAGTGTGGAGATAACCTGCTGTACGTTTGATACTCCGTTAGTAGAATGTAGATGGCGGTATTAGCTTATGAAGCTTATAGGCACACTCTCCGAAGTACAATTTGTAGAATACCGAGAAACAAGCAATTCGGCAGTGGTGAGCTAAGCTGTGTAGTTTAGTCTTTGCTAGCTTTTTGTCGCCGATAAACCTCTTGGCTCTGCGTTGCACTCAGTCGAGTGTCGCAAGTTGATATTTTGCTGAGCCATCCCAATGATAACTATTAAACTCCATGCATGTTCGGAATTGAGCTTTGTGTGAAGTTGGAAGCTGTCCACTGAAGCACCCTTTGGCACGTGGTTGGCGCGCTACTTGGCCCCTAACTACCTGCGGTCGGTGTTGCTCGGTATAGTTTTGATCAGAAATCTAGATTAGCCTTGAGCGGTGTGACTGATGGCCCTTATGTCCCGCAAAGGCACTGGTTCTTTCTCTCACAGACGGATCGCAGTGAACTGCTTCGTGACTGACTCCGAAGGATGGGTGGTAGCAATCCAGGTGGCCCAATAAAATAACCGATGATGGGAATAATGATGACCATAATTTATTACTCGAGTTACAAACGAACTTACAAGCCACCTGATGGTAAGTGGCTACTGCATTTGCTGACACCTGCAGCCAACTTCAAAGAAGCCTCACTGCCTGTAACTATACTGGCTCTCTTCACCCTGTAGACAGGAACACAGAAGTGCACGCATTGCTGTTTGGCGGAAGAATTAGGTAAGAGAGTGATACCTACCCAGGGGGACAGAAAAGGAGTCCTTCCAGGAATCAATTAAGTTCCATCAACGCACTACAAAGAGTAAATTAACAAATTACACAAACAATTCTTCTTATATTTTCGTAAATTGCCTTTGTATGTCGACATACTACAGAAATCAATTGAACGACGAGAAGAGAGTTTTCATTTCCTTTCTCTGAGTAATGTTCCGGCTTCAGATAAGACTGATTGTACGACTTAATGAAAACGGGGCACGTGATAAATAATGGCGGTGCTGATTCAGGCTCCTGAATATTTTTATTTAAACTTTTGTTATATTAAAATGTTGCCTCTACACTAGGAATTAGTCATGTATCGTGGGGGCAGTTAACAAACATGAACTTTACAAGAACAATTATCCAGACACGGACCATTATTTGTAGGCCATGCAAATAGTTGTTCCGTATGGTATTCGAATCCGCGGCCTACGGATTGGCTGCAACACTGTTGAGAACAGGTCAAAAGTCGCACACGGCCTTTCACATTCTCTTTTAGTAAATAAATCATTTCACAGGCCCCGCGCGCACGCCTTTTATTTTACAAAACCGTTACCGCCTACGTATTGTATAATTTTTTTATTTTTAGTCGTTATCAGGAAGATGCTGCTGCCCATCTCCTGGTTTGTTTCCCTCCGTTGCCTCTTACGACATCCACGGGATGATATGGGCTAGTGGATATTCTTACACCGCCACTACACGGATTTTACCAAAAGGGTGTAATAGTGGAGACGAACTGTCCACTATTAACAGACTCCGAGTGGTTTTCTTTAAGGTGGAGAAATGAAACTACTGTTTATAAGCAAAGCGGAGTATGAATTTAGACTGTACTGTCGAATGGGATTCGGAATGGAATATCTTTTGCATCAACCTTGCCTATATTTATATGGCTGGCTCACTATTGATTTGCCAATGGTAACAATTAATATTTTGCCTAGCCAATTATATTGCTTATTTTATGACCAATGAAAACTATTTAAAATATACAATTATCTACGTTTCGTTTCCCGGCGTGAGACTTGTTTGTTGTTCACGAAGCTACGTCGCTGGACCGGGCTATATAAGACATGCAGATCGGTGCGCACGCGTAGTCGGCGGGCGGCGGCGGTGTGGAATACACTCCGGAACAGCAAGAGGAAACGAACTGCGGCGTTGAAGAAACGGCTCACCATTGGTCGACGGATACGTGACGATAGCGGCGTGTGAAGTCGGTGTGGCGCTGAATGATATTTGCGGCTGCTTCTTGTTTCTTTATAAGAACGTCAAATTATCTATATACAGTCCGCAGTATCTCAGTAGCCAAGAATAATTAGGAAATAAAATGTTTTTTTATTTATTCTCGCCTTCCGCGTTATGGTAGCAGCGGAGTATATATTATTTATTCCCGTTTAGGTTTGATTAATCTGGCTGCTACATCACTCAGCGAAAGCGTACCGGAGGCTTGACGACTCGCCCGTATTTCGTAGTTTTCAAAATAGGTTTCAACTGGGTTGATGTAGATGATGAAGTTTCAAGCTTCCTCGCTGGTGGTTTTGATGATGATGATGAATCCTCTGCAGTATCCTCGTTAATAATATAGGCAGGCTTTAGTCGGTCGATCGATATAATCGTAGATTTCCTTCCGGGTATTTGTAGTTTAAAAGTCTTGCTATTTCATCTAATACTTTATACGGTCCATCGTAGGTAGGTTGAAATTGTTTTTTCATTGCGCCGTTTCTTACAAAAACTTGTTTGCATGTTTTCAAATCTTGGTGAATGAATACTGATTTATTATTTCTGTGTGATTGCATTTCGGTGCATTTCAACGATAAGGCTTTGTTAATTGATTCTCGAAGTTTAGTTACGAAATCGTAATCCATTTCTTGTTTGTTTGACGCTGCTGAACTGAAGAAGTCACACGGCAGCCTTATGCTGCAGCCGTAGGTTAGCTGAGCGACGCTAAGACTAGTGTCTGCACGCGGTGTTGCTCGTAGTCCGAGTAGCACTGTAGGTAGCTCATCAATCCACTTTGTATGTTGAGATAAACGAGTTTTGAGTGCAGTCTTTAATGTACGATGCCATCGTTCGATTATTCCGTTTGACTGAGGATGGTATGCTGTTGTACGCGTCTTCTGTATTCCCATAGTTTGAAGAAGTTTGAGGAATAGGTTGCTTTCGAAATTCCTTCCTTGATCCGTTGTGATGGTTTTAGGTAATCCGAAACGAGTAATCCAATTTTCATAAATTATCTTCGCGACGGATTCGGCTGAAGTATCATCGGTAGGTATTGCTTCTGGCCATCTTGTTGTTCTGTCGATCATTGTTACGAGATAACGATGTCCTTGCGGTGAAGTAGGTAATGGTCCAACGATGTCAACGTGCAAGTGTTCGAATCTCTCCGTGGGTGGAAATGTAGCTAGACTACTTGATGTATGCCTTTGTACTTTGCATTTTTTGGCATTGAATGCATTGCTTCGCCCAGTTGCCAACATCCGCTTGCATTGCAGGCCAAAAGAATTTTTCAGTGATGAGTTTTCTTGTTGTTCTAACACCTGGATGACTAATGTTGTGCAGTGCATTGAAGACTTCGCGACGACATTCTTCTGGTATGTATGGTCGCATGGTTGTCGTTGAGGCTTCACAGTATATAGGTAGATGCGTCATTGGCATTGTAACTTGCTTGATGGACAAGTTACCTTGCTTCGATAGATGTTTTATGTTGTCACTATCTCTGTCTTGTGCTGCGGCGATCTTATGATAGTCGATTGATGTAGGGCACGTTACACTGTCGATTGGTACGCGACTGAGTGCGTCGGCAACTATGTTGTCCTTTCCACTGATGTGACGTATGTCGGTCGTGAATTCACTTATGAAAATAAGTTGTCTTGCTCTTCGTGGTGTTTCCGATAGTGATGGTTTCTTTGGAAGTACATATGTTAATGGTTTGTGGTCGGTAAAAACGATCAGGTTTCGACCCTCGAACGTTTTTCTGAAGTGCTTGATAGCCATGTAAATAGCGAGTAGCTCTCGGTCGAATGTACTGTAGTTACGTTGAGTATCGGAGAACTTCTTCGAAAAATATCCAAGTGGTTGCCATTTCCCATTGCTGTATTGTTGGAGAACTGCTCCTGCTGAGAGATCGGATGCGTCGCTGAAGATAGCAAGGGTTGCTTCGTGTGATGGGTGAGCGAGTAAAGCTGCATTTTGGATCGCAATTTTACAAGCTTCAAATGCCTTCGTGGCTTCATCGTTCCATTCGATTGACGTTTTATCTTTTTTCTTCGTGTTGTGAAGGTAGGCGTGAAGTGGTGCTTGGATTTCAGCGGCTTTAGGTATGTGTTCTCTGTAAAAATTTATCATCCCAAGAAAACGCCTTAGCTCTTCGATAGTTTTAGGTTTTGCATAATCGATGATTGCTCTGACTTTTTCGGCAGGCGGTTTTATTCCTTCCTTGCTGACGGTGAAACCAAGAAATTGAACTTCTTGCTGTCCAAATATGCATTTCGAAGGGTTGATTGTGATTCCGTTGTCTTCTAATCGCTGTAGCACGGTGCGTAGATGGGTTTCGTGCGTTTCTTTATCAGGGCTTGCAACAAGGAGATCATCAATAAATGCGAAAACGAAATCCAGTCCATGAAGTACTTCGTGTATGAATCTTTGGAAAGTTTGACCTCCGTTCTTTAATCCTGGGATCATTCTTGGGAATTCGAATAATCCCATTGGGGTAATTATTGCTGTCTTCTCTATGTCTTCATCGCGGACTCTTATTTGTTGGTAAGCTCGGTTGAGATCGATGGTGGAGAATATAGTCTTGTCTGATAGTTGATGAGTGAAATCCCTGACTCGCGGTATTGGGTAGCGGTCAGGAGTGGTAATAGAATTCAGTCTTCTGTAATCTCCACAAACTCGTAATTCTCCGTTCTTCTTCGGTACAATGTGAAGTGGTGATGACCAAGGGCTTTTGCTTGGACGGCATATTCCTTGCTCAATCATGTTTTCGAATTCCTTTCGAACTTGCTCGTATAGGTGTGGTGCGATTGGACGTGCACGACAATGAAGTGGTGGTCCATTGGTGTCGATGAAATGCTCAACGTCGTTCTTCGGTGTTAATTTCATTGAAGTTATTCTTGTGATACCAGGGTATTCTTCGAGGATCTTGTGATACGGTTGTTGCACATCTATGCTTCTTATTGTGGGCAGATTGGTTGCTTGTACAAAAGACTGAGATGCAAGATTGGTTTTCCCGTCGATGATTCTTCTATTTTTGATGTCGACGACCAACTGGTGATGTTGAAGAAAATCAGCACCGATGATTGGTTTGCTGACTTTAGCGACGATAAATCTCCATTTGAATGGTCGGCGTAGATTAAAATCAAGTTCCATTGTTTTTTCTCCATATGTAGGAATAACCGTATTGTTTGCTGCATAGAGTTGAAAATCTAGTGGCTTCAACTTCTGTCCTTGCTTCGGCGGTAACACTGAGATATTTGCTCCGGTGTCGATAAGGAAAGTAAGCTTGCTTTTTTTATCGGTGACGAAAAGACGGTAGGACTTTGCTGTTACGCTGGATCCCGTCGCATCGAGCGTACTAGTTAGTTTTCCGTATTCGTATTTTCATTTTTGAATGTACACGGTGCTGTGCATTTTCTTGCCTCGACCCCGAAACGTCGATAATAGTAGCAGTAAGGGGATCTTGATGTTGAGCTTATTCGACTTCTACTTGCAGAGCGGTTGCGACGAAAAGGTGATCTTCGGTGTTGCTGATTGCGCTGATTGTACTGTTGCTGGTAAAAGGTATGATGCTGGGAAGCTTTGAGCGCGGCGACTTCGAATGATAGCTTCCGAATTTCTTCGAGAAGAAACTGGGTATCATTGGCCTTTGTTGTTTTCGATCATCTTGTCCGCCAGGAGTGCCAGTTCGTCGAGCTTCGTCTGCGTGCTGAATGTTTCGCTGACTGCTATTACCGATCGAATATGTGGTGGTAGGTGGTTTACCCACATTAGCCGTAGTGTTGAATCCGGAACTTTATCTCGCGCCAAAGTACGCATTTTGCGTAGGAGTTGTGTGGGTTTCTGGTCTCCAAGTTCTATTTCTGATAGAAGTTTTTGTAGCTGTCGACTGTCGGATTCTTCATATGCGGAGATCAGACGATCCTTCAGTGAATTATACTGGTCGACTGCTGGTGGGTTGTACAACAGGTCCGCAATTTGTTCGATGTCTTGTTTCTCAAGTTGGGCTATCACCATCTGTGCTAATTGCGCTTGGCTCTTCTTTAAACCATTCGTTGCGGCTTCAAAACTGACGAACCAAAGTCGTGGTTTGTCTCTCCAAAACGGTGGTATTCTTAACGATAGAGATATACCGGCGATTTCTGGTTCCTTTACCGGGTTTGATGTATATGTGTTTGCCTCCTGCTCCATAATGACGGCTTGATTACACTGATTGTATATAAACTGAAGTCTTCCTTCTCGGTGTTCGTACGGGTTTCCTTCGCGGTGTTCGTGCAATAGTAGTGGTACGTCGCAGGGTGTTCCTTCTTGGTGTTCGTACCGGATCTTCCCCCTCGGTGTTCGTACGGGGTCACCACTGTAATAGTGGAGACGAACTGTCCACTATTAACAGACTCCGAGTGGTTTTCTTTAAGGTGGAGAAATGAAACTACTGTTTATAAGCAAAGCGGAGTATGAATTTAGACTGTACTGTCGAATGGGATTCGCAATGGAATATCTTTTGCATCAACCTTGCCTATATTTATATGGCTGGCTCACTATTGATTTGCCAATGGTAACAATTAATATTTTGCCTAGCCAATTATATTGCTTATTTTATGACCAATGAAAACTATTTAAAATATACAATTATCTACGTTTCGTTTCCCGGCGTGAGACTTGTTTGTTGTTCACGAAGCTACGTCGCTGGACCGGGCTATATAAGACATGCAGATCGGTGCGCACACGTAGTCGGCGGGCGGCGGCGGTGTGGAATACAGCTCCGGAACAGCAAGAGGAAACGAACTGCGGCGTTGAAGAAACGGCTCACCATTGGTCGACGGATACGTGACGATAGCGGCGTGTGAAGTCGGTGTGGCGCTGAATGATATTTGCGGCTGCTTCTTGTTTCTTTATAAGAACGTCAAATTATCTATATACAGTCCGCAGTATCTCAGTAGCCAAGAATAATTAGGAAATAAAATGTTTTTTTATTTATTCTCGCCTTCCGCGTTATGGTAGCAGCGGAGTATATATTATTTATTCCCGTTTAGGTTTGATTAATCTGGCTGCTACAAGGGATATCAATAAATGGGATATTACACATGTCAAGCTTGTGCTCACGACTTGTTCTGCTTTCTTTAGAATAACGCCTACAGAAGTTCACACGCGTGACCCACGTAACAAGTATTTACCACTCCGTCTTTTCTCGATTTAATCTATACATTAGTACGACCATCTTCAACGTTCCATAACGAACAGATCATTCGTTCATTCATTTATTACGAAATATCAAAAGGGCGTTAATGAGCATAATATGGATAACATACATTCAAATCACGTACAATTATTTGTAGGCCGTACAAGCACTTCACACACTCCGTCCTGGTATTGAACCTGCGAGCCTGCAGCGTCGCAACTAAACACATAGTCTTAGCAAATACAAGGAGACCAAACGTCCTAAACCAAAACGACCCACCCGCTATACCCCCCATGGTTACACAGTCACACTGAACTTCGAAAACCAGCACTAACGACGGTACAAATATTATTTTAATATACCTGTAAATATAAATACGTGAAGTGAAAATTTTGAATTTTTGAAGCATATTTCGCACACGGAATAATCTGAGATTTTGCATAGTTAAAGTTTATATGCATAAGGTGTGCGAAAAGTTAAAATTTATATGTAGTGTGTTACAAATACAAAAATTAAATTATATAAAACATTCATTGTTTACATTCATACCGCCTATGTCAAACACATAAAAGTCGGTGCTACTGTTTGACACAGACGTACGATTTAAGACTTTATTCGATATTTGATTTCAAATGAAGAAATACACTATACTTTTCGACCACTAGGCAACTAGCTACTATAAATTTAGTTGCTATTACTACGAACATATACTGTTGAAATTTAGTGTGTGTAGTGCGAGTCTCGCCCATAACATGCTGCAATTTAGCTCGCGAAACAGGCGTACAGGCGTCTGAAACGCTGACGTAACGGCTTTGCCTAATGTACGCAAAACGTTTCGTGTTTCATTAGTCCTTTCATGCATGCGTCAGTTTTGATTTGTAATCATTGTTTCATTTATAGAATAAGAGTGAAGCGGGCACACAGGCCGCCTAAAAGTAATATCCTAAAAATGGATGCTATAGTTAACACATCTACTTCTGCCCTTAATTAAGAATCAAAATGAAGATACATTGTCAACCCTGTGGACTAAGATGAAATACTACGTTTCCAATTAAAAAGTTCTCGGGTTTTCTCCACTGAACAAGCGAAACACAGCAGCATTATGCTGGTATTCTTATTCAACTTAGTACTATTACTACTTTACTTATATTATACTTACTTATTATTATTTACTATTTATTAACTTATTTAAGCACCAATATATAATTGGTCAGGTTGTTGTACAATATTATTGAATTTGAAGGTAACGAGTACATCAAATAAAAAATATTATTTTATTTTATGAACTTAAAGCTTTTCTTTATTTTGTTTCTAAATAATCATGAATGCTTTTTATTTTCCATTTAACCAAGGGTGACAAACCTGATATAAGTCCACTCCATGGTTAGTAGATGGCGTGGCCTATAGATAGCTATATTTAACGTCGATTAAGAATCAAAACGCTGTGTCGTTCCTAACTCTCGTCATTAACCGTACTTAACACACTGTATCAGGGTACTATTTCATTCTCGCCCTCACTCATGTCATATTAAAAAAAATGTTTCGGCACTAATTCGAACTTACAAGCCACGATTTAGTCGATTATCCTTTTTAATAAAAATTATATGGCAAGCGAATTGTCACTCCACCCGATGGTATTGTCTACTGCAGTCCATAGACACCAGCAAGCAACTTTATACAAAGAAGGTTCCATAATATGCTTTGTCACTACTGACTGTCAGACTGAGTTGATATGCCTCATGATCTGTAATTATACTGTAATGATTTTTCATCTTTAATAAAACTTATTTTATGGATTTTATCGTGTTTAATTTCAACATTTTTATACAAAAAGCAGTGTTTCCTTCAGACCGGACACAGCAGTGTACGCATTGCTGCTTGGCGATAGAAATAGATATGAGGACCACCCTCACCAACCTAACAGAATCCTTCGCAGAAATATGTCTTACCACCGGTCTGCTTTTTGATTGTCAATTCAGATGCGAAGTGGACTTTTGTCTCTTCGTTTGTCTAAGAACAACATCATGAAGACAGACACAGCTATTATCATTAAAGACAGCTATTATAAAGACAGTGGTATTCGTCAACGCCCGCCCATCACGAATATGGCTAATCTTCCATGGTCAACGCTTATTATAGCAGTATGATTTATATTTTAATAGTTTGACTTAGTCTCATTTCTGAGACCTTCGTTTGGAACAGTCGTTAAAAACAACCTTTGAACAAGCGGCAAACTGGAATATAAATGTGTTATGTTTTGACAAAATTTTACCCCTCAAACTAGGACTTTTTCCTGTATTGTTCCAAATCGGAAACAATTTTTTGTAGGTCATATAAGCACTTGTTCTTTGCAGGATTTAATTAGCAATAACCATATTTAATATTAAAAAGTTTCTTTCCGCCCACAGAAATTTAAATATAAATTGTCTTAATATTTAGATTTCTGTGTTTCCGCCTATTTACTAGTCCTAACATAAGATTGCATGTAAACTTAATACAAAATCTTTCATTGTCCTCACGTTGGAGCTTTAGAAAATAAATAGCGTTATAGCAAAATACGTTCGCTACAAATCGGAAATAACTCGATATTACAGCTACAAAGACGACAAAGTTCTATATTCGACCTGTATGTATTTTTATGTATATTCACCGATATCTGAGAAATGGTTCAACCGATTTTAATTATTCATCTTTTATTATTAAATGACCGTGACCCCATACCTTCCCGCGGGTGTCGTAAGAGGCAACAGAAGTAAGCTGAGCCAGAAGATGGGCAGCAGCATCATTCTGACTACAGCAAAATAACAATAAAAAAACTGTGGTTGCCAACCCGCTCGCCAACCGTGGCTGCTATGGCAATATGCTTTCCATGATGAGGGTTACGAAGAGACGGCCCCCAGCCCCGGGGGTCCCGCTATTTCTGGCTACGGTAGCGACCATAGTGACGGCGGAGCGGGTGGTGCTAATAATCTCCGGTGGAGGTTCTGTTACAACCTAAGACGACTCGACCTGGCAACATATAACGCACGCATATGAAATTAAAATGCTACTTTATTTAAAAAAAAACTAACATGTTAAATATTAATTCGGAGCAATTAAATAAGATTAAAGCTATTATTATTAATATTTAATCATAAAATAATTAAAGATTTGTCTTTTTGCCCCCTTCCTGAAATGTTAAACGATTAAAGAATACACAAATTAGACTTATTATTATACAGATCTGCCTTTTCAGTTATGACGGTGAAATATAGAGTGCACCACGTACAGGCCAAGTTTGTTATTTTAATTATAGTATAAGAGGGATGATCAGGTAACGAGCTAATTGTAACTTGATGGTAGACGGGACAGCGTTGAACAGCTGCAACATGCAATGAACTTTACATAAAGGAGACCACGAGTACCATGCTACTTTGTTACCAGTGAAATCTACGAAGAAATACCTCACAGTCTGAGACCAAACTAGGTCTCTTACTCTTTTACTTTTCAAACCAGAACACAGAAAGCACCTAGAAAAACTCACCTAGAGCTCATGAAATTGTTATGTGAAGAATCGCAATCGAACTGTTTGAATTTATTAAAATCTTGTGACGGAGCTGTGCCATGCGACCACAGGGTGAGCAAATTACACGCTTGTTATGTGTCAAATGACGTGCGACTTGTAAGAAGTTTGAATTCACGGCCTTATGTGGACTCAGCTTTCCACTGAAAGAGATATTTGTAAAAGAAACTTTTGAATATAACATTACATTCGTTCAACATCAGCATTTGAATGTAAATTTTGAATAGTAGCAAGTTCAGTAGAGATTCAAGTGTTGCATACTTGTTTGGGTAAGAGTTTGTGTAGACCCTTTTTAAATCAAGTATTCATCATAAGCAAACTGTAAATATATATAAAAATAAATGATACTTTAATGAGCTGCTATTTTATATAACATATATTTAACGCACTAGCTAACACATTAGCTCACGCACGAACAAACCACACGTACCGAATTAAAAAAATCAACTTATCAATACTTACTAAATAAATTCAAATTCATTTTGAATAAAACTATTATTTACGGATTTTATCGCGTTTAATTACTTTAATTTATTTTTATTATGTAATTAAAAGTAATAAAATCCGTAAATAATAGTTTTATTCAATGTGTAGTGTTTGCGTAAATTTAAGAAATCATTATTCAAATTCATTGTTTGTGTCACATCAAACACAACTCGTATTTTTATAGAAAAAAACCGAATATTAAGAATGATCAACTCTAACATCGAATTGATAAGCTCTTGATACATTGAGAGATCGATTATTTCAAATTTTCTAGTTTATTTTAACAAATAAATGAAAACAACAACGAAATCCACAAATCAAATACAAGATTCACGCGATATTTCCATAACTGGCTTCTTACGACATTAGATGTTGACTTTTTTTTCTGCTACATCTTTTACCCCAAAGGACACTGTCATGAAAAGAGCATACTGAAATAATAATGTATAAGAATTAATTTTTAATGTTTTGTAGTAAATAAAGAACTACACTACACCTAATTTTACTTCTGAAAGTTTAAGGGTTGTGTTCAACTTCTTTATTAAGAAAGTTCAAAACTTGCTGTAGTTAAAGTATAATTAAATGTTGTCATCCAAATTGAAGTTGGGAAATGTAAGGCTAGGAAAGGTTGATAAAATATATCAGTTGTAGCGTAGTAAATATTGCTAGATAAAGATCTTGCCTCGAATGCATGAAGTGGTGCATTACTTGAGCGAGTTTTATAAGTTTTTCGCCGTCTTTTATTTAAGAAATAAAATTATGCACGTTCTGATTATATGCGTTCCCTCATTTGCTATGGGAATTGCATACGATACTTTAAGTAATGACCAACACTCAATAATATCACAATAAAACAATTTATGGAATCCGCACTCATTGTACAGGTGCTTTTTAAAAAAAAATTTTTTATAAAAAATTTTTAATTTTTAGTGTTGTTTTGGAATGGATGGGGGTGGAAAGGGGGCGGAGCGGAACCCCAAGATAAAAAGGAATTGGGCTTGTTTTGGTGTGGCTTTTGTCTCTTCAGTACTTTTGTCAATTTCAAGAAAAGAGCTTACTCCTTTCTAAAGGGTCGGCAACGCACCTGCAATTCCCCTGGTGTTGCGGTTGATCATGGGCGGCGGTAGTCACTTAACATCAGGTGAACCTCATGCTCGTTGCCCTTTCTTCTATAAAAAAATTGTTATTATGTCTACGATGTGATCTTTTTTCTCTTATAAACTCCTCAAAATGCAGATATCCTCCCCAAGCCATTTTAGTCGTCGCTTAGTTGCATTATAAATGTTTGAATTAACCTTCATTAAAGTCTATTCTATAGTTTTTTAATCATACTTACAATTAATCTAAACGAGAAGTCGATAGTAACGGTATATCAAGTCACACTCACGTCACGTTTGTTACTGAAAATACTGATAAGCAGCGAGCCTTTTATTTCCTTTATTTTCAGTAGGATATTGTTGCTACCGCATCCGGGATCTTATGTAACGATCGACCAATCGAACGATCGAACGAACGCTGATTATTCATCTTTACTCACAAAGGTTTTCAATATTGCTTCCAACATTATACGGAATCCTTTACCTTCAAAGGCTTAGATTGTAAAATCTTAGTACCTACAAAAATTACTTTCCGCTAAAAATAATTTTTTAAAGAGAACTTTTTAAATTACTCGCCCTATATTTTTCTTTGTTAAACAACAGATATTCAATATTAATTGTCTCTTACCCGTCATTTTGCTGTTACGGACATAAGCTTCTCTATTTTATATATAAAAGCGTTTGAAATAACTAAAACATAATATTATCGTACACCATAAATAAAATTTAAAAATAAGAAAATTGCGTCTTTTAATTACTTATGCAATGGCCGACCTTATTGCTATAAGCTATCTCTTCTAAACACCTTTTGGATGGACATAAACTAAAAATACGTCTAAACAAAAATAGTTGTATTACTCTACGCAAAAAGCGAGACATTTGCCATCACACGCGGGAAGATTTAGGTTTAAAAAGTCAAAACGTTTTGCAATGCAAAAAAGCTATTGTAAGGCAAATAGGAAGTGCAATACAACTTTATTTCAACTTCAGCTGCCTGAGCGGTGCACAGGGCGGTTGCGACGTTAATAGCAGTGTTTACCGCGCAATATCGGGCGCACTAGCTCTCTAACATTTTTACTAAGTGTTTTAAATGAGTTACAATTTTTCATCACTGATTTTAATTTTTTGTTTATATTTCCTTATATATGTAAAGCTGACAAACGAGCATACAATCCACATTATGTGAGGTAAGTGCTGTGGCACATTGCCAAATGAATTTATTCTCGATGCCTCGTTAACTTGTGTATGAAGTCGAGTCAATGCTGAACAGAGTCTCGTATTGGGGGCGACTAAATCTAGTCCAGTTTAATCCTCAGAAGACACAAGTTTGCGCATTAACCGTTAAAAAGAACCCCTTTGTCGTATCTCCTCAGTTTCAAGGCACTCCCCTTGTTGCCTCAGCCAGTATCGGAATCCTCGGCGTCGACATATCGAGTGACGTGCAGTTTCGTGGTCACTTGGAAGAGAAGGCCAAATTGGCCTCTAAAAAGCTTGGTGTGCTCTGCAGAGTGGAACAGTATTTAATACCGGCACATCACCTGCAACTTTACTAGGCGCAGGTTCGGCCGCACATGGGATACTGTTCCCATCTCTGAGCTGGGGCTCCCCTGTACCAGCTCCTTCCACTTGACCGCATCCAGCGCAGAGCAGCTCGAATCGTCGACGACCGAGTGCTTTCCGATCGGCTTGATTCACCGGCGCTGCGAAGAGATGTTGCATCTCTTTGCATTTTCTTTCGCATATACCATGGGGAATGCTCTGAGGAATTGTTCGGATTAATTCCAGCCGCCAAATTTCGTTAACGCACTACGCGGCAAACGTCCCGATACCATCCACACCATCTGGATGCCTGGTGGTCCACCGATGTACGTTTCACAAGGAGTTTTCTTCCGCGTACGACCTCTCTGTGGAATAGTTTACCACCGGCGATTTTTCCGGACCGATACCACCTGGGGACCTTCAAGAAAAAGCTTACTCTTTTCTAAAGGGCCGGCAACGCAACTGTAATTCCCCTGGTGTTGCGGTTGATCATGAGCGGTAGTGGTCACTTAACATCATTGAAAAAACAGTTACAAGGGTCCCCGGTTCTCTTCACTGAACATAAAAATACAATAGCATTAAGCTTTTCATGCGAGTATTCCGTACGAGTATGTTCCTCCACCGGTCGAGCTGGCTAATTCGTGCTACAACCATAGTTGCAGCATGGCTATAATATGTTACTACTCTATTTCATTTAGACGATTCTGTATTATTTCATCAGTCCTCGTGCAGATAATCCACCTCCTATGGTGTTTTGAGTCTTAGAATGGTACGGTTTATGAGATCAGCTTTATGAAATTGAAATGAATCACGTCTCTGCTTATTTGTGTCACCAAATAAACTAATGTGTTCCAGTTTGAACGGTATAAAAAGTCAAACGCCAAGCTAAAACATCTGATCACGGTTAGTAGTTGTTAGTACGGTAGTTAGTTCTCAGATGTGACAACGCATCCATAGCCTCTTGTTTGAAGTTGGTTGCACTGTCCACATCCTGCAGTAGCCACTTACCATCCGGTTCATATAAGTTCGTTCGTCAATTCGGTTTTATGAAATAAAGTACTAACATATTTAATTTAATTGAAATTGTCGCGTGGTGTGCGTCGCTCTGGTAATTTGCTGTCTAAACTTTAGAAACTCAGTTTGATTAAAAGCTTTAGAATTGTTTCTCAACTCGTTTCTTAAACACTTTTAAAGCTTTATTATGTACTCGTATACCGTACCTTTAGTTTTCAGAGACTAATGTTTGATGTGAAATGAATTACGCTAATTAAAAAAATTATATGTTTTTAATTTATAAATAAAGGACATTGTCGCTGATGCAATTATGATAACCTGCTAGTTACAACAAAAAATAGTAAATAAACTAATTATACTAACAAAATACTTATTAATTACCAAATACTTAATCAATTATTTACTTCATCTCTTATTTATTATTAATTATAATATTATTATTATTTTTAAACTTTACTCCCACACTAGGACTTTCTCGTGTATTGTGGAGGCACTTTACAGAGAAGTGGTGAAAGATCACCTAATTTCTGACCCTGAAAAACGCTATAATTGATTTTGGCTCTAGCTGGAATTAGAACCCGAGATCACATGATCATCACTCATCAGTCGCGCTTACATCCACTGGACCAACGAGACAGTTGTACTTTGACCCTTTGACACTTCGTACTTTGTAAGTTATTAGTAATCTAATTATGAGAATAATTATAAGCTCAGTCGGCATTGCACTGCCTAGTTAAAAGTGCATGCAGTCAGGTTTATATGATGTAAGAGAAATGTGGATATGTACAATATGCTTAGGTATGTTGATGCGCATGTGCACTGTTGTGAGAATTGGATCTTTTACAATCTACACAATAGTTACGAATAACCCATGTGAACAATGTTCACTTATAACATAAGTGAACATTGTTTACATTTAGGTACCGTTTTTATTTTGTTTTTATTTTATATTGCTACACCTACGTCAAATTCTCACCACTCCATGGGTTGGCTGGAAGAGAATGCCTCAAGGCATTAGATTAGCCCTTTGTATTCTTTTGTTTTAAGAAATGGAATAAATAATAAATAAATAATAATTTTACGTATTTTAACGCATATAAAATTAAGTTATTTGTATTACTGGCGTAACCACTGGGGTGCTTGATGTCCTGATATAACAGATAACCCACCCATCAAATGTAATCTATATTCTAATGTCCTCCAGACCTAATTTCAATTACGGCATGTTTCAACGGAGACTCGCCATCTGTGTAGGACAGGATCATAGTGCGCAAATGCATGCGCAAGCCCAGGTGCACTCTTTATTCCCTCTGTCTCATAATCCAATGGGGCAGTGATCCAATACAACAGGAGATCGGTCGCAGAACCAACGATTTTACGTGATTCCCGAGGCACGAAGTGAAAAACCGGCAACATCATGACTCCGGGTAGCTGCTGGGAGTTTCTTGACAGAATAACCCAATAATTGATTTCTGGCCCGACCCTCAATTTAAAGCCACTAGACTAACGAGGCAATCAATAATATCCCTAAACAATATGCAAAAGATGAAATGGCTGGATTGTGAATAGGAAATATCGATATCATAAATCAGGACTATCCAAAAAGTCAGGATATTAATGGCTTGATTCTCGTCAAAGTTCTCGTGTCAAGAGCAACCCCACTTCACAGTTGTTTGTAGAAAGGTCTTTGATCAAAAAACCTATGATTTTTATTCAACGATAATCAATCAACTGTGAGACATAAAAATAAGTAATAAATCTAATAAACGTAATAAGTTTATTACCTTTACAGCCTGTAAAAGTCTACTACAACCATAGAAACAGAAACAGAAACTTTTTTATTCAATATAGATTATTATAAATAATATTTATTGGAGGTAACTTTTTTATATACCACTGGTTCGGGAAAAAACCTCTGTCCTGGAAAGAACCAACAAGAAAATCAGGGAAACTATAAAAAATAACACCTTACAATCATGTATGTTATAATTAACAACACAACAAATCACAAATATCTTGGTAGCGATAAGCCTTCATAGGGGTTATTATCATTCATAAATTCCCTAATATTATTATAACCCTTTTTATACAAAATTAGTTTAATAAAGTTTCTGAACTTTGTGGAGGTCAAATTTTGTATATTTTCTGGGATTTTGTTGTAAAAGCGTATACATCGCTCTAAGAACGAATTACTGACTCGGCGGAGTCGAGTTACTGCTACTACTAGCTTGCGTCTGTTTCTAGTATTTACAGGATGAATATCACTTATTTTTGTAAAACTGCTTTTATTTTTGTGTAAGTGCATTACATTTACATAAATATATTGAGGGGCCAAAGTTAATATATTGTTACGAGCTCAAGGTTCGTTACCCGTGCCGGGTAAATGACGTCAACTTAGGCGCGCAACAATATTATACATTATGTAGGTTTTAAATCATAGTTTGCTCTAATGGCCCTCTACTTAAATAGGGCTTCTTACATAGGGCTCAAACTGCCATACATGGTTGGCAGGTTGTCAGCCACATTTTATTAGAGTTGTTATCAGAAGTATGCTGCTGTTCATCACCTGTATCAATTTCCCTTTTGTCGCATAAAATTAATTAAAATGTTATTATGTCCCATTAATAACCTCGCGTATAATGTTAGCAATGCAGCAATAAATGTGCATAAGAAATTCCATACAATTCGGTGGATATCTTATACGTGGTAAAGTTACGCTGCAGCTATATCATGGTTGTAGAGTGAGTGGGTCAGCTAGACCAGGGTAGGTAGCATTTTCCCTCAGAATACCAATGTAAAGTCTTAATGCTGCTGTGTTTTGTATGGGGAGTACAAAGAGCAAGAGACCTTATTTAATGGAAATAAGGCAATACATTTTTGTCCTGAGGTGTCACGCACAACGCATCCATATTTTGATCCTTAGTTGAGGTTTAATATAGATGTCTATGAGCCATAGCATCCACATACAATAAAGTGAAATGTGTGCTCGCTTGTCACCCTTATTCTATAAAAATAACTCAAGTAATGGCCTCAGTATATTTTTTTAGGATAAGGATGACAAAGAAGAACGCATTCCACCTGATGGTAAGTGGTTACTGAGACCCATAGACATCTACATCTATCCTCGATTACGAATCGAAATGAAGATGCGTTGTTTAATATGGAATGCCTCTTTTCCAGTAAAAAGAGTCCCCGGTTCTCTACAGTCGTCATGCGAAACACAGCAGCGTTAAGCTGCTATTCTATGCACGTATTCTGTGAGAGCGTGATCTTTCCCTGGTCAAGCCGACCCATTCGTGCTACAATTATACCACTAATATAGCTGCAGGATGGCTCTACGTACTAGTACTCGTACAGTTAGTAACGCAGCAAATATTCTGGCGGGACCAGAGAATCCACTACGCATATCATTCCGTAGTTGTCTTAAAAGGTGACAGAAGGAAATTTATGAGAAGATGGGCAACAGCATCTTCCCCATAACAGCTCTGAATAATAAAAAATGCGGGCAACTGCATTTTGCAACTCGCCTGCCAAGCGTAGTATCTATAGCAAAAAACATATCTGTAAGGTAATCTACGGGAGAGGCTTTTTCAGCAGTGGTGTATTGATTACAATAGAGGAAAACACGACCGTCCATTATTTTATGTAACGGATAGCGAGCGGTCGCAAAATCGTAATGCCCTGGTTCGCGTTCCGTCTTAGGTCCGACCTTTTTCCTTTTTTTTTCAAGTTCCCTTCTTTTGTGAGAAAATCTGTCATTTCCAGCACTTTTTTTAGTATTTTATAAAAATACAAAAATTTTAATTAAACTAAATGTACTCATGATTTTTTATTCAAATGACCAGTTCAGTTTTTCTATTATGTCAATAAGATCAAAAAATATTAGTCATCAGTATGTAATTTGTATCTAAATGTAATTTAAAAAAAACCAAACAAAGCTTGGTCATCCGGGTACTATTGATAATGACTTCAAAAATACAATGTATACAATGTTCGTTTCTTTTCACAACTGTCTTATGTCTACGTAGAGAAAAATTACGCAATTTTTCCTTCGCAGTGGAATTCAAATAAGTTAAAAGGACGTGTGCATGCCCACCGTCTCATGAATTTTCCATGATGATTGGGGGCTGAGGGGTTAAAAAAACACGAAAATGAAGAGAATTTTAATAATCGAATATCATTGAGTATTATGCCTATATTTTTGCTCCGTATATCATACTATTTCAAGAAATATCAATTCTCAAGCGTCAAAATCTTCGTTTCAAGAGGAGGTTTCTTCCGCGTACAACCTCTCTGTGGAATAGTTTACCACCAGCGATTTTACCGGACCGATACGACCTGAGGACCTTCAAGAAAAGAGCGTACTTCTTTCTAAAGGGCCGGCAACGCACCTGCAATTCCCCTGGTGTTGCGGTTGATCATGGGCGGCGGTAGTCACTTAACATCAGGTGAGCCGCATGCTCGTTTGCCCCCTTTTCTCAGTAAAAATATATGTTACTATGACAATCCTCAAAGCACACAAATCCCTGTACTTTGAACCATGCATCTAGAAAAAGCGGCGAAAAGATGTTATGGTTAAGCCTTCTGGTACCAAAACAGTTTTTGCTAGTAGGCAATTTAGCTCATGTTCTGCATTCCTATATAATAAAATAAATAGAGAATTGAACATATACGACCAAACGTACAGGGAGTGTAAATACCTGATACTAAAATGCGTGCAGTCGAAAACTTATGAAGAAACCGAATTTCTGCAGTACCGCATTTCATAATTCACTTCTATGTACAATATAATATAACAAAATAATTTTTCAAACACACACACACACACACACACACACACACACACACACACACACACACACACGCGCGCACGCAAACATGCGCACGCGCGCACGTATGCATACATACACACTTTTGTAATTTTTGTAAATTTTGGTTGTTAAAGTCTAGTAATTTATTTTAGTCATTTTTGGTTTTTTAAATTAAGAAATGTATGTTTAGATAAGGAAGAGTGGGATTTCCAAACATAGGCATTACTTGCTTAAATGGAGATCCCAGTCAACTATGTCATTAATTTAAGTTTTGTGACGAAAAATAAAATATTTTATTTTATTATTTATTATTTTATTTAATCGTAATTAACACAAGTTCTTAGCAGAACATGAAACAAGTAATTGAAACAGTTCGTAAGTGCTGCTGCCGCGCACCTGAGCGATAAATTAATGAAAATTACGGATTAACATTTGAAACATTACACTCGCATAACTGCTTTAACTTTAATTGATCTATATGTTCAAATTATCAAAACTTAATTGGTTTCATTAATGACCTCAAGTATAATGTTAGTAATGCAGCAATAACTGTGCATAAGAAAATCCCATACCATTCGGTGTTTATTTTATTTGTGGTAAAGTTATGCTGCGGCTATATTATGGTTGTGGTATGAGTGGGTCGGTTAGACCGGTGTAGGACCACCTTCCCACAGAATACCAGTGTAGAGTCGCAGCTTAGGGCTGCTGTGTTTCGTATTTTGAGTGTAAAGACTACAACCAGAGAACAAGTGAACCAAAGACCCTATTTACTGGAAACGAGGCAATACACTTTGTCCTCAGGGGTGGCGTTTTGATTTTTAATTGAAGATAAATGTAGATGTCTATGAGCCATAGCATCCACTTATCATTATGTGAAATGTCTGCTCACTTGTCAACCTTATTTTATAAAAAAATAACACTAGTAACGGCCCCAGTGTAATGTTCGTAACGCAGCAAATATTCTGGTGGTACAAGAGAATCCACTACGACATATCATTCCTTAGGTGTGTTAAAAAGTGACAGAAGGAAATTAATCTGGAGATGAGCAACAGCATCTTCCCGATAACTACTCTAAGTAATAAAACATGCGGTTGCCCACTCACATGTCAAGCGTGGCACCTATAGCATATAACATGCCAGTAAGGCAATCTATGGGGGGCTTATTTCAGCAGTGGAGTATTGATAGACTGTATTGGAATAGAGAGAAACGCGACAAATCCGTTATTTTACACTTACACACTTAATTTTGACTAAACTAACGATTTTTATGTAGAATGCTTTTTGAATAAATATATTTTGAGTTTGAAAAAACTACATTTCTCATTGGTGCTAAATAAGTAAAATAAGTTTTGTGTAGTTACTATGAAAAAGTTTAAAAACTATGTTTGTTACGATATCGGATAATGGCTTCAAAAATACAATGTTTATCATGTTAATTTTGTGCACAACTGTCTTTTACGTAGACATTGTAGTGAAAAATTACGCAAGGTTTCCTTCTCAGTGGAATTTAAATAGGTTATTTAAATAAGGACGTGTGCGTGCCCGCCGCAATCCGCATGCAAATCATGCTGATCTTCGTAGCCGCACATCCCTCACAGCCTCTTTTTCCTCAAATTATGTGTCGTAAACGCAATCGTCCTATTTTATTGGGCATTGTTCGCAAGACATATTTTTAACTTCCTGCTAAGAAAATTGAAAATTTTCAAAAATTGGGAAGTTATTGTTTTTACCCCGTTTTTCGAAAATTGAGTTTTCATCAAACCTTGACGTTTTGAGGTCACAGGAGGCCATAAATACATCCAAACTCACATACATGGCCTATCTGTGTGTGTGTGTGTGTGTGTGTGTGTGTGTGTGTGTGTGTGTGTGTGTGTGTGGTGTGTGCGTGTTTTGTGTGTGTGTGCGCGCGTGCGTGCGTGCGTGCGTGTTTTGCGCCGTGAGTGCGTGCGTGCGTGTGGCGCGTGCGTACGCGCGTGCGGCGTGCGTGCGTGTGTTTGTGTGTGTGTGTGCTGTGTGTGTGTGTGTGTGTGTGTGTGTGTGTGTGTGTGTAGATGTATGTAAACTTAAGGGCTTGACCGATTAAAATGAACTACGGATTTCCAAAGAGTTTCATCAACCTTGGATTTTCTATGAATTTTAACTAATTCGGACCGGTAGATTTTGAGAAATCTCAAAAATAAACATTTTGATAAACTGTCCTTTTGGAATAACTTTTAAACGGCTTTACTGATCGATTCCAAAAACTAATCAGCTTTCAACCTTTAAAAACCACGTCGATCGCCACCGGTCCGTACAAAATCGGTAGATTCGTTTGTGAGATATCGTTAACGAAAAATGTGTTGCTATTCAAAATATTATGACGTTTTTTATGCTTTTCTGACGTGTGGCTATACATTTGCTTCTACGTTCCTTTTTATTGACTTTAAGGCGATGATTTTCTACGTTAAAAGGTTTTTTTAACGCTCCCTTGTATAGTATTTGTGCTGTACAAAGTAAGCGTGCAATTTTTGTTAACAAAAGTTACTTTATTTCAAACGATTCTGCTTATTATCAGGAAATATAGGATCTGGATAAAAACGTTGCGGTTCAAGAGTCTAATTCAACGACTTGCCTTCCATATTATCGAAAAATATTATATAGTTATCGCTTAAGAAAACACCAGAATGTAAAGAATTTTAATAATTGAATTTCATTGAGTATTACATGTATGAATATCAATTCTCGAGTGCCAAAATATGATATTTTGTTCCACCTAACCTTAACGTTTGATTCGATTTTTTATCGCGGATATATGTACATGTCTATGGGTCACAACATCCACTTACCGTTAGCTGGATTGTGTGCTCTTTTATCACCCTTATTCTATAAAAAATGTATTTTCCGGCTTAGTCGATAGACCAGCAATGCAACGTCCGCATTATCAACGTTCGGTAAATGTCGATACCGTGCACATCTCTTAATTTATCGACATGGTTTTAAAATATAATGTGTTTAACGCGTTTATTTTAAAATGTAACCCAAAGTACATATTTATCACCCTTTAAAATCACTATTGAATAAGCCTTGCCGTGACTGCTTGGCATATCATCGTCATTATTATGATCGTTACGACTCACCACAAACCCACTGCTAAACATAGACCTCCCCTAAGCAATAATACCAAGCACGGTCCTGAACCAGCTGCATCCACTGACTTCCTGCATCTCTGTAGTTCACCTCTCCCAACTAGTGGGAGGGGAGCGTCCTACACTACGGTCGCCGGTACGACGCTGCCTCTCAAGAACCGTCCTTCCCCATCGATAGTTCTTAAAGCTGATCTGTTGGGCGATGTCGATTAATACGATTCTTTTGCGGATATGCTTATTAAGAAATCTATAACGTAGAAAAAACTCCGAGCATAGCCCTCTCCATAACACACCGAGCAACCTTAAATTTGCAAGATTTAGGAAGATAAATATATCATTACCATTCGTCTAGGAAAATTAGGCGTATGTAAACTGTTAGTGTTTACATTTTTTGCAGCTTCCTAAGGAGGATGGTATTATTAATTTGAATGGGTGTTTTTAATATATTGAATGTATGTAGCGCTACATGCGCTACTCTCACACAATCGATTTTGTTTATTTTTTAATTCCAAAATTTCAATACAATTCAGTTTTAGCCATAAAATGCTTCAAGCGATAGATATACAGGTAAGTTGCTAACTAAAATTACTATTACTATTTACTGCTAACTGAGAACATTTTGGGGAAACTATATTTGAAAGTAAGTAAAATATCAAGTAAAAGTTGTTTAAAATATTTTTTATAAAGTGTGTGTGTATGTTCTGGCGACTGACCGTGGTGCACTTGTCACCGTACTACCACTGTAACGATTGGATTTGTAAATCCTAGGATCAAAAGAATTGAATGTTTGATTTCGTGAAACACCAAAATATTCCACTAGATACATTAATTTAACTTGTATGAGCTTGACTGAACACGTCGTAACATTTGTTTTATTTTATATTACATTGTATTATATATATATATATATATATATATATATATATATATATATATATATATATATATATATATAGTTATTTTAGTCTTTAAACTCGATACAAACATTTCCCTTGTTTTATTAGCAAGTAACGTAAAACTATGGATGAATTTACCCAAGTACTCGCGTCAGTGTTAATAATTTTTTATAGAAAATTTATGATCAACGAGCACACAACCCAGCTGATGGTAAGTGGATGCTGTGGCTCTTAGACACCTACTGGTTGAGCGGCGGGCCTTAAGGTTGTAATTTTTTTATAGAAAATTTATTATTAACGAGCACACAACCCAGCTGATGGTAAGTGGATGCTGTGGCTCTTAGACACCTACTTGTTGAGCGGCGGGCCTTAAGGTTGCCGAGTCACAATTCCCCGGTCGAGCCTTGACCCTACTACGCGAGATGTTATATTAGATGGACTGTATAGGCGGATGGCTTTTTCTGCTTCAACAAAATGGCGGCTGTAGCATGCGGTTCCTTGACAATGCACTCGCTCTTCCAAAAAAAAAACCTATTGGTTGCCAAGGTTTACGAAGGAATCCTGCTTGAGCACATTAGGAGAAATGAAATTGGAGCGGATTAACTAATAAAACACAAATATTCAAGCAGGCGTCATTGGAAAGAAGCACACTTACCGGGGTGTGACTTCGTTGCAGCTTGGACGCTGCGGTGCTACTTCTGGCGGATCTCCTGGGGCTCAGGGATGCGGTCCTGGTCGGTGGTGCGATGGAAGAGAGCGGTGCGCGACGTTATCTCACTAGGTGAGGCGGTTACTTCTGGAGCTCGACTGCTCCATGTGGTGCGGTTTGAAACTAGCGGTGCGCGTGGGCAAGAGCCCTCTAGGACGCGACTGTCCCAGGCGGTGCGGTTGCAACTAGCAGCGCAAAGGCAAGAGAACACTCGAGCCCAGCGCGCGAGCTGCGAGCGAGAGATATATTGGCTTCTTTCCCACCGAAGTCGGGCGCTTTTCTCATTGATTGCGAGAATCACGCGACATTCTAGAATTATCTTCTTTCCCTCTCACCCCACCACCCCGGTGGTGTGTCGGAGGGACGATAGGTAGAGGAAAGGAATGCTTGGCAAGCCTACCCTCGAATAAAATTAAAATACGAATGGTTTTCCGCGCAACCACCTACATTTATCTAAGTCTATCAGGATTTAAAATGCAGATGCTTTGTCTTAGGGGTCTAAGGACTAAGATAGAATGGGTTAAATGGGTTTTAAAAAGGATCTTCGGCTCTCTATTTTACACTGGTATTCTGTGAGAGTGTGGTCCTACCATAATCGATCCGATCCATTCCTGCTGCAACCGTAATATAGCTGCAGCGTGGCTCTACCACGTGTAGTTGAAATTGTATGGACTGATTTATTACAACATGCTCGGCTGCAAAGGAAAGATGTCATGAGGAAACCAGTATATCTGAGAAATTTAAGAATGGCAGCACTTTAAATCTACTTTGATGCATAATTGTATATTAACTCCCTTCATAAACATAAAATGTTGAGTCTCAGTGATCGCCGTAAATATTTCGATATCATTTTCTTGTATAAAATTCTAAATAATAAAATTGACTGCTCTCCTTTATTAGCCAAAATAAACATTAAAAGTAACTTTCGTCTGCCCGCTCGCCCTCAACGTGTATTTCAAACATTCGTACCACCTACACTTCGAAAAAAATACACACAAAACTGCTTTATCTCCCATTCGTTAAAATTATACAATAAAGAATTTGTAAATCTCGATCTCTTTAGTTGCTCCTTAAAAAGTCTTAAACGAAGTATCTTTAAGAGTTATTTAGATGAATACTTGACAGCGTAACATTCGGTAATCTCTACGATGTATTAATTATTGTCCCTTAAAAATGTATGTTTTTCAACTTTAATTAAGTTACCTATTTTAAGCTTTACTGTACTGTTGTTACATAAAGATAAATTTACTACTCAGCTTCAACTAACATGGGTAAATCTTTCAACAAGCTAAACTGAAATGTTATTCTAATGTATTTCTTCGGCACTCGTTGTCTATTAATTATGTAATGTTATAATATTGTACTTTCTTTTTAATGACTGTTTGTGTCACAATAAATGGAAAAAAAAATAATTCTCTTTGAGGGTGCACGGGAATACGACAGCGAAAATACATTAGTCTCTCGTTTTCTCTTTATGAATTTATCAATTATATACAGGAAATACTAATATAAGTAATTGACGTAGCTGTAGAAGGATGTGTAGGGCAAATTATCTTTAAAAAATAAAAGCCATCTTCAAATAATTGAAAAGAATAAAATAATTTCACATTCAGAAGTCGGTGCTATTTATTACTCAGTATATAGAAGAATTAATGCTCCAAATTAATAATGTGAAATTATTTGTTCTTCATAGTTTATTGAATCAGCTTTTACTTAAAATTTAATGTTAATTTATTTCGTTAGTCTTTAATAATACTATTATACCGAGTATAATTTTAATTTCTTTGCTATTTCCAATCCCTATTGGTTCACGTAATGGTTTCTTGTATTTAAGCGAATACTATACATTTAATAAATAAAAAATATAAATGTGATAAAAATACGCAAAATAAGTTTTATTCGGTGCGAAATAATTCTTGGTGTGTATTAAGGAATGTCAGAGTCTTAGTTTCCTCTAAATAGTAACATTAAAAATTGCTTCCCGTTTTCGTCATCCTTAATGATGGAATATTTTCTCCAAAATTTATTTTGCACCGCTGAAGTATGAGTAGAAGACAAGCTATTTAATAAAAAAAGAATTATTAAAATCATTGCACAATTGACGAGAATAGTGGGTAACATGCAAAAAACATACAGTCAAATTACAAACCACCATTTATTGAAGTGAATAAAGGCTTTCGAGCTTACCACTGAATTATGAAGCTAAAATATTGCCTGAAACATAAGAGAAATTCTACTCATAAGAAAACAAATTCACACGACCCCACAATACTTAGCTGTGAGTTTTATGGCGCAGGTCATGTTAAATAAATATCTTAATATTTTCTTGTGTATTTTGTATCAAAAACAAACTAAAACAATAGATTGATATCAAATAGTTTTGAAGAATCTCGGAAATCACGCAAGGTGCACTTGAGTTGTGTACGAGTATGGGTAACGTACGGCGCTCGTTAAGGCTTCTATCTACACTTCACCTTGTGCCTTGTGCTTTTGGCTAGGAAATGGTGTTTGAAAGTATATGTGAGAAGACTTAAGACTTTAGTTTAGAGAAAGAAAGAGTAATTTAGAGTAATTAAAAGTAATAAGAATTATTTATTTATTTTAAAAATAATTTAGAGTAATTAAAAGTAATTAAATTTTAATTTACAGTAAGAAAGAGTATTATTCGAGTAATGCAATCCAGTTAATTAGAGAGATATTTCAAGATTTACATTAACTCAAGCTGGGAGCATGAAGCCTTCCTTATAGAATAACAAAACATTTTCTAGTCTAGTCGTTCTTTTGCTCCATTTTCTGTAAAAGTCCACTGCCGTCCAAACATGTGCAGAAAATCCGTGTAGAGTATGAGTGTGTAGATAGTGTTTGCCTTTATCGTCGTGCTTGGTGAACTGTTTCAATTAAATAACTTTTAATTAATAAACGGAGGACAATTAAGATCAATCATTTTGGCAGAATATCTTGTCAAGCCAGGAAATACGTTCTCGATCTTCAAATTATTGAGAGTCCAGATTTTGCCTACAAGAAAGAGTTCTCTTAATTATATTGAAACGAGAAAAATAAAAAAGAGCTACAAGTCACTAAAATGGATATACACTTGCGCGATGTGTCGAACAAAGAAGTAACAGTTTCGTAACTTGCTGCATAAGTTGTACGTGATACATATATAACGTGTTTGGGCGCCTTATGTTGGACGGAGGTACTTCTTGTTTTTGTAACGCGCGACTTGATTGTGCTTTTTAAAATGTAGGCGATCACATTTTCTTGCGAGATTCGGTTTTTACTACGCCTTAGTTTCAGCGTTTAATATAATTAAAGATACATTATTAAGCCACTTACTTTTTTTATTTTAAATTTGCCTATAAATATCCACTGCTGAACATAGGTCCTCCCATAGATTGCCTCATCGGGAGAACAGGATGGGATCAAGACAGTAGCCACGCTTGGCAGACTGGTGGCAACCTTAATGTGTTCATTACTTTGAGTTGTTATCGGGACGATACTGCTGGTCTTCTACTGTTATAGTTTCCTTCCGTGACCGTGTAAGAATATCTACAAATCCAAGTCGTCCTGTGGGTGTCACAACGGAGGGAAAACTATCATCATACTTATTTCAATCTTGTATTTATTTAGGATTTTTGTATTCACACATGCATGCATGCAATATATGTGGTCACCCAACGGGAATGAAAAATTTATTGATTTGGTCATTTTTATCAATAACGGAATAATTTGTTGGTAACATTTTTCTATTACATTTTAAACATAAAAGAGGTTTAGATAATTATCTCCTATTATCTATAATAATAGGTATGTTTATCTAAATCTCTTCTATTAGTCGCCCCATGATTTGAATTAGCTGTTTATTTCAAACGTAAAAACTACCTGGTGACAGGCAGCAGCTTCATAAGTACGAGAATTTTTTGGTAAAGAATTCTAGCACTTTCTTTAAAGAATAAGTCACAGACAAGTACACAGTTTATGTGGAATTGGTAAATATACCCATTTTGGCGGACAGAAAAACAATTGAAAAATGGCGGAAAAGTGTTTTTTTTACATTTTCTTTTTCTTAATGTTATTTATGTATTGTTACTAAGAGATACAAACAGTACAACCGAATAGATTTTTCTTCAATTTTTTACAAACAAAATACGAAGAGACTTTTCCCCCGACATACTAGATTACAAGAATAATTATTTAAAGTCATTTAAACTACAAAGCTTGTTCGAGAAAAACCTCCTTCCTGAAAAGAACCAGCTAGAAACCCGGTGGGACTTTAAAACAATTACAATATAAGATTTTATAAAATTAAGTATAAAAATATTTAGAAACATCACGAGAGCGATCACATCATTCCCCACGGGTACATAAATAATGTACTCTTTAGAAGTACGCTTTAGAATAACCTTTAAAATAAAACAAAATAAAAAATTTTGATAGATAAGGCCTGTATATTTGCTGGGTATTTGTTGTAAAACCGTATACATGAAGGAATTACTGACACTTTGGAGGCGCGTACCTGGTATAAACTAACTTGTTCTTGTATGTACAATGTTTTATATACATACATATATTCTGGATCATGTGAATGTATAGCACTATTTTAACCAAACCATTCAATATGACATTATGCTATGAAAATAACTAAAATAAAATAGTCTAGATGTTTCAACATATGTAAGGCCTTTAATCTTTTTTGCAGCATATATTGCTAGGCTTACTAAGTTTGCTAGCTAGCTTAGATATATGAGAGCCCCATTGAAACTTAGCGACAACTATGATTCCGAGACAAGCGGTACATTTAACAAGACTTAGCTTTTCCCTGGTATTCACCTGCTTAAGATTTGGTGTTGTAAATTTAATACATTTCGTTGAATTACCATTTAAGTTTATGCTATTTTAAAATTACGCGCCGCATCGCATCTGGTTTTAGAGTGATTTAGCTATTTCGTGCAAGTGTTTGTGATCTATTTTTATAGAATAAGAATAACAAACTAGTTCATAGTTCACCTTATCTTAAGTGGATACCACAGCTCATCGATAACTATATCTATCCCCTCGAATTAAGAATCGAAATGCCTTGTCAATCCTGAGGATTAAGATGAAATAACTCGTTACTAGGAAATATAGTCTCTGGTTCGCTACACTCATCTTACCATAGTAGCATTATTCACGCTGGTATTCTGTGAGATTTATAAATTTTGTATTAAGTAAAACTGAAATAATATGTTTGTTTTCGTATTTTTGAAAAACATTTTTCACTTAAATACTATCAGTGTAAAAACAATAAGAAGTCAACTGCTAGATGCTGATCTACAACTTTTCTTAAGGGAAATTAAAAAGAATGAACTTTTTTAGACTTTAAGAAATAATTTCAATATTGAAGTAAGGAATCTGGTGCTTGTATTTATTAGGTATTACCTGGAATAAAAGTATTAGTAGCGAATAACCAGAGCAAATATATTTTTTTTGTCATACAGCTTTTATTGCATGCACTTATTGGGGTATAAAAATAAACATAAGTCCCTCGATATTCCGCATCTAATGAAGTCTTATCAATCGGCTCACAGGAAAATTGATTGCCTTTAAAGTTCACAGAGAAAATAAAAAAAGTAAATTTTCCCAACCAGTGGTATATTTATTTACAAAAAAGTTACACTGTTCCTTAATTGTTAATTGATTATTTAATTTTTATAGAATTGATATCGCTTCTATCCATAGATATTAACGAACCCAGAAAGTCCAACATCAACCGGGAAGACTACCCGCGGTGGACTCCTGGGGGAAATTAAACGGCAATCCGATCACTACGTCTCTCGCCGAACTTATTGAAACGTTGACCTCTCAACATTTTAAAATATTCTCCTCGCTTTGAGGATTACTTTAGAGACGGACGAGAAAAATCCCAGCTTAATTAATAAATTCTTTTTTAATTTATTAATTTCATTTAAATGGTAATTTATTATATGTATTGTAATTTAATATATTTATTCTATATACTAAAGATATTAAAAGTTACTTTGCAACCATCCGCTCAGTAAAATAAAATGATGTCTCATACCTAGTTTGAAGAGCACCTCCCGCCCTCCCTTAATTGCGTGCACTAATCCCGTCACCACTTATCCCACCACCACTACTCTCAACACCACTAATCTACGAAAGCCACGCCATCGACTATAATGACTATGCATGAAGTTTCTTTTATATATGATCGGTTGAGAAATTCCGAAGATTACTATGGACGGATAGACAGACACACAAAAATGTTTAAAATAGTTGTTCATGTCTTAATGACATATAAATAACTCCCTCTATACAATATAACTCGGTTATTTCGGTAATACATAGGGACACTTCAATTATATATATATATATATATATATATATATATATATATATATATATATATATATAATTTATAACAGATAAGGAAAATAGTAGCAAAAAAAGTAAGAGATTGGTTCAGACTCAGACGGACTTTTTTGGCAGGAAAGGAGCCGTACCACCTATTCGTCATCGTCATCATCATCATCGTAGAGTAGACCCTTGCTGGACGCTAGCGTCTCCTCTCTTATTTTATCTTGATTTTATGTACCTATAAAAATGTTTTTTTTTTAGTAGGTCAGCCGTTTTACAGCAAATGAAGTGCATTTTCATGCTTGCATTCCCTTTTAAAACAAAATACTAGTTCAGCTTTTTCTAAACCGTGTAATCTTTTTTCATTTGAAGTTATTCTAAGTCGTTAAATGGATAGTTTGCAATATAAACTATTTTACATGCACCTCATTTGTTATGAAACGGATCGTTACGGAGAATGAAACTTTTATTGAAAATAATAATCGGGCATTACTTAGTTCGTAACACGGGGTCTCCAGTTCTGCGATACGTGCATCAAGTTGCGATTTCACGCTGATATTATGTATAATTATTTATTTATTTATATTATTACTATATAATTTTTATTTAGGTGACATTTATTTACTATATTTATTATTATTTATACGCACCTACGCACATCCGCACACACGCACGCGCGCATAGTTACACAATACAAACAGACACACGGAAATCATCACCAAAATAGCAAGAATAGTTTCCCTGGACCTCGAAAGGTCGAGATATGATGAACAATCAACTTCCCAATTTTTTGAAATTCATTGATTTTCATGGCGGGTAGTTAAAAATCTGTAGGATGCCACATTAATAGATCACGACCAGGCGAAGTCGAGGCAGGTCGCAAGTATATTTATAATATTCTTTTCCTTACTCGTTACTCGTAGGTCAGAGCCTAGAAAGAATGAAATCATCTGGGTGACTGTGTGCACGTTAGATAATTTGCAATTCACACGCGGTAAAAGTGAAACCTACAAAAAATTACGAGCAAAATTGCTTTGTAAAAGCGTAAAATCTACTTAATTCCATAGGTACAGTAATTTTATCAAACAGACATGGATTGACTATTTAGATGGTGCGTTAAATAGACACTAGATAACCTGAACACGGCTAACTTAATAAAAATTGGTATGTTATTAGATCGTGGATTGTTATGTATGAATTCGTTAAGACAAATTTATTTAATATGGTTAATTTCCTTTATTATTTTTTTTTAATTTTTACCTTTTATTAGATCATTTTAAAGGAATATTTATTATCTACAAAGCACCGCATAGAGGGAAGAGAGATAATAGGAAACTATAAATTGTATTTTTTCTCATTTTCTGGCAAACTTAATCCTACGACGAGTTCCAGCCTTCCGAAAAAGCCGGTTTCCGAAAAGGCTTCAGTACCATAGACATACATAACCTGGGGCAGATTGTACAGAAGACCAAAGAGTACAATCTGCCACTTTGCCTGGCGTATGTGGACTATGAGAAAGCCTATGATTCCGTCGAAATTTGGGCGGCGCTACAGTCCCTTCAGCGGTGCCCAGTTGACTGTCGGTATATCGAAGTGTTAAGTGTTTGTACAGTAGGGCTAAGATGGCTATCTGAGTACAGAACCAGAGTTCGAAACCTATCCAACTGCAGAGAGGTGTAAGACAGGGTGATGTTATATCCCCGAAACTCTTCACCGCTGCGTTGGAAGACATTTTCAAGCTACTGGACTGGAAAGGATACGGTATTAACATCAATGGCGAGTACATCACTCCCCTTCGGTTTGCCGACGATGTAGTCCTTATGGCAGAATCACTGGAGGGCCTTAGCACTATGCTCAATGAACTCAATGGTGTCTCCCAACGGATAGGTTTTAAGATGAACATGGACAAAACAAAGATCATGTTTAATGTCCATGTCACACCTATGCCGGTAGTTGTTGGGAGCACTATGCTCGAAGTTTTTGGCGAGTACGTTTACCTGGGACAAATAGTCTGACTAGGTAAGTCCAACTTCGACCGAGAGGTCAATCGACGGATTCAACTCGGCTGGGCAGCGTACGGGAAATTACGACACATCTTCTCGTCAGGTATACCTCGATCTCTGAAAAGTAAAGTGTACAACCAGTGCGTGTTGCCAGTGATGACTTACGGATCTGAGACGTGGTCCTTCACTGCTGGCCATATGAGGACGCTCACGGTCGCTCAGCTCAGTAAAACCAGAGTGACCGACAAAGCCCAACGGATTAGTAAGCTGAAGTGGCAATGGGCCGGCCATATAGCTCGAAGAACCGATAACCGATGGGGAAGAAAGTTTCTTCAGTGGCAGCCTCGTACCGGTAGGCGTAGTGTAGGGCGACCCCCCACTAGATGGAGTGACGACCTGGTAAGACATGCAGGAAGTCGATGGATGCAGGTGGTTCAGGACCGTGCTTTGTGGCATTACTTGGGGGAGGCCTATGTTCAGCTGTGGACTTGTGAAGGGCTGCAATGATGATCATGATGATGATATATACTAGCTTGCCAGGCAGACGTTGTTTTGCCCTTTTCGACGACCCTTTGTCATGTCCTATTAAAATCCTTAAAGGCGCAAAAAAAATTGTGGGTCACTCATGGGCAACAAACTATCCTATCTCTCAAGTTGTACCAAACTGCACGCGGTGTGCAAATTTAATAAAAATCGGTTAAGTAGTTTAGGAGTCTATCGCGGACAAACAAAGTGACACGTGATATATATAGATTAAGATGCATATATATATATATATATATATATATATATATATATATATATATATATATATATATATATATACTATAATAACACAATATCCTTTCTCAGTGTCGTTTTTTCATTTCAATGTGTTTTAAATCACAATAATTATAAAGAAGTTTTCACTTTAAAAATTTGTGTTAAAATTTGAAATTTACTAATCCATTAGAGTTTTACTTGCATTAGCTCTGCAAGCACAATACTAACATAACGTAATATGTCCCTGTAAAGTTAACATCAAGTGACCGCGTAGTTTGTTACCTGTGAGAACGGTTGTATTCCACAATGTCAGGGAGGTAATCTAGAGTAAATTAAATTACCTAACTTAGTTTAACTGAAGAAAAACAAACAAAAAAATGCAAAGTTCAAAAAAAGGAGCAACGCAGAAATTTCAGGAAATAAAAAATACTTAATGTTTTTCTCATTATGCAATATTTTTAAAATTACGTAAATATATAATTTTATACGAGGATTGGTAAAGTCGTCTGTGGATCACATCAAGCCCATTCACTATCAGAGATGGTGTGCTCCTTGACACCTTTGCTTGTATAAAACATTTTCATGGGTATCTCACTATTAGATCTTTTCTACCATGTGTATAAAAACATTGCATCTATTAATTACCCCCGTAAATATCCATTTTCGCATATATCAATGATACAGCCTATTTTTACGTGGTGAATTTAACGGTTGTAGCTAGAGTGGGTCGGCTCGACCGGGGAAGAAACACGGTCTCACACAATACCAGCTTGAAATAACAGCTTAATGCAAATGTGATTCATATGGTGTGTGTAGATAACCGGAGACATTTTTACTGGAAACGAGGTATTCCATCATAGTCCTCAGGGGTGGCAGTGCATCTGCGTTTTAATTCATAATCAAGGATAGATGTAGATGCCATAGGGCCACAGCATCTACTTACCATCAGGTCGATTGAGTGGTCGTTCATTACCCTAATTCTATAAAAAAAGTTTCATGAACGTATTTTTCTATTTTATTAGATCGTAAATGCAAAAAATTGAGGTTTCGTTGTTGTACTGCACACTATGTCCGCTCTTCATGATACAAGAATTGCTTTAACAAGCAATATGTTATTACTGTGAAATTTAATTCCTCTGTCGGAACGCGGTTGAAAAACTTTTCAAATTGTTAGTTTTTCAGTCAATACTTTTAAGAAGATATTTTTATTAAAAAAATGAAAATATCTCTATGATTTTCTCCTGTATCAAACAACATCTAGATACATAAAATGATTTGTAAGCCGTTAAAATACTCGTTATGTGCGGGATTGGAAACCCGCGGCTTTTAGCGCTGCAAGTTAATGTCAAACTCTGATCCACTGAGCCTTCGGATGAGAGGAAAGAATAGGATGAATAAGAAAGTATTGTTTTTTTATAAAATAAATGTGACAATTAGGAGACCCATAGACATCTTCATCTATCCTCGATTACGAAACAAAAATGTAAATGCGTTGTAATTTTTTATAAACCCTCGTTATCAGTAAAAAGCATCTCTGGTTATTTATGCATTGATTAGTTCAGTGATATACTTTCTAGAAGCTACATTAAAACTTCGACAAAATCTGTTCAGTGCACAGCTGTTCCAAGATAAATGAATTGCTTGCGATCACAGTACTCAGACGAGCGTTGTTGCTAAACAAGCTGGAGGAAAGAACTCGCTCATTCACTTAAGGTATGTTTAGGAAGGATTCAATAAAATTGTATGGAGTATATATTAAAATTTTAAGCTGTGAAAGTTTAGTAACATTACTGATTTGCCTTTATATATATTTCAAAGCTAATATAATTCAAAGCGCCGTGTATTGGCAGTGTAAGAGTATCCACTACCCCGTTTCCCCGCGGGGTTTCGTCAGAGGCAAGAGAGGGAAGTGAACGATGGGCAGCAGCGTCGTCCTAACAGCTTAATTATTAAAACACTGCGTTTGCCACCCTGCGTAATAAGCGTGGCAACTATGGCATATTTACCTCTATCATGCGATCTGTGGGTGCTGTGGTCGTGGAAGGAAAAGGGGAGATCTCCCGCCGGGCAAGGTGTTCTGCCCGGGGAGCGGCTCACACTCCGTGTGATAGTTCGGAGAACTTCTATATATACTGTTTATGATTCGGAATGTTGATAGCGCGATTTAGGCTTCGGTGTGTTTTCGCTTGTGGCGCGACGACAGCGCCGCTACATCATCCCCCTGCTCAGACCGGAGGTCGATAGTGCAGTCGAGTTGTCGACGAATGTGCAAGTGCCAGGAGATTGCCTTGTAGTCTGCGGTGAGTCGAGAAGAAGGCAAGTAATCTGCGAGAGTGCCGTGAAGCAGAGATGAGCAGTAAGGCTCAGAGCCGTGCCGAACACTGTAGCGCAGAGAGTAGCTTGAAGGAACAGGAAGCATTATTATTCCAGTGCTGCGATGAACCTTGTGAAGCTAGATGGCTTGCAGGATATGAAGACTGCAGACGATATCTACTCGGGAGCGAATGGGTGGGGTATTCTATGACGATGACGTAGCTTGAAGTTTCCGAAGGTTGTTTGGTTGCGGGTTCAGATCACGTCGGATGGTCACCACATGGGTCGTGGAAGGAAAAGGGGAGATCTCCAGGCGCCCGAACAGGGACAGGCGCAACATATGTCCAGCAGCGGTTTTAATGTGTTGTAATGGTAACGGTAATTTAAAGTCAAATGAAAAGCGTTCTTATTACAAAGAATATTACAATACATAACGTTTATTTAAAATATAAGAATGTGGACATAACGATCTTCATTTGACTTTTCTGCTTATGTACATATTTTATAAAGTTAAATTGTAACTGTTAGGAGCGCAAGTGAGTTTCTTGCTTCTTCTTCTCACAAGGTCTATTCACAGTATGAAGAATGATGAAGATGAATCAAATAGAAGCAATGGCTTAGCTATTGATTTTCAAAAGGTGCTTTGTAAAGGCCAATTTTGAACATATTTCCATAGGTTAACTTTGACATTGATTCTGTTGATCAAAAAGAAGATAGAAATAACATTATAATCTCAAACCAATCGAGCCCGTTCTCAGCAATTTGCTAAAAATAGTGTGGATATCTATGTAGTATTCGTCAATAGTCTATATATTTTCATTTAAAAAAAGGGCACGCTAGTAAAATAAAAAAAACACATGAATATTCCTATATCAATATAATGTATTCATGATAAAACTTTCTTTTTGTAAATACCATTGCTTCATAGAATACAATTCGTATATCTTTCTATGGATTGGATTATATTAAATCAGTTATATATTTACATTAAAACTACCAAAAACTTATGCGGTTGAAATCGCAAGATAATTTGTGGAAATATTGCTATTGGCCGTGCGAACAACTTTACTCTGCTCTGTTCCGAAAATCTGCGGAAAGATTACATAATAACGTAATTAGAATTTACAGAACCAATTGCATTGTAAAATAAAATTTTCTTCCTTAATATGTTATTAAATACTTTTATTGAAATGGATCATATTATAAACTTAAACCTTTAATGAAATAAACGCTCGTATTAACATAGAAATAGGTTTGATAATCATTAACACAATAGAAACAATAACAAAGAAATAGAGTTGAAGGTATTAGTGAATAATGCATAGGAAACTCAATATCCTGTTCAAAACTAGTGAAGCTCAGGGAATGCGATACAAAAACTCGCGATCAGGAAGGCAGAGAGTCAGTGCAGAACGTATTTCCGCTTTATTGTGACTTCCGATGGACTCGCATCCGGATAATTAGCATTTCCCATTAAATTAATAAAATGTATGCAACTCTTCTGAGCATAATAGGTAACATTCATAAATAGTATCGCAACGTGATGCAATAAAGACCCATTTGTTTCATATCCGTAAAAGAACACTCAGCATTAACTACGAGTACTCACAATACTGAAAACAGCATCAGCAGAACGCCGTTTGATCGTGAAGTGACGGTATAAAATATTCTTGTCCACTACCCTAAATTTTTCCGTGGGTATCAAAAGATGCGACAGAGGGAAACGATCAGCGAGACTTTTATAGGCTGTAATGGTAATAAATATAATTACAGCGTTTCAGTACTTACCTTTCGACGTTAAAATTTAGAACCTATGTCTATTTTTTCTAATCTACTACCGTTTAATGAGCCGCGGTAGCTCAGATGGCGCTTGCTGTAAATCTCACAGTAGGCGAGCAACCCGGGTTGGATCCCCGTGCATTAGTGCAGCGCGTCGGACACTTCCTTGCTCTAAAACCCTCTCAAAAATGAGAGGAAGTCTGTGTCCAGCAGTAAGACGTATATAGACTGTAATTTTAACTTAACTTTTTAACCACCTTTTAACCAGGAGCCGTGGTAGCTCAGATGGTTAGCGCTCGCTGTAAATTTCACAGTACGCGAGCAAACCGGGTTCGATCCCCGCCGGCACCAATGAAATTGTTAATTGAAATTTTAAGTGCTGATTTACCATGTGCTCGGCGGTGAAGGAAAACATCGTAAGGAAACCTGCACGTCTGAAGAATAAGAAAAAAAATATTTCGAAGACATGTTAAGTTCGCCAACACGCATTGGGGCAGCGCGGCGGACACTTCCTTGCCCTAAAAACCCTCTCAGAAATGAGGGGAGCCCTGTGCCCAGCAGTGGGACGTATTTAGGCTGTAACTTTACTTTTACTTTTTTTAACCACCGTTTATAAAAGAAGTTCCTCTGACCGGAGAAGAAGCAGCGAAATAAAATCTGATGGTATAATTTTTTGTAATTTTTTAAAGAATATATTTTACTATATTATCGCATATAATAAAAAATTATATTAACTTATCGGTAATTTATGTTTTGTGATACCCTAAAAAAGTAATTTTGACTTATTGGTACAAAGTGAACCCGAGTAGTTAAGCCGCCCTACTAGCAGCATCTGTCCTTAAATATGATGAACACGGCTGCCATCGCTCTCCTCAATCATTTTAAAGGGAATTTTAATATCCAACACACAAAGCCAGCGCAAGAAGGATTCTCATAAATAACAAGAAAGTAATTATGATTAAAACGACTTATGTTTGTTGAAGTAAGTACCTTTATACCTTTACAGTGATGAGTTTTCTTTTAAAAAGAAAAAATAAAACAAAAATAACTACGACGTGTGGTGTAGCATACATACCAACCATTGCCGGCACCGCCGTTGACGTGTGTACTGAGATTGGATCATGTATCTTTTCTCTAGAATGTGAAATCAAACTCTCTTAGGACAATTAAAACGTGGTAGAGCCACGCTACAGGAACATTATGGTTTAAGCATAAATTTGTCGGTTCAACTAGGGAAGGGCCACGCTCTCGCAGAATGCCAGTGTGAAATAGTATTTTAATACTGCGGTGTTTCGTATGGTGAGTGTAGAGAACCGGAAACCTTTTTTAATGTAAACGAGGCGTTCATCTTAGTCTTCAGGAGTGACAGCGCATCTGCATTTTGATTCTTAGTCGAGGATAGATGTCTGTCGGCCACAGAATCCACTACCGTCAACTGGACTGTGTGTTAATTTATCACTTTTTATTTAATTTAAAAATAAAGCGTAATTCAAAAATAAAACCCAGTGTGAACGTCGCTCAATAAATGTTAATACCGCAGTCCGCCCCACAGTGTCGCAATGACGACACTCTACCTCAAACTCATGTCCGGCCAATTAATGAGACGAATTCACTCAAATTATAACGAAGCAGACATACGTACACATAAACTTTTCATTTTTTTTTAATTCTGAGAAATATGTCGAATAAATTCGTAAAATAGTTAACTTTAATTAAACTTGAAACCATACAAAAGTACAAACCCATTACAAGATAATATGCTGAAAATGGATTCTCCTCAAGGAATGTCACAAGGCGCGGTCCTGAGTCACCTGCATCCATTGACTTCCTGCATCTCTTACCTGGTCGTAACTGCATCTAGTGGGGGTCGCCCTACACTGATGGTTACACTGTTTACCGATACGAGGATGATCGAGAACTCGAGAACATATCTTTCCAATAGGTTGCAGTTTCCTAGATATATATGGCCAACTAATGTCACTTCAGCTTATTGTTCCATTATGATCAAAAAATTTTAATTATTACAAAAATTTTTATTAGAACATGTTTAAATGCTGATAATGAAAAATACGCTATTTTTAAGCAAGAGATTAAGTTAATATATATATATATATATATATATATATATATATATATATATATATATATATATATATATATATATATATATATATATATATATATATATATATATATAAGTCTCATACTTTTATTATTTTTAACAGTTAACCTGATCCTGTTGTAATACCAAGATAGAAGTGGGATCTCATGTTGTATTTGCCAACAGGTTGTAATATACAAAATTTTAATGTAATAACTAATTAAGTTTCAAGCTTAAAGCTATTAAACAATACAAATGCTATACCAAGCTATTGAACAGCATTTTAATGTATTATATATACTATATAAAACACAAAAATATTTCTACCTATGTCCATTATAGACTTTGAAACTATCTAACCGATTTGATGAACATTTTTGTGTTTGAATGGGTCCCTGGATGGTTTATATTCACATTTAGACTCGGTAGGTAGCGCTGTTTTCGAGAACCAGAAATCACCCGTGCAAGCTGGAGCGGATTGCTAGTGTTAACGAGCAGATTGCTGTCTAGTATTATTAATATTGCATATTATATTATTGTAACTGACTGGTGCTATTCAAAAATCATTTATTTCATTTTTCACACTTTGATGACTTTGAGGATTTTTGATGACTTTCTCTTTTATCATATTATCCCTAACGTAGTTTTTTGCATGAAAAAGAAAACGTCTTGTAAAAATTCCTTCGTTCCACGCAAAGAAAAATAATAATCCTAAAAACTACTGATTACAGTTACAGTACTGATTCAAAGTGGAAAATTCCTAAGTTCAATTATATTTTTTATCTTTAAACTCCTTACAACATGACGCGAATTTCAAAATTTTAAAAACATAAATTGTGTATTGTTATTGTCTACGGATTATTGGAGTCCCAATTTTATAAAAATTGATAAGCACGGTGTTCACTATCGGTGTCAATCACGGATACACATTCCGAATACATTCGAATGCTGTCAAATGCACCTATTGTAAATTATTCCTTCATATCTGTTATAACACGTATATGATAAGATGGAAAGTAGGCTAAAATGCTGTTTCAAAATGCTGTGAGACTTTAATACTACGTCTAAAGGAAGATGTCTTCTTTTTTATTAATGAACAAGCATTTCGCAAGTCAATTAACATGGGCGTGTTATGCGTGATTCATAAATTTTGCTGTATACGTTATACATATTTAGAAAATGTTTCAAAAGCCAAACAACGCATGATTGATGAAGACAGAAGCGACCGAGTGTAAAATTAAAAAGTTGATCCCACGAGTCAAAACGAGTCCGTTTACGGTAATTAATGTTTGAACCTCACGGAAAAATGTATGAGCTGTCAGCATGACGTAAATTTTGACCCTCAGGTAAATATTAATCATATTGATATCTTTTAAACATTATGAACTACTGCTTGTCGACCTGGTTGTAAATGATGATTTAGTCGAAGATAATAATGCGCATTGACTTAGCTGTCGTCCATTTTATTCATGACAGAGCAATAGACGGCTTAGTGGAACAGTGGCTTGCCCATGATTTGCAGCGCTAAGCGCCGCAGATTGGAATCCCTAACGGAACAAGTATTTGTATGGCCTATAAATTATTGTCTGTTTGTCCAGGTCTGGATATTTGTCCTGGTGAAATTTGTGTATGTTATAACATATAAAAAAACAAATAAAACAAATTCATGATAGAGTAAGTGTCAAAGTCCACTACTGAAAAAAGGCCTCCCATAGATTACCTCATCTGGGAATATTTGCCGCAGTTGTCACGTTTAGTTGGCAGATTGGCAACGGCAGTTTTGTATTTTTAGTTATTAGATATTATCCAAGAGACGATATTGGCCAGATAATATTTTTACACCGCCACTGCACGTTCAACTGTCCTGTCCTGGGAATGACCAGTTAGAAACCCCACGCGATTTTATTTTTACAAACATTTAATTTTAAAATAATTTTGAACAATTTTAACAGTACAATAGTAATAGTAGAATCAGCATGGTAGCGATACCTCTTCCAAAAGAGTACTCTCTTTCTGAAGAGTGTAGAGTCAATGTAATTACAGGCTGTGAGACATTACATCTTTGTCCTAGGAATGGACAATGCATCTGTAGTGTTTGTTTAAAGTTGGTTGGAGATGTCCATGGGCTGCAGTGACCAATTATCATCAGACGGACTGTTAGTTCGTTTGTCACTTCAATGCAAAAAATATCTTAAATCGCTATTTAATGTTCTATGTAGGTGCTACACTATCTTAGTCTCAGATAGGTTGACATTGTTACGCGTGATATTAGACGATATATATTTTTTTTATTTAATTATTTCTGAGAGACAATATAAATTTTAGAATTATTAACATGTCTTACACGCATTGTGTGATATTATTTATAATAACAGACATTTTTATTAATAATATAATATGTATATCTCTATTGTAACCTATTCGAGGCAGAAAGGTATACACTTACTTAATAGAATTAAGTATCATATTTTATATACCAAAAAATCTTTTGTCGTTATCTGACACATATTTATACTGAAGTAATCTGACTATTAAAAGTGAATAATTAAATCACCTTTGACGTACAATTATAAAGGCATGTTTCCGGTACTAATTGTCAAGTGGCGGTAATTAATCACAGCGACGTATTGTGCGCGGTGATTTGTAGCGGACTAGTGCTGTGATGCATCTCGACAGTAAGCCAAGCTCGCTTTAGCATACCCTCGATTACAGGAGTTGAAGCAACAAAATGAGAGATAAACATATTAAAATACATCATCACCATAGCCCTTTCCAAGATCACTGCTGAACATCATTCTCCATCCAATATAGTTTCCCCTAGGAATGCCACAAAGCACGGTCCTGAGCCAGCTGCATCCATCGACTTCCTGCATGTCTTACTAGGTCATCACTCCATCTAGTGAAGGCCGCCCTATACTTCGCTTACCAGTAAGAAGTTGCCACTCAAGAACCTTTCTTTTCCATTGGTTGTCGGTTCTTTGAACTATATGACTGACCCAACGCCACTTCAGTTTACTATTTCGTTTATCTTTTAGAGGCTATGACTTATTTCCGCCGTTTCTCTCGCGCCTTCCGTCTAAATAATAAATACTTAACAGATTATAACAACCGTATAGTGGCATTGTAAGAATATTCACTACCTCGTGACCCTTGAATGTCAAAGAGGCGACAGAGGAACACATAAGCAGGAGATGGGTGGCAATATTAATAAAAAGCAGCGGTTGACAACTTGCTTGCTAAGCGGCAAAATCCTCCCTGGGAGAGAATCTATGGGGAACGCCTTTGTTTATCAGTGAACTTTTATAGGCTGTAATCAAATGGATGAGATCACAAGTAACAAACGTGGAATTGATACGCTTGGGGTCATATTTATAACAAGCAACAATGACATAAACAAGCGAGTTAATGGACCTAAACATTTTACCAACAATCCGCTTCACGCAACAATTCATTTTTACGATATTGTACAAAACTGCACCAACATGCTAAAAATATTGGACAACGCAGTCTTCTGCAATAAAATTTTGTAAATAAATTATAAAATTTTGTAAAAAAAATTGTATATAAATGTATATTTAAAGGCTCTAAAAAGTTTTATTAATATCGCATAACGTGGATTCCATGTATTACGCCCGAGTGAAAGTTTATATTATATATCATTTTTGAGACATTGTAAAAATAATAGTCTTACCATATCAAAAATTGACCGTCACAAAAATACCAAGAACTTAAAAGTGTCGCATATCTGCTGATGCAGGATTATAACTAGTGGAAAATCAATAAAATGTCATTTTTCTAACTAAATAATTAAATAATGATACGTAAACAAAATGATTAAAAGTAATCATTAGAAAACTGTTCTGGCTATTTGTAACACTAGTTAAAATTATATATAGATATGTGTCAAAAAGGGATGTGTTGCTTCTTCTGTGACTTTACTTAAACTAATTCATTACTACTCGTATCCACAGGTTACCCTTAAAGTTAAAATTAAAGTTACATTCTTTATACTTCCCACTATTAGGCACAGGCCTCATATATCACCTCCTCACATTTCACCGCCCCAATGCGTGTTGGCGAACTTCATATTATGTTTTCGATTATTTTTATTCCTCAAAAATGCAGGATTCCTCACGATGTTTTCCTTCATCGACGAGCACGTGGTTACCACGGCTCAGGCTACCTTTACCAACATTAATATATAGAAAAAGTATTACTCTAATCCCTCTAAAGAAATATAACTTCAAAAAGAGTAAGAACGTTTATCCAATTGTAAAATGCGCAAACTTTAAAAACATGATCCATCTTAGTTTTTCTTAAGTTGCACCGAGTGTGGTGCTGTGGAACCGAGCAATCACAAAAACTTGAACAGTTTATTTTGCATCCCGCTTTTGTCTGTTGCACTATACAATAGGTTGAAGCAATAGGGGACTGCTAAAACCATGGACCTAGAAAAAAAAGGTTTTTTTCTAGGTCCATGGCTAAAACATTAGTCAGTCTCTTCTATAGATAAATGAAAATTTGTGATCCCAAAACTTTTAGTAAAAAGGACTATATAAGTTTAATATATAATTAACTTTAATATATAAACTTAATATATAACTTTATGTAATGATTTCCTGTAATCAATAGGAAATCATTAATAAAAAGGAATAATTCCTATAATTCTTTACAAAAATTTCACTAATATTTATATTAGTCCAACCATCTATCTATATTATTGCTTTAAGCACTGCTGTAGTTTTATTTTAACACATACTGTTAAAATAAAATTAAAATTAATATTATATGATTATAATTAACCCACAAGTTTTTCGCAACAACACAGAAGTATAAGCAATAAAAGTAAAACCATTAAAGTCCACTGCCGAACACGGGCCTCCCCTCATATTGCCCCACTGGGCGAATTTTTCCATAGTTACCACGCTTGGCAGGTGGGTTTGCTACCGGATGCTGCTATTAAAAATAATTCTAGTTGTTATCACTGGTTTCTTGAAATTGATCTGCATCACAGAATCCGTAACTATAATATCCGCAGTTGAATCAAATTAACTTTGATGTGGTTATTAAGTTTGTACTACTTTTAACTTAATTGTATATAAAAACTTTTAATTGTATATAGAACCGAGCACTGATAGAGAACAAGGGTTCTGGAAAGACTATCTTGTATCAACAAGCTAAGTATATGAAAGGAGAGGGGGGCACCCCACGAGATAGAGTGAGTGAAACGAGATCTTAAGAAGAAAATTAATGAATGCAAGTTTTTTTTTATAGAAGAGGGGGCAAACGAGCATGCGCCTCACCTGATCTTAAGTGACTACCGCCGCCCATGATCAACCGCAACACCAGGGAGATTGCAGGCGCAATTAGTTCGTCCATTTATTAGTTGTAGTTTATTTTTAGTTCTTAAGTTGTGTCTTGTTGTTTTTTTTTATATATTTGTATGTTTGATTGAATAGAATTAATATTTTTTATTAGAGTGCAGGTGCAATAAGTGTACAGTTGTGTAAGATTTAGTAAGTTAGTTTTTTCGTATAGTACTTTTGTTGGAGTTAAATAAGGATAGTGGAATAATGTTTTGATAATTTTATTATCAGTCCCTTGAAGTGGATTTAGATTATTTTAGCTGCTGATCATAATATTTCAATTAGATATTCGACATATGATGTAAGGCTACGGTCTCCTATTAAATGCTATACGCGACGTCCGACTTCAGCGTAAACGTTCCGATCGGCGTCTGAACGCCAGACACAGCGTCAGCGGTCAATACATATCTTAGCAATGGACGACGTCTAGACTTTCGATCAAACAACAGTTAAGTAGCTGACAGTGCCCACGTGTGGTTGTGTGTGATATTTGTACATAAAATGGATATAAATTCAATACTTTTCGCGGCGCTTGTGTTACTTGAAGAAGAGACACAAGACGACGTATACGAAGAAAAATAAAGGCAACAAGGCACCGATTATTTATGAAGAGAAATGAAGAAGGATGTTTCCAGCTATTATAATGAAACCCTTAAAAACAGCAATTCTAAATTTACTGAATATTTTCTTATTAATCAAGAACAATTTAAACATAATAATAAATCAATAACTCGTATTTTTCTTTATAAAATTTTGTCATTTTGTACTGACGCTAGACACGACCTTTACGCTGCAATGGTTCGAAATAACTAGAGACGCAGCGCAAAGCGTCTTAACGCCGCCTACGACGTCCATACGCCGACATCAGCTTGTGAAAGAGACCACAACAGTACATTTCTATAGTAAGCATCGTAACGCGGCGTACGGCGTGACGCTGTAAGCGGCCGATGGCGTTTATAGGAGACCACCGCCTAACTAGAGTTGTTTATAATTGTACGTACCTTTTTCGGAATACAGTTTGCGACTTTTTACGTATTGCACCTAGTAATGACGTCAGCTTTGATTTGAGGTGAGTTCAAGTGAAAAAAAAAATTTAAGGTGTGCAAACTCTGGTAAAGATTTATTCTTCGTAGAAAAAGTATTTGACTCTCAATCGAGGATAATTGTAGATGTCTTTGAGCCACGGCATTTTACCGTAAGGTGGACTATGTGCTCACTGTTCACCCTTATTTTTTAAAATATAAAAACCACACATAAAATAAAGGAAAGAACCTGTGTATCTTATCAGCAAAGTATGAAAACAAAGTTTACTTTATTTCAGCCAGTGCCTGCAAAAGCTGTCGTAAAGTCCGTGCATCAATCATCTCCGTCATTGCCTTCGCAGCACTCATCGCTAACTATGACGGTACAAACTTTCTATGACACTCACTACGCTCGTAATTTACGTGCTCTTCCTATATTACAGATCTGTATAAAAATGGTGCTTTAACTTTTATACTTGAAGTTTAAAAAAATGATCAATCGATTCTAACTTACCAAGCGCTGTGTATTACAAAAACATCAAGGACCGAAACATTCGTACTGTATCATGTCTTTATTGCAGGTTTTTTCTATTCAAACGAAATGCAGGTTATTCCAGCTACTGAAGTAGGACGTATTTTTCTTTTCAAAAATTTTAGTTTTGGAGAAATATAAAATTGTAAATAAAACTGTTTTTCAATTTCTTTGTGTTACTGAACGTAGTTTGTGGATGTGAGCGGTTGAATGGAGTCTGAAGGATTTCAAGCTAAAAACTTATTCAATTGAGTTTATCGCTAACCCTAATAGCAAAAAAAGGTATAAGCTTTCGTATTTAATAGGTTTTCATACATGGTAAAGCCACAATACTGTTATATTATGGTTGTAGCAGGAATTGGTCAGCTCGGCCCTGATAGAACCACGCTCTCACAGAATACAAGCTTAAAATAGCAGCATAATTCATAGTCCTTAGTGTAGAGAACCGGAGACCCTTTTAAATGTAAATGAAGCATTTCGTTGTTTGCCCCAGACACAGGCATTCCATTGTTTGCACCAGAAACAGATGACAACGCATGTGAATTAAGATTCTCCAACCAAGGATAAATATAGGTGAACTGTGTGCTTGTTTAACTAAAACACATCAGCATTATGCCCCTATTTTACGCTGGTATTTAATTTGGCTTGCGTATGTGGACTACAAAAAAGCCTTTGATTCCATTGAATTTTGGGCGATGCTACAGTCCCTTTAACGGTGCCTGGTTTATTGTCGGTATATCGAAGTGCTGAAATGTTTGCACAGTCGGTCTACGATAGCTTTCCAAGTGCAAAACCAGGGTATCAAACCTATTGAACTGCAGAGAGTTGTGTAAGACAGGGTAATGATATATACCCGAAACTCTTCACCGCTACATTGGAAGACGTTTTAAAGCTACTGGACTGAAAAAGATGCGGTATTAACATCAATGGCGATTACATCACCCACCTTCGATTTGCCGACGATACAGTCCTGGTTCAATATAGTACGGCAGAATCACTGGAGAACCTAAGAACTATGCACAATGATCTCAATAGTATTTCTCAATAGATAGGTCTTAAGATGAACATGCACAAAAAAGATCGTTTTTAATGTCCATGTCACACCTATGCCGGCAACTATTTTTGACGAGTACGTACCGTACGTTACCTGAGACAAATAGTTCGACTATGTAAGTCTAACTTCGACTGAGAGGTTAATCGATGGATTCAACTCGGCTGGGCAGCGTTGGGGAAATTACGACACATCTTCTAGCTTGGTATACCTTGAAATCTGAAAACTAGATTGTACAACCAGTGCGTGTTGCCAGTGATGATTTATGAGGACACTCAAGGTCGCTCAGCGAGCTATGGAGAGGGCTATGCTCGGGGTTTCTCTGCGTGATAAACTTGGAAATGAGGATATCCGCAGTATAATCAGAGTGACCGACATAGCCCAACGGATTAATAAGCTAAAGTGGCAATAGGCCAGCCATATAGCTTGAAGAACCGATGACCGATGGGAAGGCAAAATTCTCTAGTGGCAGTCTCGTACCGCTAGGCCAAGTGTAGGGCAACCTCCCCTCCTATTAGATGGAGTGACGGTTTGGTAGAATTTAGTCAAAACCTAATTAACTTAAATTTAATAAAAAATTGACTTTGACCATGTAGATTTAGATGTTTGTTCTTCAATAATGCTTGAGCGGCTGAACGGATTTCAATAAAATTTGGTAATTATTGGCAAAATAAAATTTAGAATAGAAGTTAATTACATAGTATTTTTTTCTTTATGAGCCCGTAACACAGCTGGACGCTCACAAATGCAACTCAAATAAGATACATATGCGAGTGTGAGTGCATGTACTTGCAATAAGTTAACCATAATTATTGTGACTAGGCTTCGGTGTTACTTGAAAAATACACGGCGCTCCATCTTTCTTTCGTTATTAGTTTGAGCAGCTGATATAATTATAATAAAGACGATTGTACAAAATGTAATAGCTTGTTAAATTGTCACGTTTTCTTCTTCTACTTAAATTAAAAAAAGGTTTAAAAGAGGCACAGGCAGATATCTGATATATCAGTATGAAAACATATTTGCATGCGGAGTGCAGTAGAACGTTCTCTCTTTTCAAAAATTTTCCACTTCTTTCTATACTTGTATTCACGATTCTTTCTCTTTATAAAATGACTATACGATGTTATTACTTTTTTCGATGGAGTGGCATACCGTGTAGAAAAGCCAGGAAAACAGTAGATTTCTATATCTTCCCTTTACTCCCATATGCACATTTCGATTACAATGCACACCCCAAGATTTCCGTCATTTTAACTATTCTATTGTACTTAACGGATGAATGGTAACGGCGTGGAAATGCCAAATGACGAAGTATTCCACTTGAACAAGGAATGTGTATTATTAATTCGGACTTCGAGGCAATGAATGGAAGAGGTCTATTTCAGCAGTAATTCTACTCACGCATGTCATCCAGAGAGGTAGGTGGAGACTAAAGACTTCGTTTTAGCACGATCCTGATATACCTCTCTGTTATGGATGAATGAATGAATAGTGGTATAAAAAATTTCTGATGTGTTGCAATCCATAAGTTCGTACATTATAGATTTTGCCTATTTTTTACAACAGTTTTTCAAATATTTCGAATACATGTGAAGTTCGCCAACATGCATTGGGGTAGCGCGGCGGACACTACTTTGCCTTTAAATCCTCTTAGAAGTAATTGAAAGCCTGTGCCCAGCTGTGGGGCGTTAAAAAGCTGTTTACTTATTTTTTTTCTGTCAAACCCATCATTAAAATCTTTCGTTTAGAAAGATAATAAAGTCTGTCTTTTATAATTTTAAACATCACACTTGATTGGAGCTTGTTAATTATTTCCTCACTCGTCCGATCGAGCAAGTCATGGTGACCTCGCTTGCTACTTAAGTGTCAGCTTGTGTGACTATATTTAATTATACGCCTGCTTCAGTAAGCGTTTAACATTCGAGGCTTACGCTTGCAGGATCAAACTAATTGAAATATTTTATTTACTGGTACGAAAGCAAAGTCGGTTGATAAGCTACGATTTAGTCGTTACTGCACGAAGTTCGACCGGGGACAGACCACGCTCTTCCAGAATACCAACGTGAAGTAGCAGTATAATGGTGCTGAGATTTGTATGATTAGCGTAGAATACATACAAATTTTTACAAGATCTGACTAGTAGATTTTGAAATAATACTAGTTTTTACGGAATTTATCGCGTATATTTAACTTTTTAAATACCCGACGTTTCGAACGCTTTACAGCACTCATGATCACGGGCGGGACTGAGATGTTCAACGTCCATATGTCATAGTTAACCGCGGTTACCATAGATTAAAATTTAACTTTTGTTCCGATCTATACAGTATGAACTTATGGTATCTTGAAGTCTTAGAGTTTTATGCTTGGTTTGGGATTTAATTTTATTTATTATAGGATCCCAAGCAGATGGTATCACCCAGCCATCTTCTCTATTTAAATTAGGATGTTTTTTGATTTCAATAGCCTCGCAAATCATCCTTGGAAGGAATCGGTGTTCTTTAGCGAGGATTTGCGGTCTATCAAATCTGATGTAGTGACGGGGGCGATCCTGTACGTGTTCACAGACTGCAGACTTCCCGGAGCGTTGATTCTTCACATCAGCTATATGTTCTTTAACGCGGGTTTTTATTGATCTTTTAGTTTGTCCTATGTAGGAGAGACCACATTCACAATCAAGCTTGTACACTCCTGCATCTTGCAGAGGGACATTACACTTGACTGATGGTAAAAACTGACCAATCTTCTTCAGCGGCTTGAAGTAAGTTTTGATGGAAGCGCGCTTCAAGATGTAGCCAATCTTGTCAGTGACTCCTCTAACATATGGCAGTACAGCAGGTACACGCTCGACTGTGGCCGGCTTCACTCGTTCACTGTGACGTAGGCGCGGGACTCGAAGCATGATGTCGTGCAAAACTTCCTTGCCAGGGTGGAGCTCGGCAGCCAGGTGATTACTGTTACAGATTCCTCGTGCTCTCTGAAACAAAGATTTACCCACGGTAGCTAACTGTGAAGGATGGTGGTGAGAATCACCGTTTAAATATCTATCTATATGGGTCTTTTTTTCTATACACAGTATGGCTCAAGGTGTTATCGGGATTCCGAATTACTAACACATCTAGAAAAGCTAAGGAATTGTTTGCCTCTAACTCCATTGTGAACTGAATTTTAGAATTTATAGAGTTAAGATGCTCTAAAAATGCAGTTACCTTATCTAAAAGTAGAATTGTGAAAGTGTCGTCTACGTACCGTTTGTAGAATCTTGGATTTATGGGAGAACTAAGCAGGGCTTTCTCCTCAAAGTCTTCCATGAATATGTCGGCGACAATGGGAGATACAGGTAAGTCCATCGCCACACCATCTACTTGCTTGTAGAACTCCTCCTTCCACAATAGGTAGCCAGATGTAAGGCAGTGTCTGAGTAATACTGCGTATTCTACGGGCATGTTGTTTTCTTCCAGCCTTCTAGTTACAATTGAGATGCAGTTTGCTTAGTTCTTTTTTTTTTTATAGAATAAAGGGCAAACGAGCATGCGGCTCACCTGATGTTAAGTGACTACTGCCGCCCATGATCAACCGCAGCACCAGGAGAATTGCGGGTGCGTTGCCGGCCCTTTAGAAAGGAGTAAGCTCTTTTCTTGAAGGTCCCCAGGTCGTGTCGGTCCGGAAAAATCGCCGCTGGTAAACTATTCCACAGAGAGGTTGTACGTGGAAGAAAACTCCTTGTGAAACGTACAGTGGTGGACCGCCAAGCATCCAGATGTTGTGGATGGTATCGGGACGTTTGACGTGTAGTGCGTTCACGAAATTTGGCGGCTGGGATTAATCCGAACAATTCCTCAGAGCACTCCCCCGTGATAGGTGCGATAAAATACGCAAAGAGATGCAACATCTCTTCGCAGCGCCAGTGAATCGAGCCGATCGGAAAGCACTCGGTCGTCGACGATTCGAGCCGCTCTGCGCTGGATGCGGTCAAGTGGAAGAAGCTGGTACTGGGGAGCCCCAGCCCAGAGATGGGAACAATATTCCATGTGTGGCCGAACCTGCGCTTTGTAAAGTTGCAGGCGGTGTGCCGGCATGAAATACTGTCCCGCTCTGCTGAGCACGCCAAGCTTTTTAGAGGCCAATTTGGCCTTCCCTTCCAAGTGACCACGAAACTGCACGTCACTCGATATGTCGACGCCGAGGATTCCGATACTGGCTGAGGCAACAAGGGGGAGTGCCTTGAAACTGAGGGGATACGACAAAGGGGTTCTTTTTAGCGGTTAACGCGCAAACTTGTGTCTTCTGGGGGTTAAACTGGACTAGATTTAGTCGCCCCCAATCCGAGACTCTGTCCAGCAGAGACTCGACTTCAGACACAAGTTTGTCCCGGCACTCGGAGACGTTTTCCCGAGAAATATTGGCTCGGCCGGGTAAAGAGCATCACCAGTGCTGTCATCTGCATAGCAATGAATGTTACGGGTATGCAACATGTCATTGATATGCAGAAGAAACAGCGTTGGCGATAGCACGCAGCCCTGTGGAACACCAGCATTAATAGTCTTGCAATCGGAGCTTGCACCGTCTACAACGACCTTGATGCTCCGATCTGCAAGAAAGCTGGTGATCCAATCGCACAATTTCTCGGGAAGCCCATAGGAAGGGAGCTTCGAAAGAAGCGCTTTGTGCCAAATCCGATCGAAGGCCTTCGCAATGTCCAAACTAACGGCCAATGCCTCCCCCTTGAACTCTACTGCCTCCGCCCATCTGTGAGTTAGGTAGACCAGCTGACCGACCACGGCGAAAACCGTATTGGCGGTCACTAATCAGCTGGTGATCCTCAAGGTACCTCATGAGCTGGCAGTTTACGATGGACTCCATTGTTTTGGAGAACAAGAAGGAGTTCTCCCATAAATCCAAGATTCTACAAGCGGTACGTAGACTACACTTTCACAATTCTACTTTTAGATAAAGTAACTGCATTTTTAGACCATCTTAACTCTATAAATTTTAAAATTCAGTTCACAATGGAGTTAGAGGCAAACAATTCCTTAGCTTTTCTAGATGTGTTAGTAATTCGGAATCCTGATAATACCTTGAGCCATAATGTGTATTGAAAAAAGACCCATACAGATACATATTTAAACGGTGATTCTCACCAATATCCTTCACAGTTAGCTACCGTGGGTAAATCTTTGTTTCAGTGAGCACGAGGAATCTGTAACAGTAAACACCTGGCTGCCGAGCTCCACCATGTCAAGCAAGTTTTGCATGACAACAAGCTTCGAGTCCGGCGCCTACGTCACAGTGATCGAGTGAAGCCGGCCACAGTCGAGCGTGTACCTGCTGTACTGCCATATGTTAGAGGAGTCGCTGACAAGATTGGCTACATATTGAAGCGCGCTTCCATCAAAACATACTTCAAGCCGCTGAAGAAGATTGGTCAGTTTTTACCATCAGTCAAGTGTAATGTCCCTCTGCAAGATGCAGGAGTGTACAAGCTTGATTGTGAATGTGGTCTCTCCTACATAGGACAAACTAAAAGATCAATAAAAACCCGCGTTAAAGAACATATAGCTGATGTAAAGGGAAGTCTGCAGTCTGTGAACACGTATAGGATCACCCCCGTCACTACATCAGATTTGATAGACCGCAAATCCTCGCTAAAGAACACCGATTCCTTCCAAAGATGATTTGCGAGGCTATTGAAATCAAAAAACATCCTAATTTAAATAGAGAAGATGGCTGGGTGCTACCATCTGCTTGGGATCCTATAATAAATAAAATTAAATCCCAAACCAAGCATACAACTCTAAGACTTCAAGATACCATAAGTTCATACTGTATAGATCGGAACAATAGTTAAATTTTAATCTATGGTAACCGCGGTTAACTATGACATATGGACGTTGAACATATCAGCCCCGCCCGTGACCATGCGTGCTGTAAAGCGTTCGAAACGTCGGGTATTTAAACAGTTAAATATACGCGATAAATTCCGTATAAACTAGTATTATTTCAATGTGTAGTGTTCGCGTAAATATAAGAAATCATTAGTAGATTTTGAGTTCACCTTAATAATGCGTATTTAATTGACTTCGATGTAGTATTGATGTGTTCTCATTCACTTATAGAAAACATACAAAAGAAAAAAACTTTAGAGAATGAAATGTTTATTTCTATTCACGTTGTGCTCTTAACTTGACATAAGTAAAAACCAATTTTTAAATCATCATTATCATCATCATTACAGCCCTTCACAAGTCCACTGCTGAACATAGGCCTCCCCCAAGTAGTGCCACAAAGCACGGTCCTGAGCCACCTGCATCCATCGACTTCCTGCATGTCTTACCACGTCGTCACTGCATCTAGTGGGGGGTCGCCCTACACTAAGCCTACCAGTACGAGGCTGCCACTCGAGAACCTTTCTTCCACATCGGTTATCGGTTTTTCGAGCTATATGGCTGGCCCATTGCCACTTCAGCTTACTAATACGTTGGGCTATGTCGGTCACTCTGGTTTTACTGCGGATATCCTCATTTCTGAGTCTATCACGCAGTGAAACTCCGAGCATAGCCCTCTCCATAGCTCGCTGCGCGACCTTGAGCGTCCTCATACGGCCAGCGGTGAAGGACCACGTCTCAGATCCGTAAGTCATCACTGGCAACACGCACTGGTTATACACTTTAGTTTTCAGAGATTGAGGTATACCTGACGAGAAGATATGTCGTAATTTCCCGAACGCTGACCAGCAGAGTTGAATCCGTCGATTGATCTCTCGGTCGAAGTTGGACTTACCTAGTCGGACTATTTGTCCCAGGTAAACGTACTCGTCAACAACTTCGAGCATAGTGCTCCCAACAACTACCGGCATAGGTGTGACATGGACATTAAACACGATCTTTGTTTTGTCCATTATCATCTTAAGACCTATCCGTTGGGAGACACCATTGAGGTCATTGAGCATAGTGCTAAGGTCCTCGAGCGATTCTGCCATAAGAACTATATCGTCGGCAAATCGAAGGTGAGTGATATACTCGCCATTGATGTTAATACCGTATCCTTTCCAGTCCAGTAGCTTGAAAACGTCTTCCAACGCAGCGGTGAAGAGTTTCGGGGATATAATATCACCCTGTCTTACACCTCTCTGCAGTTGGATAGGTTTCGTACTCTGGTTCTGTACTCGGATAGCCATCGTAGCCCTACTGTACAAACACTTCAGCACTTCAATATACCGACAGTCAACTAGGCACCGCTGAAGAGACTGTAGCACCGCCCAAATTTCGACGGAATCAAAGGCTTTCTCATAGTCCACATACGCCAGGCAAAGTGGCAGATTGTACTCTTCGGACTCCTGTACAATTTGCCGAAGGGTATGTATGTGGTCTATGGTACTGAAGCCTTTTCGGAAACCAGCTTGTTCGGGAGGCTGGAAGTCGTCGAGTCTGCGTGCGAGACGATTCGTAATGACTCTCGAAAACAGCACGTAGACGCGGCTCAGAAGGGAAATCGGTCTGTAGTTCTTCAAGAGAGCGTTGTCGGTTTTCTTAAAAAACAAGACCACCGCGCTTCTGCTCCACGCCTCCGGAGTAGTGCCACCATGGAGGACGGAATTGAAGAGCCTCTGAAGGACATCAAGTACCGGTGTTCCACCCGCTTTCAGAAGCTCCGCTGTAATTCCATCCTCGCCCGGGGCCTTGCCGTTTTTAAGGTGGTGGAGAGCCATTCTAATCTCGCTCAGACTGACGTCCGGGATATCATCGGAATAGTGTCGAATAAGACTTGCTCTTGTATCGTTACTCACACTTGCATCTGGCTCCAACGATGATGGGTACAGCTGCCCATAGAACCTCTCAATCTCACTCAGAATCTCAGGTGTCAAGAAAACGATGTTGCCACACTCAGTCTTCAGCCTTGACAGTTGGCTCTTTCTGACAGACAGATCTCTACGAGCAGTATTAAAGTTGCGTAAGTACCGCCGCATGCATTTGGAGATCTGTCTGTTCAGTTGCCTTTATGCTGTCAAATCTGTTGACGATTGCAGCCTCATCTCCCGTCTAACAGCCATGAGATTAAGAGTGTAATTGGAGAGTTTTTGTGTTCTTCTGCGGTGGGTCTTGCAGAATTTAGCTCCGACCGCATGGACAGTTTCCACGAGCTTGTCATTCATATCGTCCACTGCATTGCAATCCTCTAGGCACTGAAAGCGGTTTTGTAACTCGAGCTGAAAGGTTTCGGCATTCTGGATTAAAGCACGAGGGGGACGGAGCGTTGACTTCATTAGACGAGACCTCTCCAACTTAACATTTAGGTTCAGTGTGCCTCTAACCATTCGGTGATCGCTGCCAGTTTTCACCCTTGCGATCACTGAGACATCACTGAACAGTTGGCGTCTGGTAGTCATAATGAAGTCAATCTCATTTTTTGTCGAACCGTCAGGGCTCGTCCACTTCCTGTGGGGCCGCTTCTGGAAGAAAGAGTTCATCATAAAGAGTCCCTCTTTCTCCATAAAGTCGGCCAAACTTTCTACTACTCCAAATTTCCCCACCTTCAGCTCACCGCTTTCTCTTGTGCCTAGTTTTGCGTTGAAGTCTCCCATCAACACCGTGTAGTGGGTTTTGGAGGAATGCATGGCTCTGGAAATATCCTCATACATTTCCTCCACCTTCTCATCGGGTTGTTGCGTAAACATGTATGACCTTCAGCGAATACCGTTTGGTGATTTTGAGTATCAGGTACGCGACCCTCGTCGACACACTCCCAATATTTATAACGTTGTTGACGAGAGACTTGTGGACGATAAGTCCGACACCTCCTTGGGACAGATGGTCGCCCTCCCGGTGGTAGAACAAGTTGCCGGACTCGAGGATTGCCGTATCCTCCCCCTCTCTTCTGACCTCGGATAATCCAATAATATGCAAGCGCAACTTGTCTACCTCTTCTTCCAGCTCCAGTATCTTCTCGTCAGTCCTCTGACTGACGAGTCCTCAGAGTGCGTGCGTTATATGTTGCCAGGTCGAGTCGTCGTAGGTGGCAACCGAACCTCCACCGGAGATTCTTAGCACCCCCTGCCCCGCCGTTACCATGGTCGCCACCATAGCCAGGAATAGCGGGGCCGCCGGGGACTGGGGGCCGTTTTTTTGCGTCGTTAAATGTGGCGTTTTTAAATAGGAATCGGGCATTAATCACAAACTCACGTAGTACTTGTTTAAAACAATCCTAAATAAATTACATATGTTTCTGACATAGCTGCAGAAGGCATTTTAAATTAACATTTGTTATAAAAGAAATGTTATTACCTGCTAGTATTCCTCCAAACCTGTGCAGGTGTATTAAATACATAAGTTCTTCATGCACAGATCCAGATACGAAACAATAATAATAAGATGTAGGTTATAATATGTGCATGTACCGTGCGATATTCGAACTCGTGACCCCACACCCACCCCTCGTGACCGCTACAATCAAATGCTTAGTGATCCGCTAGTAGTCATTCTTCTTAAAAAATAATATGTAGTTTTTATAATACATTAAAAACAATTGTGCCTACTTATACGAGTAGCTCAAGGGCTAAGAGCGATATTCAAATGCAATCTCGAATTTAATTTATTTAACGTGGTAGAGCCATGTTGCAGCTATATTACTGGTAAAGTTGTAGCACAAATAGGTCGGCTCGACCAAGGAAGGACCACGCTCTCACAGAATAGCACCGTAAAATAGTAGCTTAACACGGCTGTGTTTCGTATGGTGAGTGTGAGAACTGGGAGACCCTTTTTACTGGAAACGAGGCATTCCATCCTTGTCTTATGGGTGACAACGCATCCGCATTTTGGTTTGTTATCAAGGATGGGTGTAGATGTCTATTTGCACAGCAACCACTTACCTTACTCAGGTGGACTGTGTGCTTATTTGTCACCCTTATCCTATAAAGAAAAATCAATCTCTACATTTGTAAAGTATATTAAGGACTAGACTTCAATTTTGTCAATAGGGGAATCAAAATCCCCGGTTCTCAACACACACCATACGAAACACTAAGCAAGATTAAGCAACTATTTCACGCTGGTATTTTGTGAGAGTATGGTGCTTACCTCAATCGAGCCAACCTATTTGTGCTACAACCATAATGTATCAGTAGCGTGACTGTACCACGTATTAAATACCTTTAATGCGTTACTATACATATGCTATCTCCCCGGAGCACTGCCTGCTGCGGGTGACACAGTTGCTTTGCATATTGTCTGCACTAGGATTGGTGAGACAACTACGGACTTATGTAGGAAATGAAAATTAGCGTAGTTCTATATAAACATGTTTATTTAAAAAAATAATCAATATTACACACATTACTTATACTTACCAGATGGTCGGACTGCCTAGGATTACATCTGGGTATGTGCCGACTTCTTTCCTATTTTTGCTGCCTATTGCACTGCTGTGTTCCGGTCTGAAGGATACAGAGAGCTAGTATAATTACAGGCTATAAGACATTTCATCTTAGTCTTCAGAGGTGATAACGCATCTGTAGCCTTCTTTCTTTGAAGTTGGCTGCAGGTGGTTATAGACTGCAGTAGCCACTTACTATCAGGCGGACTGTAAGTTTGTTTGTCACTTTATTTTATATAAAGAATTGAAACGTCTTCTTGGAGTTTGTTTTATCACTACTTTTTAAATCCACTGTAATGTAAAACACAATTATGGCGAATCTATAGAAATCCCTTAAATTAAAATCGATCAAGGTTTTTTCGGCTACAGAGTATGCCAGAGAAATATATATCCAATGTACATACATACACTCGAAAAACATTACTTTCCTGCTGGGGACGTCGAGTTAAACCTGCATTCAGTATTACAACCTATCATAAGTCTACTGCTTACATGTTTCCCCAATAAATTGCCTTATAGAGGCGATATTTCTCTAATCCATCCCGTAGTCGCCCCTATGACGCCTGCGGGACTAAGTAGATTGTGGACATGTTTTGATCCGATTGCCCCAGAGGGGAGGTTATGTTTTTTGAGACTATATATATATGTATGTATGTCTATTCTTTTGCCACACTCTGTAGCCTAAACAGCTTGATATATTTTAACATATTATCAGGTGTCGAAACATTCATATTAATTGTGGAAGTGACATAGGCTACAAAATGTTTCTCTTTTTAGTAAACCTTTTTAAGAATACATTTTTTTGAATTAGTTATATGAAAAAAACCTTGTTAACTGGCATGTTTTATTTACCAATAGTTCTGTGTTTTTATGTAAAATTGCTTTTATTGTGTTTGGCCTTTAAATGGCTAAAAAGAAAATAATATCTTTGGAATTTCTTCCATCATTCCTGCTCCGATCTTAGTTTCTTATTTTGAAGGAATAATACACAGTTTTCAGTTAAAGTAAAAAAAATAATATCTTACGTCAAAAAGATATTATTCCAAAAATTTATTACGATTGTATTTCACAGATTTTGATTAATTTTCGCTGAACCCTCCGTTTTTCAATAATAAATGGAGTCTAGATTACACCTAGTAACATTAGCTATCGGTCAGTGTAAGTCTCGTCAAATCGGTGCAACCATTTCGGACATTAGCAGAAACAAATAGACAGACAGACAAAAACCTTAAAAACTTTTTTTATTAGTACAGCTTATACTTACATATGCATTTATTAAAAATCCGTTATTTTGACATTGCAAACAGAAACTTCAATTTTATTTATTTGTCTAGATATAAAACTAAAAAAACTGTAGCGACTGTTTCAATAAAAAACGTAACGAAAATAAAAATGCAACAATTTTAAAATTTTAAATTACGAACTATTTTAGACGTGCAATAAATATTGAGCACACGGTATGGAACGTGTCTTTTAGGCAATTTGCATCGGACAGCTGTCAGATCGATTGCTGTGGTAGGCTTTGTAAATAAAACTGTAGATTGGGCACCAACTGAGACACGAAGAAAGGGTTTTGTTTTTTCTAAAAATATACCTTTGCATTTGTCCATTATATCCTTACAAAGATATTTAATGTTTTAAATGCGGTTTTTCAAGTTATTCTTTAAAAAAACATATTATGTTTAACTGAAATTACATCCATTTTATTGAACTTTGATTAGAATGAAATATTATTGTTTTAAACCCAACCTTTACATTATCTCACTACACCCACTGGGAAATAATGTCAAAGAAAAACATTTGTCAAATAAAATAAATTAAAGCCAGATATTATAAGTATATTTACTGGGACTCTTATGAAGGTATTTTTGCAATTCAAAACAACTTCCTTTTTCGTATAACTAGTACCAATAGCTTGTGATTTGTCTAAGTGTTTACATAATTAACGTCAAATTTGTGTTTTATGTTCGATTCCTATATTCAAGAAACGTTTCGTTCTCCGTAACGATCCGTTTCTTTTCCGTTTTTTCTTATATTAGATATGAGTTGCATATCAAAACAGTTCATATTACAAACTATTAATTCAGTAACTTGGGTGAATTAAAATTAAAAAACCTTCAAGAGTTCGTAAATAATAATTGAACTGGTGTTTCGTTAAAAAAGAGGTTTTAATGCTAAGTGCATTAACTGCGAAACTGATTTTAAAAGAAAACAAAACGTTTTTAAATAAGACACTTGGCATTAGATAGGTATGTAATTATACTGACAGTGGATCAGTGGTTTTTAGTAGATTGATAGCAGAAATGTTTCTAAGGGTAGGTCCACCTAATATGCCCTAGAATAATTCTATTCTACCCACCACTAATCGTCAAGCTTTAAATCTAACATAACAAACAGTTAAAATTAACGCAAATTATTTAAAAATTTAGTTTTCATATTTAAGCATGTCTTTCTAATTTAATTAATATACTTGTTGACTGTATTCGACACGCTTCTTGTCTTAAGGCGATTAATGTGTCTGAAACTTTGAACATTACCAGACATTTCTTTGTTACTATATACTGTGGCGGCGCTGTCGTCGCACCACAAGCGAAAACAGACCGAAGCCTAAATCGCGCTATCAACATTCTGAATCATAAACAGTATATATAGGTAGAACACCTTGCCCGGCGGGAGATCTCCCCTTTTCCTTCCACGGCCACAGTGGTGACCCCGGCGTGATATGAACACGCAATCAACAACCTTCGAAAACTTCAAGCTTCATCATCGTCATAAAATACCCCACCCATTCGCTCCCGAGCAGATATCGTCTGCAGTCTTCATATCCTGCAAGCCATCTAACTTCACAAGGGTCATCGCAGTACTGGAATAATAATGCTTCCTGTTCCTTCAAGCTACTCTCTGCGCTATACAGTGTTTCGGCACGGCTCTGAGCCTTAGTTCTCGCCTCTGCTTCACGGCACTCTCGCAGATTAATTGCCTTCTTCTCGACTCACCGCAGACTACAAGGCAATCTCCTGGCACTTGCACATTCATCGACAACGAGACTGTGCACTATCGACCTCCGGTCTGAGCAGGGGAGTGATGTGGCGGCGCTGTCGTCACGCCACAAGCGAAAACACACCGAAGCCTAAATCGAGCTAACAACATTCCGAATCATAAACAGTATATATAGAACATCTCCGAACTGTCACACGGAGTGTTGGCCGCTCCCCGGGCAGAACACCTTGCCCGGCGGGAGATCTCCTCTTTTCCTTTCACGGCTACATATACAATTAAATAATTTAATCCATAATCAATCTCTAAATCTACACTGTTTAAATATGAGTTGTAGGGTCGATTTGTCTTAATCGCCAACCCTGGAATGCTGATCGGCGAACATAGACTTCATACATGATGTACTTGATGTATAGCCCACTTAATGCCTGAGGCCTTCTCTACCAGTCAACCATTGGGTGATTTTCAAGCGTTTCTTCGTCACTGGTCTCGGTATTTTAGATGTGACATACGCAAGATGGTTTTATCGCCATATATTGTGAACCATAGTTGCTTCTTACTACAGCTACGACACGACATGTTGAGTAATGTGTTCTCTGGCCTCTTTTACGCCTCTAATCCTATGCTAAACTTAATAATAATTTTTAACAACAATACATAAAGATTGTTGAAAATCTTGCATTTTTAAAATTCTAAAAGAAAAATATGGACTTCATTTTCGTGATTTGGATAAACACCTGTACTAGTTGGTTTCTTCTTATATTTTTGTAAAAATTATTATTAAACCAATTATAAAAAGTTCCTGAACACAACAATCAAGATGGAGTTTTCCCAAGTGACAACAATCGCAAGTATAATATACTTGTGTATAATATACGTGGTAAAGCCATGCTACAGCTATACAGGATATAACAGGAAACTTGTATCAGCAAAGGTCTTTAGTCTGGGGACACCAATACCTATTGATTGGGCCCCCATATATGTCCCGCGATTTTTGTGATCTTCGAGATACGATTAATTTTTGACGGTTATAGCTATAACTTTTACAGTGAAGTAATTCTTAAAGATTTCCAAAAATTATGGGTTCCTTAGTTGTCCAAATAAAACAAAAAAACTTGTTTTTTTTTAAGGGAAAAAAAATTTAATATTGAGTGAATAATAAAAATTTTATTTATGTTTTTTTTTTTTTTAAATTTTTTTTTTTTTACTCCCTTGCCCCATAAATGTTTATAGTTTTGTTAATAAGATAATTTTTTTTAGTATTATATTTTTTTAATAAAATTTTTTTTTTTTTTTTTTTTTTTATACAAATTTTTTTTTTTTTTTTTATAATGCATATTTGTGCAAAAATGGAGTACAAAGTGGATACAGTCAGAAATTGTGAAATTAATTTAATGTATTTGAAATGACTTTTCTTACATTTCCCGATTAATATGGTGAATAATTATGAATGTTGGATAAAAAGATTTAAAATAAAGTATTTACATAAAATTTAACTCGCATGTACAACTTTTTATTCTTAATTTCAAGCATAATTAGATGGGTCTCGGGCACTGGTAAGTGGTTCAAGCAACAGGGGTGTTGAAAAGAGAGAACAATAGTAATGACAACAAAACCAAAGCACGACCTACGTTTCGAAATGAAGTATAATGAAGTGTCTTGCCCAGTCTAAACAACACCTACCACCCTCCTTCAATTGCGTGCACTTTTCCCGTCACCATCAGTCCCAGCATCACCACTTCCAGTACCATCACTCCCAACATCACCGCACTAAAAACGACAGACATCCCATAACATTTCGGGTGGTAGGTGTCGACTGTAATTCAAATTCGGCACCCGCAAAATAGTAGGTTTATATATCCAACAATGGACACTTCAAAGACTGATTTTGATGATAATAGCGACAGTAGCCTAATGATGAGAGTGCAAATCACGAAATGAAAATGTGGATTTGAATCCGCCATTCCACTACTCTCTTGTGTACCTCCCCTAGGACAGGCATCTTAAGTTTACCTGCAGCGGTTAATGGGAGTGTTTAACATGAGTATAGTAATGTTAATAGCATTGGTACCTAGTATTTTAAAAATGATGATATTATGTGTCTCACCGTTGTTTTAGCCGACTTCAAAAAAGAGGGAGGTTCTGTGTTCGACCGATTTATCCGTCAATTTTAGATGATTTTTTTCCATTAAATAGCTTACTTTTGTCACCTTATCCTATAAAAAATCTGCAATATCAATGTAGCAACCGGCATATCGTCTGAATAGTTACATCATAAATTTCATTTACAATTTTTCATCCCTAAGGGTCGTATTTTTTAAAATCATTAATATTTTAATGTATAATTACAATTGACGAAGATGTCACGTCCATAAAAATAATGTTGAATTTAAATCCTTTTTTTGAAGATGGCAAAAAAAATAGGACTTATTATGATGATATATGTGATGGCTAAGTGTAAGGAGCTGCTGGCTGCAATTCCAATTCCGCATCGAATAATTATTAACTAAAATAATTGTTCTGGTTCTGGATGGTGTCCTTGTAATTTATGTGTGTCAACTCTTCGCAAGGAGTATCAAAATGCTTTCCGATACGACTGACGTTCCATTAAGTAGGTGATATCATAAATTCACAGGTAATACCATAAAATTAGAAGAAAAATTCATTCTTAAGGGGTGAGCAAATAGGAGACGAAATTTTTTACGTAACTATTTAGACAATATTGAGATTGTGATGTTCCATGGTCCACTCAAAGGGGAAAATACGCTTTTAACAAACGTAAAAGCTTTTTATCTTTTTTGTAGTTTAAGCGAAATGATATTTTCTTGAAATTTCTGCTGGCGCTGTTTCAAGCCCAACATTTATAACTCGAAAAGGACGAAATACAAGTAGCGGAATTATTGTGGTAATTTAATTTAACATAAGAATATTTCTCAGGCATGAAGGCATGGAATTTAACCGCTTTCAGTGTTAAACAACAAAACGGGGTCGGCGGCGGGTTTACATAACATAGATGTAGATATAATTTATTTAATTACACGCTGTAAACATTAAATACCGAATTAAAACTCACAAGTTTGCACAACTAATGCACCATATTAATAGAACTATTAAAGCAAGTGAAAATAATGAATCAAGACTATAAAAATAATGGTTTAAAAATAATTAAATAATTGGTTTTTTAATAAAAATAAATGTTTACTCCGTATTTGTTAATAAATACACTTTGTATTTGTTATATTTGTTGTTATATTAGTTGATATTATTGCATAATAAACACTTGCTTGCTACTTCTATTATATGCTTGTAAACTGTTGTTTTTTAAAACAAAAATGTCCTACTGAGTTTCTTGCTGGTTCCTTCTAGACAGAGGTATTTTGCGAAACAGTTTTATAGTCTATATTGAATAAAAAGTTTCTATTCTATTCTAATTTATTCTATTCAATTCCATCACTCTAACCACCCGAACATAATACTCTAATAATATATATATATATATATAATAATAATCAACTCGAAAATTCCGAAATAACTCCAAAACTTAGACCTACATATTTCTTATTTTGTAGGTATTTATATAATATATAAAATTTAACTGTGTAAAATCGAAACAACTCCCGTATTTTATAATGCAGTTATTTTCATGACATTAGAGACTTGAATTAACATATTTTTAAATTAGTTTGTCTGTGCGGGCTTATCTTCGGGATGGCTGAAGTGATTGTCTTGCAACTTAACGTACAGATAGAAAATTTTTGAGATTTTAAGAAAAATTAAAAATCTATACAATAATAATAATACAATCATTTCTTAAATATGAATTATAAAAATTTATTATGAATTATAAAAAAAAAGAAAAAAAATTCGCCACATTTGTAGATTATACCTTGGCGAAGCCGAGGTGGTTCGCTAGAGTAGTCAATAAATTAGAACTTTAGCAAGTTGTTTTTTGTAAAAGTTACTAAGATAACTTTTAATGTATTAATATGCAAGCTTAAAGTTTATGTTTCTACGTTGTTCTATGTAACACTATTATTCAGATCAAAACTTGAAAAGCCACAAATTCAAATATCGAAAAGCGTAGCAAATTTTATTGAGCGTTGTACATTCCTATAGCTATGATTTAAGGAACTGTTTTGAAGCTTGGCACACGTCTAGATCTCAACTCTTGTATTTCCTGTAACTCCCGTAACTCCTGTATATGCAATGCCGACAAAACCAAACGCCTGCTCCACACTTAAGATTTTTGATGAGATGAAACTAGAACAAAACGATCCTGTTCAATTAAAAAAAATACGTGTGGCACTCGGTGACTGCCGCGGTAAAGCTATTGCATGGCATTTTTTATCAACTTATGCAATTATAATTATTTATTTATTTTATTTATGCAGTTAAGTCTTTGATATTAAATCAAGTTACACTTTTTGAGCGTGGTGACCGATAAGAAAACAATTTTTTTTCGAGAAGTTAATATTGTTTAAAATATTTTTAATATCTTACAATACATGTAGGTTATTCAGGAATTTTTATCATTGAGTTAGCAGCTAGTGTACACGCATACGTCTAGTCGCAGGCACACAAACACCGTGCCGAAGTCTGCCGAGTGCCGAAGTCTGCTTAACTGAAACGTGAAACGACGTTAGACGATACAGTTACGTTAGACGATATAGACGGAGCGTGAGGTTTTTTTTCGTTACGGAATTTCTGGATTCGGTCCCCACGCTCAAGGCCCGCGATAGAAGCTATGCAATAACTTAAAAGTAAAACCCCACTTGAAAAACTAAAAAGAATAAAATAATTTCCACATAATAGCTTTTGAAGTTGGTTCTAATTCTCGACTTCAAAAGCTCAAGGTATCCATTTCAAGGAAACAACTAGATTTTGTTACACGTGGTAAATTTACGTTACCGATATACGAGTATATGGTTGTGACAGGAATGTATCGGCCCGACTGAGGAAGGACCGCGCTCTCACAGAATAAAAGCAGCGTCAAATAGCAGCTCCAATACTAGGGTGTTTCGTATGGTAATTGTAGAGAACTGGAAACTTTTATAAGTGGATTGTTCGTGAAAAGATTTTATTGATATTTCTTTAATTTATTATAATACTTTTCAGGGGTGGCCCTGTATAACTTTAAAAAAGTGCATCCCTAACAAATGGAATGAAGATTTTGCTGTAACTATTTACACGATTTTATATAGGGGTGATAAGCTTGCACACAGCCCACCTGATGGTAAGTGCATCCATTGGATCATAGATACCTACATGTATTCTCGATTTTGAATCAAATTGCAGATGCCTTGTCACCCCTGAGGAATAAGATGGAATGTCTCATTTATATCTGAAATGATATATCTGAATGATTATACAGAAAAATCGACATCCTCTCTTTTTTTTGAGGCACTTAAAAATGTAAGGAAATAAATAATACAGTTAACAATATTGCTTTCTGTATAATTTAGTAATCGTAAATATCAAGTTTTATTTATTTGTTTCGGGTACCCATAAAATATACTGTGCAGTGGTAGCGTAGGGAAATCCATCACTCTTTCAGTTTGTAACGTAAGGGACTTATTTTCAAGAAGTGTTATTTTTAAAAATATAATCATTCTTATTAAATATAGATTATAGGTCATTCATATTGCAATTTTCACTTTGACTACTGTTTCAGAATAAACCTCGTACCTGGAAAAATTGGGTTAGAAACCCAGCGGTCTTTTTACCACAATAACTTCATATAATTATAAAATAGGCTGTACAGATATTTACTACACTTTAAGAAACAGCTTAGAAGCGATCACCTCATTCCAAGGATTTATTGTTAGGCCTATGATCATTTATACTATATTTACCCTATTTTTATTTATTTTCTATTAACCGAGAGACGTGGTAGCTCAGATGGTTAACGATTCTAGCTGTATATAACGGAACGCGACTAACCCGGGTTTGATCCACGCTGGCACCAATGAAATTGCTAATTGCAATTTTAAGTGCTGATTTACTACGTGCTCGGCGGTGTAGGAAAACATCGTGAGGAAACCTGCATGTCTGAGGAATAAGAAAAAAAAATATTTTCGAAGACATATGAAGTCCGCCAACACGTATTGGGGCAGCGCGGTGGACACTTTCTTACCCTAAAACCCTCTCAGAAATGAGAGGCCTGTGCCCAGCAGTGGGACGTATATAGGCTGTAACTTTACTTTACTATTTTTAATGGAGTAAAGGTGACGAACAAGCAGACAGTCCAACTGATGGTGAATGGATATTTATCCTCGACCTAGAATCAATATGTAGATGAAGATTGGTTGTCACAGCAGTTTGTAGTTTGTTCCCTTCTCTCAAATGGAAGGCAAAATAAAGGTTACTACTAGAAAACGAATACGCAATTTTGTTTCCACGCATGCTTAGTGACAGTCTTTCACATAAATAAATACTTTCATATAAATATGAAAAATAAAAACTTACGAAACAAAAACAGTTCTGACTGCCGTTAATTTTGTTTCCGTAAGCTATACATTTCATTTTTACGGCATTAAATCACAGAAATCAATTGAATGATATCGTACCCAGTGTTTTCATTTCCGTTCCTTAAGTGAATGTTCTCCCTCCAGATAAGAGTGATTGTGCGATTTAATAAGAATGGGAGTACGTAGTAAGTAATGGCGGCAGTACATCAGCTGCGATAAAATGTTCAATGTTTTAAGACCACTTCTTAATAAAATTTTCCCCTTAAAATAATGCTAACAGTTAATAAATAATTTAAATAGTTTTTTCGGTTTATATAAATAAAATACGTGGTCTGTCTGTAATATTAAAATTACAGTTTTTAAACTTTAATTTTTAATCCGATCTACGCAGAACGAGATTACAGTATCGAAGTCTTGCAGTGGTATGCTGGGGTTTGGAATTTATTTTGTTAATTATAGGATCCCAAGCAGCATCTTCTCTTTTGAAATTAGGGTGTTTATTGATTTCAATAACCTCGCGTATCATCCTTGGTAGGAATCAGTGTTCTTTTGCGAGGATTTGTGGTTAATCAAATCTGTTGTAATGGTGGGAATGATCTTGAACATGTTCACAGACTGCAGATCTCCCGGAGCATCAGTGCTTCACGTCAGCTATATGTTCCTTCACGTGGGACTTTATAGATATATTTGTTTGACCTATGTAAAAGAGACCGTATTCACAAGCTCGTACACTCCTGCATCTTTCATTTTTCCTACTTTTAGAACTTATAATTGGGGCATAATTGTGTAGTTATATGTTTAGAAGTAATGGACTGGACCAATGAAATATTTGAAGCAAGTAAACTTTAATTTTCCTAATATATATCTTTTTTTATATAATCCTTTTTATAATGTAAAAAAATTGAACAATATCTCTGAAGATATTTGAATTTCGATTAAAACTAAAAAGAATACTTCTGCTCCATTAGACCTGAGGTAGAAGTCAGATTTATAATAGACTCACAACACCGTGGTTAGGCTAAACGTTTCTAAACAACAACAGTGAGAAGAATGTCACCTCGACACGTCGACCGTCATTACCCATAACCTACTTGTTCTAACACATTTTATCTACGAGTAAATCAAAACAAATATAAGTTTATATTTGTTCATAGATTTTGTGGGTCCGTTGTGCTTAGATTCACATTCTCAGCTCGCGGCACATAAACTGAAGAGACAAACGAGCTAACATTCCACCTGATGGTGAATGTTTACTTCAGTCCATTAGCACGTACAATAAAATTTAAATAAAGAAGGCTACAGATATATAGGCCACAGATGCGTTTTCACCTTTGAGAACTAAGACAAAATTTCTTACGGCCTATAAATATACTGGCTGACCTAATAATTGACGGCAGAAATGGGGAAGGAGTCAGAGTGGGGAGGGAAGGAGTACTAGGGAAGAAAATAAAGAAGTTATATTATAAACAATATAACTTATATTGTTTAGAATATAAACAAGTTATATTATAAACAATATAAGTTTGAAGAAAGTGCATTTATGTCAGAGCGCGCACAGTCAGTATTTATACGCTGATCGAAATTACCTGGCCTTGATATCAAATAACAACCACGTCGCATATGCTCCTATCATTAACCATTACCATATTACCAATTATTTTAATATATTATCCATGTACAATTACCACCGTATTATAACATTTTTGAAATTTATTTATTATACCATTACAGAAATTACTGTTTTCCATGGAAAATAAAAGTTGAGGATAAACTCGCGGTATACTCACATGCATGCTAATTATCGTGACTGGCTGATTTTAATCAGGTCGGATTACGAACAACACGGAGTTCGCAACGTTCGCAACGTTCGCAACTTTGGAACTGTTGAAGCAAGTCGCGAAGTCGTGTTGAGAAGGGCGAGCCCTTGCTAGCCCTTCTCAACAAGACTTCGCGACTTTTATCAACTTTTAATTGTAGACTGTTATCAAGTTTTTATTGTAGCAATAGTGGGACGCACGGGGATTAATCGCGGGACAAACAGTTCGCTCGGCTTTATTTTCAACGACCGCTTGCTTGGAAGTTTTAGACATTAGACCAATGTTAAACATTCGTGTTTTGTGAACGTTATAGAAGTTTTGTTGCCTGTTTGTATAAACTGATTTTTAAAGGGATAGGTTTATAAAATACAAAGCGACGATGCAGCAATCATGTATATACCAATGTAGAAAATGCCGGCGCATGGAAATTAAGGAGGCATTTTACCCGACCTTTTTTTAACAAGCTTTTATTAGCTTGACCTGTATGTATGTATGTATGTAACGGAATCTTTTAACTTCATTTTCACCTACTTCTAGGAGTCTGATTAACTTGAAAATTTGCACAGGGGTCAAGGGCCGATGACAATACAATAATCTCATAACTTTATATTAATGTCATGACTAGGATCATCAGGATAAAAAAATATTTATATTAGCGAGCAGATTAAGCGTGTATCACTCGCAGAACACCGATGAAAATGTCATTCTTCTTTATCAATAGACGACCGAAAAAGTTTTCTTAATTTTTGGTTTCAATATTCCACTAGGATATTGAAACTAAAAATTCAGAAAATAAATTATAGTTTAAGAAAACTAAAAAAACACCCTTTAATAGTAATCGAACTAAAATGTAGAAAAAAATTTTGACAAAAATTCAAATAAATTGAAATTACATGGATTGTTTTATTATATTATTATAATAATTCTGATATTGCATACAGTAACTAATAAAATGATCCTAACATTCGATATCAAGCACCCCACGCTTTTTAAATTTATTTGAATTTTTATTAAAAATTATTTTCTACTTTTTAGTTCGATTACTATTAAAGCGTGTTTTTTTAGTTTATTTTAAACAATAATTCATTTAGATAATGATTTCTGTCTGAAGTTCAAAGTTAAGCTAAATATTATATGTTAGAAAAAGATTGCAAATGGTGACAAAGGTAACAAAGCATCTGTATTTTGATTCTTAATCGAGGATAAATGTGTCGCTTTATTTTATAAAAAAAGTATGTTATTGTTCTCGGTTAGAATAAAACAGTGATATCCTCTAGCACACCGGAAATAAATTGCGCAACATTAATGCGGAGCCGTGCCGGAAGATGACAGAAACGTAATAATAAAAGTTTTATTGGCCTGATAAATCAAAAGTAAAATAATAAAATTTGCAGCACCATTACCTCTGCCTCTCCAGACAAAAGAAATTACGAGATAAAAGGACAACAGCTCGTATTCTTGTAACAATTTTTGTTCTATTTCAATATTTTTTTAACAGACCTACGGCGTAGAATACGAGTACAAAAAGCGTAGCACGTAAAACACGCTACGATATATCATCATAAAAAAGACCTCTACGACCGTTCGTCACTCCATCTAGTAGCGGCCGTGCTACACTGTACTTGCCAGTTCGGCGCTTTGTTCGATTCTACTCAGTCGATCGTAAGTGCTTCGAGCTATACCGTTACCGTTGCAGCCTATCAAAGACCACTGCTGGACATAGGCCTCCACCATAAATTGTCTCACAGAGGGAATATTTGACATATTACGTAGGCGAGTTGGTAACCGCAGTTTTTTTTAAATTTTTTGGTTTTTATTAAGAAGACGCTGCTGCTCATCTCCTGCTTTACTTCCCACTGTCACCTTTATAGATACCCCAGAGGACGATATCAGGTAGTAGGTATTATTACAATTCCTCTACACGGAACCTAATAACGGTAGTTTGCAATGCAACACCCGACCTATTCCCACTTTACCAATTGTACTAGATAAATACTCTAGTTCTGCTGCTGATATTTCGTCACACCAGTTATCATACCGAGACAGCATGCACAGCCTAGGAGCCAAATGGCTTTAGACCGGCCGACTAAATGAGCTATTCAGTCTTGATTAAAGTTGGACTCAGCTAATCGGACAGATAGTCAAATGTTTATTTTTATAAATCTGAACTGTCAAAAACATTACAGTTAACTTGATGGTGAGCACCGATTACTGGCTACTTAAAACAATAAAGATGTGTTATCACTATTAAAGACTAAGATGTAATGCCAGTAACTATACCCTTGAGACCAGAACACAGCAGCGCACGTACTGTTGTTTGGCGCCAGGAATAAGCAAGAAGGTAACACAACTCGGACAGACCCCTCATTCGAAACAGAAGTCCTACTACCTAGTGAATACATATTTGACACGTGGCGCAGCCACGCTGCTGTGGCATAATTCTGAAGTGTTTCATATGATCACTAACTGACAAAAAAATCTCATTTCCCTTACGATAAATCTAAATTTTCGCTTTTAATACGCCATTTTTAAATGAACTAAATGCTTTTTCAAAATGAGTACCAATTGACCAGAGCAAAAAACCCGAAAATATAATATTATTATTGCGATATTACAACCTCTTTACATTTAGAGTTGAGACCTCTGTATATTGATCTCATTATATTTAGGCCGTCTCGTAGGATGTACAGAAAATCTCCTTCTACTCTTGACGATTGTAGCTTCTTCACCATCTAAAGCAATAGCAATTAATGCCAATTCTTCAAATAAAAAATATATCTTTCACAACACTAGCACGTTAGTTTCGAGTCACTGGCACGGTGCATATGCATTAAACTTCCGTCCATGTTGACATACAACCACGTTCCGTCTCCGTCCCGTGCACGTGCTGATTCCGTCCTGTATGCAGCGACCTTAAAAGAATAGTAAATGACAATTCCAAGGCGTGAGGTAACAATTTGAAAGAAAGAAAAAAAGAGATATTTATTTCGCCATTTCTTAACAAATTAGCTCTTAATACTCAAAACAAATATTATGTATAAGTAATCTTCTAAATAGACTGAATTATTCCACTTACAATGAAAAATAAATCGTTAAGAAAATGCAGCGAGGTACAAAATTATTACAAAAAAGCGAATAGCTAACTAAAAAAAAACTTATTTTATGGGATATAGTCCAAATAAGTCTCAGAAACTCAGGAAACGCTAAGATATGTCATATATCTGCTCATCGTACAAGCCAATCTTTAACATTTATCATTATACAAACTATCTCAAGTTTACTTTGCTTTTAGTAAAATGAGTTAATCATCCTTAACTTAAGTTCATCTTACTTTGTTAAATCTAATAAAATCTCCAGACAACCTTATTTTCACACAGCTACGTATACATAAATATTCAACAGCGTCGCCTCTTTCACTGAGGACAACGTCACGGCGACGTTCGCATGATGAAAAGGATTTAATAACGCTAGACATGGCAGGAAGTTCCTTAGAAATTAGATCAAGCAATTTATTAATATCTAATTTGCATTATCGCTCACTCTCGCACGATTCGGGTTCACGTGTGTTGACGATTAATCGTATAGTGGTAGTGTAAGAATATCCCCTACCAATAAATCATAATAACATAGGCTAGCAAAAGCCTTAATCGGACTCACATCTTAATCGAATGGAAAGATGTGTTTTACTGTAAGTATTACAAACGACAAACAAAGCCATTTGGTTCGAATGCGTGGTATGTCGGCAACAAAAGAGCCAACCTAAAGAGGGAGCAATATGTTATGCAATTTCTGCGCATAATGTCCGCAATGGATTTGACCAGATAGAAGTGACCACTAAGATTCTTAACGCAACTCTGCCTTGAGTCCATAGATGCTAAGTGGCATGTTTCAGCACTAGTCTATAATATGGCAGCAATACTTCTAGACTACCAATAGAGCCGTGGTAGCTCAGGCTAAGCTCTCGCTGCAAATGTCACAGTACGAGAGCAACCCGAGTTTGATCACTGCCGGAACCAACGAAATTACTAATTGTAATTTAAAGTGCTGATTTAAAACGAGTTCGTTGGTTAATAAAAACATCGCCAGGAAACCCGCATATCTGAGTAATAAGAAAAAAAATATTTCGAAAACATGTGAAGATCGCCAAAACGCATTGGGGCAGCGCAGCCAACATTTCCTTGCCCTAAAATAGTCTCAGAAGTGAGAGGAGGCCTAAAATTTTAACTGTAATTGTAATACTCCTATACGTGGTAGTGCCACGATGAAGCTTTATTATGGTTGTAGCAGAAGTGGGTCGGCTCAAATGGGGTAGAAACACGCTTTCACTGAATACCAGCGTAAAGTAGTAGCTTAATGCTGCTATGTTTCGTATTGGTAGTGTAACAAACCGGAGACTTTTTTTACTGAAAACGACCATTCCATATCAGTCCTCAGAGGTGACAATGCTTCTGCATTTTGATTGTTTCATTTGATTTTGAGGATACATATACATGTCTATGAGCCACATCATCTACTTTGTACTCTGTACTCGTTTGTACTATTCTATTAACTCCATATTTGAAAAGACTGGCGCTCTTTAGCACCTGTCCTGTTTTTCTTACCGCCGCACATTTTTCATAGAAATTAGTTTGAGCTAAATATTTTATAAGATTAAAAAAGAAACGAAAAAATCACTGAGCCTAGCCATCTCTTGACTAATAGTTGAATTTGAAATTGCTTTTGTGATCCTATTTGTTGTTAAAAACTAAAAGTTTGGTCGTAAATATAAAGAATAATCACAGTTTTAATGTTAAATTGATAAGTTACATGGTTTCCTATCAAACACACTTGGTCTGTGGCCAAACAATTTGGCCGTTATATGAGTATTTCGAAATACGATTAAAAAAGAAAATCTTCACCCCCTCAGAAGATCACTAGGATCTTCTTGTATACATAAAGTGCACATGACAAACATCAGCATTATTTTGGTATTCTACATGGTAATTCTGAGCAAGCATCATCCTTCCCCGGTCGAGGAGACCTATACATACTACAACCATATTATAGCTGCAGCTCTACCCGATAACAAAGTTTAGTCTGCCACGCTGCTTTATGCATATTGACGGACTTCACATGTTTTTGAGATATTTTACCTGACGATTATATTAAAATGTTACGTGTTGCACACATAGATTTTCAAATAACTTATTCTTGGTTCTTTTTTATAACAGACATGACGTCACACATAATAACTTTATCAATTTTAATGTATCTTAATAATACTGAAGTAAGTCAACTGATTTTGCTGATCTTCTTTAATAATATAATTCCACAGTGGTTGTATATAAAGCAGAATGAAAATTGAAGCCAGTTTATATATTTTTTAATTAGCCCAATTATTATGTCGTAAACATTTAGGAGTAAATACTTAACTAGAGAAACAATGGATTTGTTTCTGTTTCAGCGCACAGTTCTATTTCTTTACGTTACAGACACAGGACCAGTCAAAAGAACTGCAAAGTTTTCTTCGCCCCTTTGTTTTGAATCACTGCTATTCACTAATGAAAGGACGGCTGTTTTCAAACTAAGCGGTGATGAGCGAGGGACAGTGATCGTGAGAGAGTGAATAATCTTGCGTCTTACAAACTTTAACACGACTTTTAACGACACAAATAGGCAGTTTACTTTTTGCACAAGCTAGGGCTACATAAACACTGACAGTTAGACGGGTCATCCTTTAAGTCTGTGCGTGTCTCGCATTTTACTGTTTTCATATTCACTGCTCCAGTAATATTAAATGAAATTCTTTTTACTGATTTTTCGCGTTTAATTTTAACTTATAATACTATAATACTGTAAATGTTACGTGATTTAATACTGTGAAGGATGGTGGTGAGATTTACCGTTTAAATATCAGTAAGTATAAGTCTTTTTTCTATACACATGACTAATGGTTTTATTGGGATTTCGTAGATAGCCTTCGTTAACTACGATTTCAGGATGTCAAATACCTCAGTCCCTTCCTTGTTCATGTGTGCTGTAAAGCGTCTTTAAAAAACTAAAAAAAGTATTTAATAAAATTGTGAACTATTTTCAGCATATGGTAACTAAGTATATGCAAACGACCGGCCGGAGGTGAGGCAGCGTGCGTGCTGCGAGGTGATCCCTTGCGTGATCCCTTCACCCGTGTCATGAATATTCAACGCGCGATGCAGCTACGTGTTGCCGTTTATTATAGGATTTATATTGTAAATTTTATTACTTAAGATATTTCATATGATCATTCGACATTCCATATTTTACAAAATGGTAATGGCATTATCGATATAAGAAAAAATTTTTATTCTTTAAATATCACCTGCACGTGGTGTACTCAGTAAACTTACCGACTTTGATATATGAAACCACTGATGAACGAATGTGTACGATAGGGCTCGCACCTTTGACACTATTTTCCGTAGTAAGTCAGGGTATTCTAAATCTGGTAGGAACAAGATTGTTAAGATTGGTAAGTGCAAGCAACTTTAAACAAAGAAAGCTACGAAAGTCCACTGACGAACATAGACTTCCCCAATAGATTGTCACATAGGGGCAATCCGCTTACCAAGCGTTGCAACTATAGAATATTTGACATAGTTGCAACGCTTAGCAAGCGGGTGGTCAACGGTTTTTATTTTTCATCTCCTGATTTGTTTCCATCTGTCGCCTCTTGTGAGACCCACGGGATGATATGGGGTAGTCAATACTCTTACAACGCCACTTCACGTTCACAAATGAGTTTTCAGATTTGTATCACTAGATTAGTAAGATAGTACACCCCGTAATTATACTAGTTTTCCTAAATAGGTAAGAGAGGGACTATCCGGACTACCAGACTGAGGCGATACTTCTTCGTTCGAAGTGGGCTGCATGTGTTCATGGACTGCATTGGTCACATACTAGGGGGACCGTAAGTCCGTTTGTGTCTTTAGATATATACACACTTACCCTCCACAAATTAAGAAAACTGACCCATAGCAATATAAACTTTAACCTAAAAGTATATTAAAATAATATAAACACATATTAATATTATCAACGGAACTTTCTTCTTATCCGGACCAGATTTCAGGAGCGAGGAATGTCTCTTTGTTTTTTCAAGAAACCTAAGGTACGTAGGATTTAAAGTGTTTCCCGTGACAGGCTCCGGGGAGAAATTAAAAGGTAATTTTGATCACAAGATCACAGCGTCTTTTATTGAAACGTTCCGATCCTCAAAGCTATATAAAGTTTGTACTTTAATACAAAATAATGTTGTAATTCTTCTCGGCACATCTTTTTTACAACTGTCCCTGATATTGCTAATGAAAGATTCTTTTCTTTAGTTACGAGCGTAAATTCTCGATAAATAATACATTATTTACCTGGGAGTGGCGGTGTAAGTATATCTACTACCCCATATCATCTCGTGTTTGCCGTAAGAAACGACAACGGAACAAGTCAGGAGATGAGCAGCAGCGTCTTCTTAATAACGACAAATAATATAAAACTGCGGTTGCCAACCTGCTTGCCAAGCTTGGCAACTATAGCAAATATCCATAAGCCAATTGTGGGAGAGGCCGTATAATGCCTTTCATTTAGTCTTAATTGTAAGTTTAAATCATTTCATGGAAGCCTTTTAGGTACATAAATTCAACATAAACAAACACGCAAAACCGGGTTAAGAACTATAGGCCATAAGTATTCGTCTTCCGGAAATTATAACAGCAAAGTATACAGCCACAGGTAAAGGCTTAATAAAATATTCAAGATTTAAAGAACAATATGTATGAAAGGGGCACATAGGTACCGTTATGGATTATGGACTCTAGTTTGGCATGATCCTGACAAACCTCTCTAATTTTCTTCACATCCTTATACCTGCATACACACACACCTTATGCACACATGCTCGCCGGAAAATGTTACTCTTATTTTGCCCATATCCAAAATGTTATATATTATTATAAAAAATTTATTATTATAATACATGTATTTTTTATAATTTGCGAAAAAAAGCAGATTCTTAAAATCTGGCAACACCGACGTCGACGGCGGTAGAACGAACGTGTGTATAACGTATTAGACGCCCTTTAGCGCCGTATCTATTGCAAATTATTTTTGTAAAGAATTTAGTCGATAGAATCATATTACGATGACTAAAAGCTCCTTGTTGGATCGATATAAATTGAATTAATATTATGAAAAATATACGATAGACATGAATATAACAAAATATATGTTATATTGTGTAATTATACTAGCGGATCGCCACGGCTTTGCTCGGGTATTTTCTGAATCTCGACAACAGCGCTACCTACCGGCTCTAGTTGTATATCTAAACCATCCAGGGGCCCACTCAAATACACAAAAATTTCATCAAAATCGGTCCAGACATTTAGTAGAAATCCAGTGACATACACACTTATAGAAGAATTGTATAATATAAAGATATTATTATAGGGTCAGGGAAAAAAGTCAAGACATTTTGTTTTAAAAGTTTAATTATATTTAATTATAATATAAATGTGTCATTTTGATCGATAACTTGTTGCCATCTTGTAGGTAGTGACATAATCCCGTGGCTATAGAAATCTTGGGATTTTTGATCAAAAAATGCGAAAAGTAATTTTGACAGTCCTCTTTAGATGTTAATCTAACACTATCCAAAGAATACTGAAGAGACCGAAGCAGGTGAAGATCTGAGGGTGCAAAGTCAGGTTTATATGGCGGATGCATTTTTTTATAGGATAGGATGATAAACGAGCACACAGTCCACCAGTGATGGTAAGTAGTTGCTGTGGCACATAGACATCGACGTATTTCCTCGATTACGAATCGAAATGCAGATGCGTTTTCACTCGTGAGGACTAAGATGGAATGTCTAGTTTCCAGTAAAAAGGGCCACTATTTGACGCTGGTATTCTGTGAGAACGTGGTCCTTTCCCGGTCGAGCCGACCCGTTTGTGCTACAACTATACTACTAATATAACTGCGGCATGGCTCTACCACGTATAAAATTTTTGAAAATACAATTGCATGCGATAATACGCGACAAGTGTTTCGCCTCTACACGAGGCACCCTCAGGTGATGTATGTCTCAACAACTTCAACATTTTTCGTCCAAACAGTAGTGGTCCCTTCAGACCGGAACACAACAGTGTACGCATTGATGTTTAAGATAAGAGGGTGGTACGAACCCAACGGAATGCTAGGCAGAAATATGTCTTACCACTTATCTGCTCTTTGATTGTTAATTCAGATGCGAAGTGGACTTGAGTTTTTATTTGCCTAAGACAGGCATTATAAAGATAGACACAGCTATTACAATGACAGTTATTCGATAATTTCTGAATTTATATTGTACCATATATCCGAATCCAGTCATCTGATATAAAATATATTTAAGTTATCCTTTTGAACGAATACTAAATACCTACCAAACTTTCATTCCATGGGTGTCTTTATAGAAAATGCCAGGAAGATTCTGTGTGTGAGACGTGTAGTGGCGGTGTAAGAATGTGCACTACCCCATATCGTCCCGTGGGTGTCGTAAGAGGCGACAAAGGGATATTGAAATAGGTGATGAGTAGCAGCATCTTCCTAATAACCTCTCAAAATAATAAAAAACTGCCGTTGACAATCCGCTCGCCAAGCGTGTCAACTATGGCAAAATATCCCCTGTGAGGCAAACTATGGGAGGCCAGTGTGCAACAGTGGACCTTTATAGGTTGTGATGGAATGGCATTCTGTGCCTCCCTTTAGAAGGCGTAAAATATCTGGACTGGCGACGGGAAGTGGTCATCAATGCGCCCGCCCAGCATGAAGATTATGGCAAATCATCCTCGCTTAATACAGTAATGGCCCAAGCTTTGTATACTAGTATGATTTATACATGCAATAGTTGGAATTGGGTCTCATTTATGAGATGAACAGTTATTAATAATTATCCTACCATAGATTCAAATATCAAACAGGGAGCAAGCATTAAACTGGTATATATATATGTCTTATATTTGACATAATTTTACACCCCACACTAGGATTTTATTTCGAAACAATTATTTGTAGGTCATGTACGCAATTTTTAATTTACGGATAAATACGGATAAATTACGGATAACGCATTTTATATAATAAAATGCTTCTACCCACCTATTTAATAGCCTTACATCCAGATTGACACAAAACAACTTGATACAAAAGCTTGTATTGTCCTCACGTCGTAGCATCGTACGAAGCTACGATGTTACGATGTGAGGTCAATACAAGCGTACGTACTACGTACAAAATACTCATGCTACAAATTGCTTTTTGAACCGATCTACAAAACCTAGAAGGTTTTATTCGATCCGTACGTATTTTTATGTTATTATAAAACACTAGAAATATCTCATGGCTTCCGATAGCTGACGGTGTAACCATACCACTTACAAGCCAATGTAACCATATTTAGACTTCTAGCACTGTGATAACCAAAATCCCCCCCCCCCTCATTTTGGCGATTAAAGCAAATCCTCTTTAGAACGGGAGATATCCATGTCCAGTAGTGAAAGTTATAAATATACTGAGCGTTAAAACATTTACATTGAAAAAAACAACGTCCCACTCAGTTTCTTGCTGGTTGTTCATAGGTCGGAGGTTTTTTCGACCAGTGCAGTGGTAAAAGTAAAAAATGAATTTCAATAAAAATTACTTGTAATCTATATTTAATAAAAAAATCTTTTTTATTCCATTCCAGTAGTGGAATTATAAAAAAATGATTTATAAGAAAGAAGAATAAATAAACTCATCGTTCAAACCATTTTGCTTCTGCACTTTATTACAATATGTCGGGTATCACAGGTTTCTGTAGTATATTTTCTGTAAATTTACCTTCAATATGTCGGTCAGATGTAACACTTTCCCAAAATATATTTTCTATAAATTGTTTCTTAAATGCTAATAATACATTAGCTCTGTGAACATCAATCATCTCCCGCGTAGCAGCTACCCGTCTACTGCTAATTACATCTCGAAACATTATATTTTCTTGTAATATTAGACGTTGTTAAAATAATAAAGCTCTAAGTAATCTTGACTTTCTATTTTCCTTCATCAGGCTGTAAAAGGTTATTGCACGACGACGTTATTTAAAATCAGAAAGCAAACGAGCATGCAGTTCATGCTCGCTTGCTTTCTCTTCTATTTGGAATTCTATCCTAGTAGCATCCTACAAAATAGGAATACTAGAGGAATTTGATCGAAGACCCAGGTATTCTCAACGGCACTCTAAAATAAAACCTTCGGAGGAGTTCTGTATAGCATACGAATGTAGTTTCCAAAAATTTTACAGAAGATCATTAGGTTGCTAACTCTCTCCGCATGTCCAGCGATGTCAACTCAAAAAATTCAAATGACTCAGAAACGAATAGAACAGAACAGAACAGAATATCCGGAAATTTGTTTTGTTTCAGTTATACTATACTATTAATAAAACCATAATAATTATGGAAATAAGCTGAAAAGTAAGGAAAATTTAAATCCATATCAGTTTTTTGGTGTACGAACATATAACATTAACATTTAAATCCGTCTACCAGAGGGGTAGGCAGAGACTGCGGACTTTCATTTGACACTATGTATTTCGAATTTGTTCGATAAATCGGCCCTTGCAAACTGTAACATTTACTTCTGCGACATAAATTTGCTTTGTTTCTATTCCCTTATACATTCTTTCTACATGACAAAACCCCTGGAGAATTAATTTATTAATCGGAGTCACGATTTGCGGTCACACTGTACGAACACAGCAAGAGATGGGCAGCGGCAGCATCTTCTGATAACAGCAATAATACAATAAAAAAGCTGCAATTGTCAACCCGCCACGCTTGGCGGGCGGGTTGACAATTGCAGCTTTTATTTCTTTGCTTGTACTTAATTTTATCCTTGACCGCGATGTTGGACTTGTACAAAATGATTCGCCGTTGCTCACGACGCTTCGCTTGAACAAAGTAATTTGCCTTCGCTCTCCATCACCTGCCTGTAGAAAAAAGATTTGTGAATTGTTTAACTGCAAATTTATTGTCGCCAGAATATAAGAAAGTAAAATTAAAATTAAAAAATCTTCAATGGTTACAAGTATAGTCTCTTACAGAATATACAGATTAGACTTACTGATGTATGTGCACCGCGAACAGATCAAGTTAGTTATTTTTGTTGTTGTATTAATGGGACGACCAGTAAACGAGCTAATTGTCCACTTGATGGTAGACAGAACAGCGTTGAACACCTGCGACGTGTAACAAACTTTACATAAGGGAAAACAATTTACTTACTTCACTTTGTTACCAGGGAGCACTAAGAAGAAATATATCACAGTTTGTGACCATACTTAGTATGGTCACAGACTGTGATTCTTTTACTTTTCAAAACAGAAATCAACAATGCGTTCCATGCTGTATCTTGTCAGGGTACCTCGACGAACTCTCTTTTCTCAAACCCAATGAACTGCTTCAATTTATTAAAATCTTGTGACGAAGCTATGCTACGCCACCACAGATTGAACAAATTACACCCTTGTTACGTGTCAAGTGAAGTGCGGCTTGTATGAAGTTTATGTTCACGGCCTTATATGGGCTTGGCTTTAGACTGAAAAAGATGGTAGTAATTAAAAACATACTTTTTAATATAATATAATATTCATACAACATCAACATTTGAATGTAACTTTTGAATAGTGGCAAGTTCAGTAGAGGTTCAAGTGTTGCATACTTGTGTGGGTAAGGGTTTGTGTCGACGCTTTTTTTAAAATTTGTGTTCAGATTTAATAAGCAAATTCGAGGTAATTTTATGCAAACAAACAAAAATATATTATGATATTTAAAAAAAATTATTATTATAATGTTAGCTTATTCTCGAATAAACCAACCGTACTTACGTTGACTTAATAAAGAAATCAACTTTTTGAAACTTACTAATTAAATTCAAATTCATTATCGTGCCAAGTCAAATACGACTTGTACACTCGTAGTAAAAAAATGATTATAAAAGATCATCAATTCTGAAAGAAATTATATGCCTGAAAACCTACATTGAGAAATCGATTCTATCAATAGATTTAGTTTATTTTAACATACAGATGTAAACTGCAGTGAAATAAAATTAACAATCATCAATTCAAAAGTCATAATAAAAATCTTTTGATAATCTACATTGAGAAATCGATTATATGAAAATATCTAGTTTATTTTAACAAATAGATGAAAACTACAATGAAATCCACAGATTAAATACGAGATTGACGAGATATTTCCCTGATTTTCCGCCACATATTTTACTCCCCAGTACAATGTCATGAATAAAGCATACTGAAATATTAGCGTTAAAGAGTTATTTTTAAGGTTTTGTATTAAATAAAGCACTTCAGCTAATTTCGCTCCTGAAAGTTTAAGCGTTGTATTCAACTTCTTTATTAAGAAAGTTTAAAACTGGCTGAAGTGGGAGTTTAATTAAATGTTGTCACTAGAATTGACGTTGAGACAAGTAAGGCTAAAATTATCTTGTATAATAGGTATTCTTTAAATATTGCTAGATAAAGATATTCCGCTAAAGCACGAATTGGCACATTACTTGAAGAGTTTTATTGTATAATTTTACTTAAAAAAATCTCACTGGGTTTCTTACTGGTTCCTCCCAGAGCTGTTCTTCCTAACCAGTGGATAAAGTAAAAAAATAACTTCTGGTAAAAATTACTTGTGATCTATATTGAATAAAAAATTGTTCTATTCTATTCAAAGAGTTGTTCATATTCATTATGCCAGGCAGGCAGATTGGATAGTGCAGAATTGGTACACCAAAAGGCAACTAAGGGATGCTAGTTTCATATGTATAGATGAATTTTTCGCTGTCTTTTTTACAAACAAAATTATACACTTTCTGATTGTTTGCGATCCTCAATTTACTATAAAAATTTCATGCGATACTTTAAATAATGTCCGACACCCAAAAATATAGTAGACAATTTCTGTTTTATTTCATTGTTTACATTATACTGGTGCAATTTCGTTCTCGAGTCAAGATACAATGAGGGTATTCTTGAGAAAGACTTGGATTGTTATGTGATAACACAGTAAAAACTGCAACTCTAACGACTATTCACCCTAAGTGACGGTCAACAGCTTCCACTATAAAATGGAACATATGTGTTGTATTTAAAACGAAGCTTAAATTATTATCGTAATCTTAAGCAAGTAATAGTAGGTAGTTCATACTGAACTTGACCGAGTTGTTCCAAATTTAAGTGTTATTATGTTGATAAATAAATCTCATTATTTCATCAGGTAATTAATTCTAATTAATTTGGATATCATAAAATTGCCTAAATGTAGGTACATGGTGAACATGTAGTGGTAGTGTAAGAATATCCACTACCGCATATCGTGCCGTGGGTGTCGTAGGAGGCGTTAAAGGGAAACAAATGAAGAAATAGATTGCAGCATTTTCTTATTTTCAAAAGTTAAAGTTACAACCTATAAACGTCCCACTGCTGGGCACAGACCGCCACCCGATATTGAGAGGGTTTTAAGGCAAATAAGTGTCCGCCGCGCTGCCCTTATGTATCCTCATTAAGAGGAAATTTGAGTGGAGGCGTAGTATTCGACAGTGGATAAATTTTAGATGATTCCGTGTGAATGTGGTTCAAAAAGTATTAAGGCAGTGGTAATTACACCACAGAATAATGTCTTTCAGACCTAACTTCGATCACGGCGTCCAATCTCAACGAAGACAAGCCATCTGGCAGGACAGGATCATAGTACCCGAGTGTATGCATATGCACAGATGTATTCTCTATTCCTTCACTTTTAGAGTTCTACGGGACGATGATCTGACACGAACGGAGTGAGATGGTGTGAGAGGTGCAGGACCAATGTCTTTACGTGCTTTATAAGGTAGTGGGGTAAACACTGACAACTTCGTGATTCTAGGCTGCTACTGGGAGCTTCTTGGCAGAACTACCCAAGAGATGATTTTTGCATGAGTCGGGATTCGAACCTGCATGAAAAGCAATCTGATTTACAACCAGTAGATCAATAAGGCAAACGTTGGTTGGTAGTAACAGTGTAATTTTGAATAGGATGCATATTTTTTGCTGCTATTTGTTAACATTTGTTAATGATGATGTAATACATGTGGTGCAAATATGTATTAAACAGCTTGAAATAAATAATAAATCAGGTAAAACATATTAATATACCTTGTTTTTAAAACGGACTAAAAGTATAAAATACATTTATTTTTTCATACTCTTACTGGGTGATTTGTTACTGTAATGAGCTATGTTCAAAATTTCAAGCCTCTAACTTATCGGAAATGTTTGTTTAAAATCAATGAATAAATTCGACTAGAACAGACATACATGGGGGGGTCGCCCTACACTACGCCTACCGGTACGAGGCTGCCACTCGAGAACCTTTCTTCCCCATCGGTTATCGGTGGCCGGCCCATTGCCACTTCAGCTTACTAATCCGTTGGGCTATGTCGGTCACTCTGGTTTTACTGCGGATATCTTAAGCCGCACCCTCCCTCTCCCGCCCGTGCGCTCCAGCCCCTTCATCTGGCCCCTCAGCAACACGTGTTGTCCTATTTTTTTAAGCCGATTGTATTCCGACCGCCCGCGGGTGAATCCGCGAGTTGGACTTACCTAGTCGACCATTTGCCCAGGTAACGTACTCGTCAACAACTTCGAGCATAGTGCTCCCAACAACTACCGGCATAGGTGTGACATGGACATTAAACATGATCTTTGTTTTGTCCATGTTCATCTTAAGACCTATCCGTTGGTAGACACCATTGAGGTCATTTCCTGCCATAAGGACTGTATCGCAAGGTGAGCGATGTACTCGCCATTGATGTTAATACCGTATCTTTTCCAGTCCAGTAGCTTGAAAACGTATTCCAACGCAGCGGTGAAGAGTTTCGGGGATATAACATCACCCTGTCTTACACCTCTATGCAGTTGGCGTAGTGTAGGGCGACCCCCCACTAGATGGAGTGACGACCTGGTAAGACATGCAGGAAGTCGATGGATGCAGGTGGCTCAGGACCGTGCTTTGTGGCGTTACCCTGGAGGCCTATGTTCAGCAGTGGACTTGTGAAGGGCTGTAATGATGATGATGATGATAATGAGACATACATGAAAGCGAATCAGTAAAATCGTGGTTAAATATTTATTACTTTGTCAAAAATAAAAATAATATACACATTAAGTCGACATGTTTATTTTCATGATATCCTCTCCAAACTGTTTCATTCGACACTTAGTTGCATAATAAATTTTATTTTAAGTCAATTCTGTAGTTTTGACTAATCAATAGTCTAAGCTAGAAGTCAATAGTGATGGTATATCACGTCATACCCACGTCCAGTGGTTGACATACTGAAAAAAATCAGCGAGCCTTTTATTTCCTTCATTGGACGTGGCTCTATCACGTAAATAACGGGTAATAAGGTTATCTAATGTGCTTATTATCCATCTTTTCTCACAAAAGTTTTCAGTATTGTTTCCAATATATTACGGATCCTTTTAAATTCAAAGGCTTGGATTTTACAATCTTAGTACCTTCAAAAATACCTTTTTGCTAAAAATAATTCCTTAATTTTTTTTTTAAATAACTCACTTTATATTTGTTTTTGTTTAACAACAGATATTCAATATTAGTTGTGTCGTCTCCCATAATTTCACAACTTATCGTTTTGAAACATAAAAGTATTTGAATGATACTAAAAATATTACATTAACGAATACTATAAAGAAAAATAAAAATTAAGGAGATTGCGTCTTTTAATAAGTTATACAATGGTCGACCTTATCGCTATAAAAGATTTCTTCTACACAGCTTTCGCATGGAAATAAACTAAAAATACGTCCGCGGTACATATCAAAATGATTAATTAATATTAATTTTGAGAATTCGGTACTTACAAGAAATGAAAAGAATAAAACTAAATACGTGGAAAAATAATTATGTGGAGGTGAAATTTATACGTGGTTAGTGTTGCTGCTACATTATGGTTGTAGCTTGTATGAGTCAGCTCGACCGGGAAAGGATAACCGGAGGTCTTTTTACTAAAAACTAGTCATCCCATCTTAGTTCATGAATTTGGATTCTTAATCGTGGATAAATGTAGATGTATAATGGCATCCACTTACGATCAGGTGGGCTGTGTGCTCGTTTGTCACCCTTATAATAAAACAACATTCTCTATACGTTCACGTGTTGATTTTAGGTTATAGGGCCAATATTAAAAAAGAATATGAGATTTTTAAATTTTAATCCTAGCACATTGTAATCGTCTCTATTATGACAAAGTTAATATATGAAAGAGCGAGCGATGTAAAAATATCTCAATTGTAATTAACACAAGTTCTTAAAAGAACATGTAATAAGTAATTGAACTTAGCAGAACGTGTAATAAGTATTGTCGTTTTTCGTAATGTTTTATACCTAAAGTAATTGTAAATATTGAGTGTAATATAGATAGGATTTTGCATGTTGTATATAAAAGTGCATAATAATGTCACGCCAGTTAAAATCTCAAACAAAATGTAGGTACATAACATCAATGAACTTCTAACTAGGCCTCAATGAGTTATTTTTTACTTAAAATATGACTATATAATTATACAGCTTATCATACATTCAAACAGTCCTATGCCTATAAAATTTGGAAGGGAAGTTCATTGAATTTACATACATGTTTGAAATTATTCTCTTTTAAAACAAGGAACACTCAAAGGATGCTAATAGAACTTTAAAATATTTTTTAGTAATGGTCTGTTTGATATTATGACATCCATCATAATCATATAATTTATAATCGTTGTAACAATATACAACAAAACGCTAACACAGCCGACAACTGAACTGAACTAACCACGTGTAAAATGTAATATTTTAAACTGTTATAATATATTATAAAAGTTTAAAGCAACAGTTAGAAAAATATATTACAACATGAAACTATAACAGTTTCGCCCACCTTTACTCAACCGCTTTAACTTTAATTCATCTAATTGCTCTAATTCTCAAAACTTTGTTATTTCACAATGCGGGAAATAGAGTAAATGGGGCCTTGCACTCTATTGTGAAGAGTCAAAATGTGTCGAAAAAGGCACGTATGGCAATTCACAATGCTGTGTTGGTCCCTACTTTAACGTATGGTAGTGAAAGTTGGGTGTGGCAGAAGAAGCACGAGAGTAGAATAAACGCAGTAGAAATGCGGTCGTTCAGGAGTATGTTAGGGCTGAACCTGAATGACAGGGTAAGAAATTGTGTAATAAGAGAAGAGTGTGGTTTGCAAAATGATGTTGTGACCAGGATTAAGAAAGGAATGCTTCGGTAGTTTGGTCATGTGGAAAGAGTGAATGAGGAAAGAGTGACAAAGAAAATTTATGGTGCAAAAGTGAATGGCAGAGTCGGAAAGGGACGTCATAGGCGAAAATTTATCGACCAAATTGGCGATTTATTGAAAACGGGCCAAATTAGGAGTACCCTTAACCGACGAGCATGTATGCGTAGGTGTATGGATGTGAAGGAGGCAAGAGAGGTGTGTCAGGATCGTGCCAAATGGAAGTCTGTAGTCTCTGCCTACCCCTCTGGGTGACAGGCGTGAGTGTTTATGTTATAATGTAAGTGACTCACAAGTACTGTGGCGGCATAAGAAAATCCCATAACCTTCCGCGGTAATCTTGTACCTATGTGGCAAATCTGCGGTGCAGCTATATTATGTTTTTTTTTTATAGAAGAGGGGGCAAATGAGCATACGGCTCACCTGATGGTAAGTGACTACCGCCTCATACTCATGAACAACCATAACACCAGGGAAATTGCATGTGCGTTGCCGGCCTTTTAGAAAGTAGTAAGCTGTTTTCTAAAGCATGAGTGGGCCGGCTAGACCGGAGCTGGACCACTTTCCCTCAGAACATCAGCGTAAAATCGCAGCTTAATGTTGTGTTTCGTATGGTGAGTGTAGAGAACCAGAAACCCTATTTATTGGAAACGAGGTAATACATTTTTGCCTTCATAATTGAGGAGAAATATATGTATATGGGCCATAGCATCAAATTACCATTAGATGATATGTGTGCTCACTTGATACCCTTATTTTATAAAAAATTACACTAGTAACGGGAGGCCGTTACTAGTGTAATTTTATACTGAGGAGTATAATGTTAGTAACGCAGCAAATGTTTTGGCGGTACAAGAGAATCCACTACGACATATCATTCTGCAGTTGTCTTTGAAGGTAACAGAAGAAAATTAACCAGGAGATGGGCAACAGCATCTTACCGATAACGACTCTAAGTAATAAAAAATTCAGTTGCTCACTCGCTTGTCAAGCGTGGCGTCTATAGCATATAACATGCCAGTAAGGCAATCTATGGGGGGCTTATTTCAGCAGTGGAGTATTGATAGAGTGTATTGGAATAGAGGAAAACGCAACATAAACAGTTTAATTTAATGCTAATTATGTAGAAAAAAAGGCTAGCTACATACGTACTTTTGACTAAACCTACGATTTTATGTAGAATACTTTAAGAATAAATACAGTTTTTGACAGTTGAAAACAGTACTTTTCTTTAGGTGTTTTCTGTAGTTACTATCAACGAGTATATAATAATCATGTTTGTTACGATATTGGATAATAACTTCAAAAATACAATGTTTACTATGTTCATTTTTTGTTTACAACTATATTATCGAAGAGAAAATTACGCAATTTTCCCTTCTCAGTGGAATTCAAATAAGTTTAAATGTCGTGTTCCTGCCCGCCGCTGTCCGCATGTCAAATGTCTTTTCCATGCTGATTTTCGCAGCCGCACATCCTTCACAGCCTCTTTTTATTGAAAGTATTTGTCGTAAACCCAATCGTCCTATTTTATTGCGCATTATTCGCACGACATATTTTAAGTTTTAAGGAAGAAAACCTTGTTTTGCTATTGAAAATATTATGACGTTGTTTTTTATGCTTTTCTAACGTGTGAATATAATATTTGCTTCTACGCTCCTTTTTACTGATTTTAATGTGGGGATTTTCTACATTAAAAGGCTTTTAACACTCCATTGTATAGTATTTGTTCAGTACAATGCAAGCGTGCGATAGTGTGTGAACATAAGGTACTTTATTTCAAACGCTTTTACTTATTATCAGGAAATAAAATAAAAAATATACAAGCGAAAAATATTATATGGTTATCGCAAAAAAAAAAACCCACGAGAATGTATTTTAATAATTGAAGTTCATACTATTAAAAGAAATATCAATACTCGGGCATCAATTTATGATATTTTTGTCGCAACTAGCCTAAAGATCTGCATTTGAATCGATTCTTAATCACGGATAGATGGAAACTTCTATTAGTCAGAGCATAAACTTACCATCAGGTGGACACAATCCACATGATGGTAAGCTCTATTCACGATTATTCTATAAAACAGTTCTTTTCCTAACTAGTCAGTAGGCCACCATTGCAACGTCCGCATTATAAACGTTCGGTAAATGTCGATACCGTGCACATCTCTTAATTAATATACATAATATACATACGTAAACACCCACGCCTGTTACTGAGAGGGGTGGGCAAAGACCACAGACTTTCATTTGGTATGTTCTTGACATACCTCTCTCGCCTCTTCCACATCCATAAATACCTACGCATACATGCTCAACGGTTAAAGGTAATTTTAATTTGGGCCATTTCCAATATATCGCTAATTTGTTCGGTAGACTTTCGCCTAGGATGTCACTTTCCGACTCTTCCGGTCTCTTCTGCAAGATAAATTTGCTTTGTCACTTTTTCTACATTCATTCTTTCTACATTACCAAACTACCGAAGGATTCCTTTATTAGTCCTGGTCACAACATCATCTTGCATACCAAACTCTTCTCTTATCACACAATTTCTCACCCTGTCACTCAGATTTAGCCCTAACATACTTCTTAACGTCCGCATTTTTCCTGCGATTATTTTACTCTCGTGCTTCTTCTGCCACACCCAAATTTCACCACCATACGTTAAAATAGGGATTCACATAGCATTGTGAATTGCCATACGTGCCTTTATCGACACATTCTGACTTTCCACAATAAAGTGTATAGCCCCATTTCTTTTAGTTCCTCTATCACCCCAGCGCTCAACCCAAATGTGTTCAGTGTTTGTCGTAACACATCCATGTCCACTCTATCACAAGCCTTTTCTAAGCCCTTGTTCGCACAAAAAACCTTTTTGTGTTTAGCCAAAAACTTCTCCGCGATCATACGCATGGAAAAGATTCTGATCTGTACACCCCATTCCCTTTCTAAATCTCGCTTGCACATCCCAAATTTTGCCATCAGTTTCTTTCATAATTATTTCAATTTATATACCTTAGCATACAGTTTTCCCACAATGCTAAGAAGGCTGATACCGCGGTTGTTTTAACAGTCTTGCTGAGACCCTTTTCCTTTTTATATTGGGACTATTACGGCCTTATACCATGCTCCCGGTACCCGCTTCAGTTCCCAGCATAAATTAAAAAAGGTATACAGCACATAAACGGCCTGCCACCACTTCCTATCCAGCCCTTAGCATTTAGAGTGATATTATATCATATGGCTGCCTTACTTGCTTTCATGCTTTTGATTGCTTTCATTATTTCATCTACACTTATCTTCCTATCTCTCTCCTCTTCTTTCGGAATTTTCATTTCATTTAGTTCATACGTCTCCTCACTCATAAACACGCTTTCATAATATTCTTTCCATCTCTTTAGACTCAAATCTTTATTATTCAGAATACAGCTATTCTTGTCTCGTATATCATTTAATCCAAACTGTTGTTAAAGTCCCCTTGCAGTTATTACGAGTTTCCAGAACATTTTAATATTTGCCTGGAGGTTATCCAATATTCCTCTTATATTCTTCTCCGTTCATTCTTCCTTTTTGCTTTCAACTACTTCTTTTATTCTCGTATTATGACGTCTAAAATCTGCCTTTTTTCTTTCAATATCATCATTCATACCGCCAGAATTACCAGTCTTGGTTGCTAGTAAATCTAGCCACGCTCTCTCCATGATTCAACGCCTATACGTACCTCATCATCCCACTATAATGTATTATTTTTACTTTCATTTGTTCTCCTACTAATGCCACCTTCTTCATTAGCTGCATCCACCATATCTTTCTTAATATTATGCCACATATTCTCCAAGTCTAACACATTCATACACAATTTATCCAGACCACTTACATTTTCTCTCAGTCTACATTTGTACTTATCTTGTAACCCCTGAGTTCTTATACGCTGTAACGCAGTGATGGACAAAGATGTCCAATGCCTACAGCGTCTAAATAGACCATTAATTCGGAATAAATGCCCCCGTTAAATCCTTGTATCTAGCACTACGCTTCTTATTATTTCATACGCAAGTTTGAAATCTATCATCACCTCTTTTCCAAGTATACATTTGAATCTTCTTATGATGAAAGGAAGTATTCGTTACAAATAAGATTCTTTTCCGCACATCAATGGAGAGGCTTTCACCATTCTCATTTATACATTCATCACCAAATGTTCCCTATATCCTTTCATAAGATAGTTTGTATAGAGGTAGGGTGTGGTTAGAAGAGACCATTTGATTTGTTAGGATGTTGTTCTTGGGCCAAGAAATTATCAGGTGACTTCTTCCTTCTCCTTTTCACTCCAACCCTTACATTAAAATCTCCTAACGTAACAATATTTTCATTTCCCTTGTATTTCATTAACACCATCCTTAACATCTCCCAAAACTGCTCTCGGATATAAGTGGGCTTAGACATGTCTGGGGCGTAAAATTCTAGAACATTATTTAAGCTCACTTTTTGTATCCATAGCAGTCTCGGGCTTACATATTCATACTCTTTTTACACATTACCCCATTTTTTCTGAAAAGATGATACCGACTCCCTGGCTTGCTTAATCTTTCTCGTCTACACTAGACCAGTACGCGGTAATGTATGTAGGCAGTGGCATCTTTTCCCTTACGTTTTGTCTCATTTACACATAATAAATTTATTCCTCTATAATATATATATATATATATATATATATAAAATGCAGATGCGTTGTCACTGACTGAGATGGAATGCTGTTTCCCGTAAAAAGATCTCCAGTTCTCTACACTTACCATACGAAAAACAACAGCATTAAGCTATTATTTTACGCTGGTATTCTGTGAGAGCGTGGTCCCTCCCCGGTGGAGCCAACCCATTCGTGATACAACTATACTACTAAAATAACTGCAGCATTACTCTACCATGTATAAAGATACGTGTAAGGTGAACCTAGGATAAGGTAATCGAAGCCTACGAAAGTGAGCAACTTATCCCCCATCTCTCACTATCATATCTTAATTTATTGACATTCTTTTATAATCAAATGTTTTAACGTGTTTATTTTATAATGTAACCCAAAAGTACATAAATATCACATTTTTAAATTCACTATTGGATGAGCCTTCCCATGACTGCTTGGCAAATCGTCGTCATTATCATAATCGTTACAACTCATCATAAGCCCACTGCTAAACATAGACCTGAGGATGGTCCTGAGCCACCTGCATCCATCGACTTTCTGCATCTCTGCAGTTTATCACTCCAACTAGTGGGAGAATAGCATCCCACACTTCGCTTGTCGGTACCAGGCCAACTTTCGAGAACCGTTCTCCTCCATTGATAGTTCTTCAAGCTATATGGCCAAGCTATGGCTACTTTAGCTTACTAATTCTCTGGGTTATGTCGATTTTCTGCGGATCGATTCTGATTTGATTCTTCTCTGCGGATATACCCATCACGAAGTCTATAACGCGGAAAAACTCTGAACATAGCTCTTCCTATTACATATCGATAAACTTTGAACTTGGAAGATTTATGTAGATAAATAAATTATTACCAGTTGTCTAGGGAAGTTTTTTAATATAGCATAGGGTGACAAACGAGCACACAGTCCACCTGATGGTAAGTGGTTGCTGTGGCTCATAGACATCTACATCTATCCTCGATTACGAATCAAAATGCAGATGCGTTGAAACCCGTGGGGATTAAGACGGAATGCCTCGTTTCCAGTAAAAAGGTCTCCGGTTCTCCACACTCACCATACGAAACACAGCATCATTAAGTTACTATTTTACGCTGGTATTCTGTGAGAGCGTAGTTCTGCCCCGGTCGTGCCGACTCATTCGTGCTACAACTATACTTCTAATATAACTGCAGCATGGCTCTACCACGTATAAAAAATGCGTACTTATGTAAATTGCTAAAGTGTTTACATTTTAGCCAAAGAATATAAGGTATTAATAAATTGACTGAGTGTTTTTAATATCTCGAATGCATGTGACGCATTTATCTCTCACGTAAATTATTCAAATTTGTTTTTTTTATTGCGAAATTTTAATTCAATGTAGTTTTAGTTTAAGTTGTATTAAAATACCTGGAGCAATTGTAGTCATAATATAATCATCATCTTTTTATATTGTTTCAGGTAAGTTGCAGTGAAGAAATTGTATTCTAATTGAATTCAAAAGTAAGTAAAATAACAACTACAAGTTGTTTAAAACTTTTTTTTATAAAGCGAGTGTGTGTTCTTGTGACCGACCGTGGGGTACACTGGTCACCGTATTACCACAGTAACCATTAGGTTTAAAGATATTAATAGTTACTTTGTAACCATCCACTCAATAAAATAAAATAATGTGTCTTATCTAGTTTGAAGAGCACCTCCCGCCCTCCCTCAAATGCTTGCACTTATCCCGTCAACACTACTCCCGGCACCACTACTCCTAACACCACCAGGAAAGACACACCATCGACGATAATACGACACGTGTTTCGCTTCTACACGAGGCATCTTCAGGTGATGTAGACTCCACGGTGGCTGACCGTTAAGATAAGTAACTATTATATATAATATAATATCTTTAGTATAATGGATTTCCGCAAAGTAACGCCTGATTCTATTAATTACCGTTAGATTTGTTAAGCCTAGGATCGAAAGAAGAAAATGTTTTGTTTTGTTAAATATCTAAATATTCCAGTAAATTCATTAATTTGACATGATTGAGTGAATTGAACACGTGGTAAAATTTTATTTTATTCTTAATTTTTTACATTATATTATGTAATTATAGATTTATAAAAGTCTTTATACTCTACATAGGCTTTTCCATTGTTTTATTAGCAAGTAACGTAAAGATCTATTAGGTTTAATTTTGTAAATTTGATGAAAAATTTAAGTTTGATTAATATTTTTATATATTTTTATTGTATTTAATATTCTATACGTATACAATAAATAGAGAGCCGGTAGCTCAGAGCTTCTTCGCTTCAATATTTTTTACTACAAGAGCTGAAAGTTAAAAAAAATGTGGCTATGACTATACGCTTTGAATAAAAATTGCGCTCGCATTAATATTGTACTCACATTAAAATTACAATATGTTTTAATATGAATAACAGTTTGGCTCACAATATAAAATCTGTTTTCCGCGAAAATGAGGTCATGTTTCTAAATAAAAAACATTTATTCTTTCTATACATTGTCTTAATTGTTTATTTCTTATTCAGAAAAGCTCAAATTATGATTTCAATACAGATAAACGGTACTGTGGCAGCCGCTGTCAGCAGCTAACTGCTACAAATGGGAGATGACGAGTAAATTTCAACTTAAAATTTTATCTTTCTCGAGATATAACTGAAAATAAAAGTACGAATGACGTAGTTTAAAATAAATTCCCAGGCCTTTAAGGAGTATTTTTTTAAGAAGTACTTGTCATACTATCGCCGCTTACAAAAATATATCACGCTAAATGTTGTGAAATGTTATTGGAAAAGTCAGAAGGTCCAGGCTTTCCATAGATGTTGTTCATTCGATCATTCCTCACAGACTCAAAAAACACAACTGAACATAGGCGATGGCTTTAAATTAAATCATTTTTGAGCAAATATTCTACATATTTGCTTAAAAACGATTAAATTTCAAGATAGTATTCTTTAAATTAAATTTAACACTATTAAAAACTTGCAGTAAGTACGATGTCGGCGAAGATTTAGAAAGCCGTGAGTCTCCGGGTTCACCTACGCTGCACCGAGTTTGTCGTGTCTCATGACTCGGATTAAAAATAAGCTGAACATTCTAAAAATTATCTTTTTTATTTTGTCTAATTTTACTCATTTACTAAGAAAATTGTAATGGCGGCTGAAGAACACCTTATTTGGCGGGAGGTTTTTTCATATTTTATTTTGATGTATAAGTTGAATTGAGTTGAGTATAAAATATTTGTTTTTTATTATAGAATAGCGATCCGCCCCAGCCTCGCACGGCTGATTTCTGGATCTTAACAACAGCGCCATATACCGGGTCCAATTGTGAAGCTAATCCATCTAGGGACCCATTCAAATACTTACAAACAATTGTCATAATCGGTCCAGCCATTCTCAAGTGATACCCTTTTTCATGTATGTGGCAACTGATTTTCATTTATATAGATTATAACTGCCATGTAGAGGTGGCGTAAGCAAATCCACTGCCTCATATTATCCCGTGGGTTTCGTATGAGGCGATCTGAAACAAAAGGAAGAGGAAATATGAAAGAGGAAATTGCTGCCTATTTCTGCATCTGCTTGACAAAAACGATATAATATACGCATCCTCGTGGCAAGTATTTGCCATTCATGCCTATAACACAGTTTTGGGAGGAGGAGGAGGGATTTCATTAACGTGATATAGTGAACGTATAACTTTAATGAATAAGTGAAATAATAGCTTAAAGGTTTTACTTTTAAAAAGCGATTTTGAAGAAATCTAGAGTAATGCATTGTAGTGGTAGTGTAATGGGTTTAGTGACGGTGTTAGAAGGTCCACTACCCCATACCGTCCCGTGGGTGTCCTGAGAGGCGACAGAGAAAATCTTTCTCAGAAGATGGGCAGCAGCATCTTCCTAATAACAACTTAAATAAAAAAATTTAACATGTAATTGTGTACACAAGTACAATTGAAACTTATTAACGATATATCACTATTAATTTATTTTTATTACAGTTTACATAAGTAGGTTAAATAATAGTATACTGCCCCGCAGCCCCGGGGGTGAAACGTTACAAAACACGTGACGTTTTTTATTTTTAATACCATACTAACATATCTCCACTACGTTGATACAGAAGTTACACTTCAATTAAAACTGCGGTTGCCAACTCTGCCTGCCAAGCTTGGCAACTATGGCAAAATCTACCAATAAGCTATTTATGGGGCACGCCTAAGTTCAGCAGTGGACTATAATAGACTTTGATTGATGGATTATAGTATAATAATATATTATAGTGTTAGCACATCATCGACCACTATGATTTCTGATGTTATACAAACGTTTTCATCTGAAGGTTGTCTATTGGCCGGCAGGAATCATCTATCTATTAGCAAAATACGTATCTACATATTTTGCTATTGTTATCTATTTTATCTTATACTAGTGACCTGAATTGGCTTCGCTGGAGTAAAATATATGTATGACGTTTGTGATTTCATATATATATATATATATATATATATATATATATATATATATATATATATATATATATATTATGATCGCTTTAGCCATTCCGAAGACGACTATGAACAGACAGAGATACAAAAATGTCGAAAATGGTTGTTTATGCCTTGATGTCATACAAATAACTCCCTTAACATAATATATGTCAGATATTTCGATATTACAGAGAGACTAAAATTTTATTTATATGTATAATTTATAACAGATAAGGAAAATAGCAGCAAAAAAAGGTAAGAGAATGATTCTGACCTAGACGGACTCTTTGGCAAAAAGGAGCCATACCACCTATACAACATCGTCATCATCATCACCGTAGAGTAGACCCTTGCTGGACACAGGCCTCTCTTATTTTATATACTCTTTTATCTTATTTTATCCTGACTTTCGCGTTTATTATTATACCCAACGCTACGCACGCAACGCACACCCTACTTATGCCGGATTTAAAAGCGGTTTTTTAGTAGCCTCGCTGTTTAACCATAAATGAAGTGAATTTTCACGCTTGCATTTCCTTTTAAAACAGAATAAAGTCCAATTATTTCTAAACAGTGTAAGCACTTTTTCACTTTAAGTCATTCAAAGTCGTAAAATACAAAGTTTGTAATACAAACTGTTTTATATGCACCTAGTATGTCATGAAACATAAAACATTGCTACGGAGCATTAAACTTTTATTGAAAATAATAATCGGACATTCTTAGATTATGGCAGAGGGTGCCTAGTTCTGCGCTACGTACTTTAAGTTGCGATTTCACACTGATATTCTGTAAATGCGTGGTCCTCAAGACGATTCATTCGTGTTACATCCATAATACAGTTTCAACGTGGTTACGTACAAAATTAACGATTTCTTAAATTTACGCGAACTCTACGTAACGAACTATTTATACGGATACGGATTTTATTGCGTTTTCTTAACTTATTTTTATCACCGGTGTTTAGGCTGCTTAACAGCACCCATGGTCACGGGGGGGGGGGACTGATATGTTTGACGTCCCAATTTCATAGTTAGCCCGGCTACCTTCAGTTTTTAAATATTAATTTTTGGTAGGATCTACGCACAACGAGTTTACGGTATTTTTTTATAGGATAGGGTGATAAACGTGCACACAGTCACGTGATACGTGATGGTAAGTGGTTGCTGGGGCCCATAGACATCTACATCTATCGTCGATTACGAATCAAAATGCAGATGCGTTGTTAACCGTGAGGACTAAGATGGAATGCCTCGTTTCCAGTAAAAAGGGTCTTCGGTTCTCTACACTCACCATACGAAACACAATAGCATTAAGCTACTATTTTAGGCTGGTAATCTGTGAGAGCGTGGTCCTTCCCCGGTTGGGCCGACCTATATTCCTGCTACAACTACACTTTACCACGTATAAAAGTATCTTGAAATCTTGCAGTGGTATGCTTGGGTCGGATTTAATTTTGTTAATTGTAGGATCCTAAGCAGATAGCAGCACCTATATATCTTCTCTATTGAAATTAAGATGTTTTTCAATAGCCTCGCCTATTATCCTTGGTAAAGATCGGTGTCCTTTTGCGAGGATTTATGATTTATCAAATGCTGTATTTCATATTGTGAGTGTGGTGTTAACAAAATGTAGATACCATTTTGATTCTTAATCGAGAATAGATGTAATGTCTATGGGCCATAGCATCCACTTACTTCCAGAAAGGCTGAGTGCTCGTATTTTACACTTAATATATTTAAAAAAAATTAAGGAGAATAGTTCTACTACTTTCTTATATTGTAAATGCAGACAAATAGAACTTTCACCGTGTCCGCTCTTCATGAGACAAGAATTGCTTTAACAAGCAATATGTTATTACCGTGAAATTGAATTACTCTGTCCGTTCAGCACACACCGTATTCCTTACGCGCGGAACGCTGTCCTATAATCCGACAGAAAAGTTGCAAAAACTTTTAAATTGTTGGTTTTTTCAGTCATTAATTATAAGGAAATATTTTTTATTTAAGAAAACATCTGTATGACTTTTTCTGTATCTTAGGGTGGTTTACATACATAAATTGTATAAAGACAAACATCCCGACCCAGAACAATTAATTGTAGGTTATACGAATTACTCGTTCCGTGCGTGACTCGAATCCGCAGCTTTCAATGCTGTAACCCAATTCTAAGGCACTGCGTCACGGAGTCATCGGATAAGAAGGAGTAATCTGAAAAGGGAGTAATCTGAGATATATTATACTGGTACTTCTTTTATAGAATAAAGGTGACAGTAAAGAGGCCCATAGACATCTTCATCTATCCTCGATCAATCTCTGAGGACTAAAATAGAATGTCTCTTTACGAGTAAAAAGGATCTCAGGTTATTTGCGCAGTGATTATTCCAGAGTTATTCATTATAGAGGCTACATTAAAACTTCGACTAAATCTGTTCAGTGCACACAGCTGTTCCAAGATAAATGAATTGCTTGCGATCACAGTACTTCGACGAGCGTTGTTGCAGAACAAGCTGGAGAAAAGTACTCGCTTTTATTCGCTACTTTAAGTATGTTTATAGATGATTCAATAGATTTGTATGGAGTAAATTGTTAAATTGGTAGTTGCGAAAAGTTTAGTAATTTTAATGCATTTTGCAGAAAACTAAAGCTTTTGTTATTGTTTTGAAGTTGAATTTACATTCTAGCATTTAGTCTTTGCATTAAGTCACCAAGCCGTGTATGTGAATGTCTTCGAAATACAAACACCGGCGGTGTAAGAATATCCACTATCCTGTGGTGTGGTGGTCCCGTGGGTGTCGCAAGAGGCGAGAGAGGTAAACGAACCAGAAGATGGCAGCAGCGTCGTCCAAATAACAACTGAATAATCAAAAAAACTGCGGTTGTCTACCTGCCTGCTAAGGATGGCACCTGTGACAAATACCCTTCCTATAAGGCAATCTGTGGTCGCAACATATGTTCAGCAGTAGACCTCAAAGGTTGTTAATGGTAATTTAAATATGGTATTTTAAGAGCGCATATTCAAATATGTCCAAGTCGAAATCTACGCGATCGCTTTGGATCGGCGTAATATTGACGCACACTACAATGTTATCTCTGTGTGCGTGTCAGGGCGAGCGTGAGGCTATAATAGTTGCCTAACGACGACTACGAATTACTTTGATCTTTGATTATATAAGTCCTGTCTTTGATACTGTTGGAACTAAAATAATAAAAAAATAATTTCCATATAATGTCTTATATAGTGTATAGAAATCGGAGGCTAATATGCGGAAATTGTTTTATTCTTTTAGTAAATTGAAGTCGGCTTTACATTTTCACCCTATTGAGTATATTATAATATGTATATGTTCTAATTGAAAAATATGTATTGTATAAAATATATATCATTTGATAAACTTTTATTCTGTTTCATAATGTAAACATAATTCATCACAAACTAACAATTTCATTAGTGTCGGCAGGGAGTAGTGTTGCCAGGTCTAGCAAGTAAAATTTCGGGACGGAAGGTAAAAATAATCGGGGATTTGGTTTTCATATCCGGACAACTAGAATGACTACAAAATATAGGTTTCTTTGTAGCCTTTTTGTGCTTTATTGAGAGCCGTGGTAGCTCAGATGGTCAATGCTAACTGTAAAGTGTAAATATCACATGTGAGTAATGCGAGAAATTGTGACTGTAACTTTACTTTATTTTTGTGTTTTATAATTATTATTCGTGTCTGATCTCATAAACGAATAACTTTTCATCCAAACATCGTAAAAACTGATTTTGTTTTTCATTTTAAGCAAATTAAAACATTTTTGAACTATTTTTTTTGGAGTCCTTGAATTTTTCAAATCACTCATTTTAATATAATTATGTTTAAAACTTTTGTGGTTTTTTTCGACTAGTGAGACAATGTCGTAGTAAAAATATTTTAATGTGGTAGTAGCTAACAGATATAATCATTTTTGCTGTCTTAATTATGGATTAAAGTATAGAATAAGAATGTTAGTAAAAATGGGGACATTTGGCGTCCCGATCAAGGGTGAATCGGGACGTGTCACTAGACCCTTGAAAATCGGGAAGTCCCGCGCAAATCGGGACACCTGGCAACACTAGCGGCGATCGAGCCCGGATTGTTCGCGTTTACGGCGAGCACTACGCCCTTGAGCTACTCAACTCAAGCACGGCTCATATGTTTTATGTCTGGGGTCACGGTAGTGCCCCCGCCAAGTTGAGCAAAACAGCGGCACGGCCGTATTATCATTGCGAGACTTGGTTATTTTACAATTTATGTTTTTGATGGCATGTCTTTGTTTAATCATAACGTTATCTCCGCACTAGGAATTTTTCCTAAGTACATCGTTGGGGCAGTTTAAATACATTAATTTCACAAGGACAAACATCCAGACCTGGAACAATTATTTGTAGGTAATACAAATTTTTGCTCTATGTGGGATTCGAACCTGCGGCGCTCAGCGCTACAACTCATTACCAAGTCACTCCGCCACGGAGAGGTGAGGATTTTGTATTTTTACTTGATTCGAATTGCTTACGTTCATTACTCATTTCTCAAAAAAAATATGTATGAAATGAAAATTTGTCACCATTACATCATTTAATATTTAAATATTACAATCATAAACATATTTCAAAATTACTTACTACCAAAAATATCGCTTATAAAAGTCTCAATCGTTTAAAATGCGCCATGGTACTATAGGTATATAGTTATAGTATAGCCCTATCGGTGTATCAACGCGATCGCGCGGTGTCGGTGAGAAAAAGTGATACGTCCTGTCGTTGGGATTACCCGGAGCGTACTGAATCGAACGGCGTCTGCGCATGATGATTTATAGTATTTTTAAAATAATTATATAAAATAATTGACAAAATAAAACGAGCTAAATTTTTTTTGGATATTTATCATTACATGTATTTTGATAAAATAATTAAAATGGATATGTTTATAAGCAAATACATGGAAAAAATTACATTGAAGTAGACAGTTTTGGTGATTTTATAATATTATTTTATAATATTAAATCGAAATATTTTCGTAATTTAGGTTTTGCTATACACTAAAAGACTATATATTCCATTATAATAACGCTTAAAATAAAGTATTTTAGCTTATAATAATAGTTGTATTCAACCTGAAAGATAACTCTGATGCATATTTTCGTAAAACACTGTGAAGGGATTGTCTTCGCCCTAAAAAACTGTCATTAAAAACTATGATTTTGCGTTGCTATGTACTAAATAAAGACTTCATCTTTCTAAAGCCCTAATTATCAGCAAATAATCTCCTCACGTCGTTACGATATCGCTTTTGGAAAAACCATAAAACATGTAGTTTTCGACGCGAAACGCGTATACCCTCTTCTTAAAGCGCAAATAAAAAGCATTCTTATTAAGAAATAATATTATATACTAAATGGATATTATAATCAAGCTATATGTTTATAAAAAAGAATTTAGATATAATGATTTTCTTAATCCTATTTTTCACTTATGTAAGTAGTAAAATTATAAGTGCTGTGAGAAAAAATTTATTTGAAAGTTATACATCATTCAATTTCAATGCATATATTATTATCATTCCTAATTAAACAATTCTTTCAAACTCTTCCAAAATTAAAACGATATTTTGTCAAATATTTCTTCTGTAGCAGCTACGCGCCGGTTGCCAACTAGTTTTTCATTGAAAAAAGGTACACTAGATAAATAAAATTACACACGAAAATATCATATATTCGTGGTATATTAATTATTTTTTGCAAAATACCTTTATTTATTGAATTCATAAAAGTTCCTACGAATTGGATTATTTTGAATAAGCTATTGGTTATCATTAAAAACCATTAAAAATTTTGCGGTTGAAAGCGCTGGATAATAATATATATGGATAATTTGTGGAAATATTGCTATTAGCCGCGCGAGTGCTGCAAACAATTTTAATCTCCCGATACACCACAAATTAACGAAAATCTGCGGAACGGTTACGTAATAACATAATGAGAAGTTACGAAACCAATTGCATCGTGAAATTAAACTATTTTCTTTAATCCGTTATCAAAACTGCTATTTAAATGAACCTTGATATAAACTCAAACAATTATTGTAATAATTTCTATTAGTAGTAGTTCATTATAATACACACTCATATTTATATAGTAGTTAGTAGGTTTGTTAAACATCAAGGAGGTGGAGGTATTAGCGAAAAATACAAAGGAAACTCAATGTCTTGTTATAAACAAGGGAATCGTAGAAGTTGTGATACCTACGAAAACTCGCAATCACGAAGGCTGACAGAGTCAGTGCAGAAGGTATTTCTGTTTTTTCGTGACATACGAAGAACTTACATCCGAACAATTAGTATTCAACACTTCATAAGTTTTTTATCTATACAGACACATATTATATTGAATAAAATTTTAAAACTATAGCTAACATAACCAGAACAAAATATCTGAGCATAGTAACATTCATAGCATTGTAGTGTGATGCAACAAAGACCCTTTTGTAACATAAACTTAAAAACTACGAGTACTCACAACACTGAAAATAATATCGGCAGAACGCCGTTTGATCGTGTAAGACTTTGTTAGTATATTTATTGCCATTACCCGCTATTATCCAGTGGGTACCGTAAGATGCGACAGAGGGAAACGATCAGGAAACGGGCATCAGCATCCTAATAATAACATCTGTAAATTGAGATAAAACCTGTGTGCAATTCACACGCAGTAGAAATGCAATCTTTAGAAAATTGGGGTAAAATTGCTTTATAGGCGGCAGTTGATACTTACCATCAGATGAGCCGCACACTTGTTTGCCCCCTTTTCTATTAAAAAGGGTCTACGATCAGCATAAGCTACGGGTACTCGCAACACTGACATAACATCTAGTGGGGGGCCGTCCTACACTTTACGTACCGGTAGGAGGTTGCCACTCGATAACCTTTTATAAGCGCTCAGTCATTAATCAACGCTCAGCGTATTGCACCATGGAGAATCTTGTTATGTAACAGATGAAAAACAAATAGACTCTGTTAGTTTGTTACTCTGTAGTCTGGTACATCTATCACCAATATTCATGCTAAGTGTGACAATAATGGCTAATTCTTCTTCTTATAGGAAGGACCCTCGCTAGCTGTGGTGTGTTTCATGCCAGCAGTATTACGGGCTTATAAAGTTAAAGAATAAATAGGCTGAAATTAGTAGAGCATAAACATTCGTTTTTGGGATTTTTTTATAGAATAAGTTTCTTGGAGGCTACGTCACCACTGTATACAACTAAGTGTTTATTTACTTTATATAAGGTTGAATCTGAATGACAGGGTGTGAAATTGTGTGTTAAGAGAAAAGTATGATGATGTGATAATGTGATGATGTCAAGATGATTGTAGCAGAATTAAAAAAAGAATGCTTCGGTGGTTTTGTGGGGTGACAAAGCAAATTTATGTTGCAAAAGTGAACGACAGAGTAGGCAAGGAACGCCCTAGAAGAAAGTTTATCGATCAAATTGGCGATATATTGAAGATGGGCCAGATTAAGACTACACTTAACTGACGAGCATGTATGCATAGGTATATGGATGTAAAGGAGGCGGTAGGAGTGTGTCATGACCATTTCGAATAGAAGTCCGTAGTCTCTGACTACCCCTCTGAGTAACAGGCGTGTGTGTTTTTATGATTACTTTATATCGTAAATCAGTTGGCTCACTATTCTATTTTTTTTTAATTTCGAAGTTATAATTGGATGATAATAGTGACAATTTAGCATATAGGCCACCTGATGATAAGTGAATGCTATAGCTAATGGACATCTACATCTACCCTCGATTAAGAACCAAAATACAGATGCGTTTTCACTCCTAAGGAATCAGATGGAAAGTCTCGTTTGAAACACAGTAGCATTGAGATGCTATTTATATATAGAATGGCATAAATATAAAATGAAGTTATCCAAATATAAGTGAGGTTAAATAGAGGTTACTTTTAGGGGTGAAAAGCCAAATTAAGTAGAAAAATTACTGAGTAAACAAAGACTACAGACGTCTATTTGGCACGACCCTGAAACACCTGTCTCTTTTCTTTCACGTCCAAACACACGTTAAGGGTATCTATTCTTAATTTGGAATCCAATATATCGCCAATTTGTTCGATGTTATTCAATATTATTTCTCCTTAATTATTTTTCAATTTCACACAAATGACATATAAACACAACAAACTCGACATGTCTTCATCTTGTATCCGACGTGTGTAAGTTTTTAGCTGCGTGTTGCAACTCCACGCCGTGAACAATGCAGTAGGACGTATGTCATGTCGCTGTAGTGTTGGAATATTAACTGCAGTTCGCTTCACTTTAATTGCAACTGTACTTCACGCTTGTCTAAGATTAAGGACTTAACTGTGATTAAATTATATAATTGTGTGTAGTTACATTATTTCATCGTATTCATGCTATGAAATATAGGTCTCTCGTATATAGTAAATATAGTGTAATACAGGTTTGTCAAGTGTGAAGGTCACATATATCTTGGCACTAAGCGTTACGTAAGCCGCATGTACCTTCAATTTCTCCTGTGTTGCAGTTGTTCACGGGCGGTGGTATCCACTGTTCCCTCTTCTCTAAAATAATCACTGTTTGAATCTTTAGCTATATTAATAGCCTTTCTCATTTTCACATAAAATTGTGTTGAACGTGGAGTTAATATTCTTTTTGAAACTTTACCGCTTTCTGCACACTGTACTGAACGCTTCTCTGCAGATTGACAGATGGCGGGAAAACTATACAGCTATTGTTCGGCGTTCCGTAATTAACTGTGTTAAGAGTTATATTGTTCAATTAGAAATGGTAAAACATTCATTGAAGTTGAATGCCATATAACTTTAAGGTAAAATTTGTCAGTACGATATGTGTGCCACCTATTGTAAGCACTATGCCTATAAGCTTTGCGCAAGTGTAAGCAATGAGTTGACAAAGTTTATATGCAATCTGATGAACGATATGGCTGCGCATACGAAGAGAACATAAATTTTATATATTAGATATTTTATAAAAATATTATTACTATTCTTAACTTAGGATTATTTACGTTATGATCTCCTTCATATACTTCAACCTGGCATAATCATAAATTTTACATTTTACTACTATGTCTGACAAGGCTACAAACTAAAATAAGAGTAACACATGTAATCTGCAACTTGTTCACTGTTAAAACATACAATTTATCCTCTATAAGCGTGAGGTGCGGCAATATTGCGGTATGAAATTAAACCAAAGCCGCAGCGGGACGGGACTTGTTACGTGGACAGTCCACAACACAGAGTAATAACGCAACATATACTTTACAGTGTAACAAAATCACATGAGTTGTGATTTCGCTTCCCTTTGCTACCGGATTGGTATATTTTGTATAATATTTCAATGACTAATGAGCATACAGTCCATTAGATTATATTTCAGTCCATTTGAGGATAGACTTAGATGTCTATAGACCACATATTCCACTTACCATCGAGTGGACTGTGTGCGTGTTTTTCACCCATATTCTATATAAAAACTGTATGCAGTACATTGTAAAAGGAATAAAAAGGCCAATGATTCCTTGATACCCGTGAAATTAATCACCAAACTGGATTTCATCAACATATTCATATAACCCTATGAGGTAACCTAGTGAGGAGGGCGGATTAGTAAGCTGAAGTGGCAATGGGCCGGCCATATAACTCGAAGAACCGATAACCGATGGGGAAGAAAGGTTCTCGAGTGGCAGCCTCGAAGGCTCTAAGATCTAGTAGTACTCGGTGACCAGTTCCAATAGCGATTACTAAAGTCCACCTTCAGGTCACTCCGTCAAGTCCGGAGGTAAGGACTCATCATACCTAACAAAACGAGCCCAAATATGTAAGATCTAGTAGTACTCGGCGACCAGTACCAATATCGATTACTAAAGTACACCTTCAGGTCACTCCGTCAAGTCCGGAGGTAAAGACTTATCATACCTAATAAAACGAGCCCAAACTCGGCACACCTAGTAGTACTCGGCGACCAGATATAATAGAGATTACCAAAGTACACCTTCAGGTCACTCCGTCAAGTCCGGAGGTAAAAACTCATCATACCTAAGAAAACGAGCCCAAATACGGCACATCTAGTAGTACTCGGTGACCAGTTCCAATAGCGATTACTAAAGTACACCTTCAGGTAACTCCGTCAAGTCCGGAGGTAAGGACTCATCATACCTAACAAAACGAGCCCAAACACGGCACATCTAGTAGTACTCGGCGACCAGTTCCAATATCGATTACTAAAGTACACCTTCAGGTCACTCCGTCAAGTCCAGAGGTAAGGACTCATCATACCTAACAAAACGAGCCCAAACACGGCACATCTAGTAGTACTCGGCGACCAGTTCCAATATCGATTACTAAAGTACACCTTCAGGTCACTCCGTCAAGTCCAGAGGTAAGGACTCATCATACATAACAAAACGAGCCCAAACACGGCACATCTAGTAGTACTCGGCGACCAGTTCCAATAGCGATTACCAAAGTACACCTTTAGGTCACTCTGTCAAGTCCGGAGGTAAGAACTTGTCATACCTAACAAAACGAGCCCAAACTCGGCACACCTAGTAATACTCGCACGACCAGTTCCAATAGCAATTACCAAAGTACACCTTCAGGTCACTCCGTCAAGTCCGGAGGTAAGGACTCATCATACCTAACAAAACGAGCCCAAAATCGACACACCTAGTAGTACTCGGCGACCAGTTCCAATACCGATTACTAAAGTACACCTTCAGGTCACTCCGTCAAGTCCGGAGGTAAGAACTCATCATATCTAACAAAACGGGCCCAAACTTGACACACCTATTAGTACTCGGCGACCAGTTCCAATACCGATTACTAAAGTACACCTTCAGGTCACTCCATCAAGTCCGGAGTTAAGGTAATACAAAACAGTAAAATAAGTTTGAATTTTCAAGTGGTTTTATTTGAAACTATTCTTTTTCTGTTATTTTAGCTATTTTGCCAACGAAACTTGTGTTTTTTTTTAGAATTTGTGAGTTGGCGTTTTAAATGTATTTGTATGTAAAGAGGTGACTAAGTACCTCTTATATCATAAAACTGACTTTAAAAAAATATTGATAATTAAAATGTAGTGTGATGTCCAGACTCCAGACCTCGTAAACAGTTTTGGTATTAGTGAGTAGGTACTCAAAATATTATTACTATAATACCTAGTAGTGTTGCGAACAGGAGACCTCACGGAAAAGTTTTTGTTTGAAGGTGAATTGTCTGCTTGCTTTGCGCATACTGTGTTTACGCTGCGCTCTCCGACTACCGGTTGCGCTCCGCCCGCTGCGGGACGCGCGGGTGAAAAACGAATTTGAAATCGTGCTAAGACCTCGACTTAAAATCAGTTCACAGTAGACGAAGTTGTCGTACGAGTAAGATGCATGCAAACAAACGTACAACGTTAAAAACATAAAATCACTTCTTAATGTTTTTAATATTGCAAAAATAACGTCACATAAATCTTGCCATGTAATGTTTTAAATTTCTGGACCCAGCGTTTAGCGTTAACATGTCGCGTATTTTTTTTATAACGCTATCGCTAAAGCTATATTATATAATTTCAACGATAAAGCATAACATTTGAATTAACAAACATATTTCATTTCTGTTTACGTATCTAGTTATATTGAATTTACACAAGCTTTTCTATTGCGCATTATATTCAGGTATTACAGTGTACGTGAGTGTTGGGATTGATTACACGCGACCATGTCGTGGCACATCGCTCCCATGCGCGTCTGATATATTAAAACTGTTGCATATTTATGAACTTACTCGTATGTTGATGTAGGGTAATGAGGTACCAGATTTGTTTTTACGCGGATTTAACATATTTGAATACAATTTTACCATTAATTTGAGAACAGTCGTAACAGTACAGACAGTGGAAGTTGAAAAGTTGTAAGTTCGAATCCGCTATTTGATTACTTAATACTTAGGAGTTCACACCAGTTTAAAAGTACTAAGGGTAATTAGGAGAATAATAAAAAATATGTTGTTGCTTGTATTTTATAAATATAAATGAATACTAATATAATATAAGGGCCATGCTGCTATATTATGGTTGTAACCCGAACAGGACCACACTGTCACATAATACGACAGCAAAATAGCAGCTTAATGCTGTTGTCTTTCGTATCTTAAGTGGAGGGTACCGGAGACCCTTTTTATTGGAAAACAGACACTCTGTCTTAGTCCTCAGGCGTGACTACGCGTCTACATTTGGATTTTTAAACGAGGACAAAATATAGAAATTTATGTCCACAGCGTCCATTTACCGTAAGTTCGACAGTCGTTTGCACTTACGCTTCACATAGTTGCCCCGGCGTGAAGTACCGCCGCAACTTTACAAAGACCCCTAACTTCCTAGCAGATGCTTTGGCCTTGGACTCAATAAATCGTTAGAAGTTCAGGTTTGAGGAAATCTTAACGTCCAACAACTGAAATTGGTCGTTGTATTTCAGTGATATATTTCGGAAAGGAGTGAGCTGGCTACTGTTTGAGGTAAAAACAAGCTTTTATTTTAAAATGCTTAACCAAATAAATCTCTTGCGGTGTATCTTGCTGGTTCTTTCCAGGATAGAGGTTTTTCTTGAACCTTTGGAAAAGTAAAAAATTACTATCGTTCAGAATTTAAATCCATATTTATTATTTTTAACTTTCCGCTAATAAAATTGAAAATTTTCAAAAATAGGGAAGTTATTGGTTTCACCCCAATTTCCGAAAATCGAGCTTTCATCATATCTCGACGTTTTGAGATTCCAGGAAGCTATTCTGACTAATTTCATTTGGACGTCCGTACGGATGTATGTATGTATATATATATACAGTTAAACCTGAGTAAGTGAGAACTGGATAAGTGAGAATACTCTATAAGTGGGAGTAATAGCCAGGACCCGTCATTTTAAGCTCCCAAAACCTCTATTAGCGAGAAACAGAAACCTCTGTAAGAGAGAGTCGTTTTTCCCTCATGGACCTCCGTAAGTGAGACTGCTACTTATCTATACCTCTATAAGCGACAGTCGAGCTTTATTTATTTATATTATTTAGTTTATAAGTGTAAATAAGTTCTAAATAAAATAAAATTACATAGTCCATGAATTTTTGTTTTGTTTTCGTAAGCATCTTGATGCCTAATGGCAAAATCTAATGAACGTAACATATATACACTATTAAAAATATATATGTACATAATATTATGCTGTGCATATTATTCACCTAATTTTATCATATTACATATTTACTACATTCGTACTTGCTGTGACTTGTTATTGCTGCGTACCTCTATAAGAGAGAAACGCTACCCATGTAACTGTATTAGCGCGAAACCCGGACGAGTGAGAAACCTCTATAAGCGAGAATGAAGTTGTGCTCCCTTGAACTCTCGCTTATCCAGGTTTGACTGTGTGTGTGTGTGTGTGTGTGTGTGTGTGTGTGTGTGTGTGTGTGTGTGTGTGTGTGTGTGTGTGTGTGTGTGTGTGTGTGTGTGTGTGTGTGTGTGTGTGTGTGTGTGTGTGTGTGTGTGTGTGTGTGTGTGTGTGTGTGTGTGTGTGTATGTGTGTGTGTGCACGTGTGCGTATGCGTGTTCGTGTACGTGGGCGCGTGCTGTGCGTGTGCGTGGCTGCGTGTGCGTGCGTGTGCATGCTTGTGCGCTCGCGCGCGCGCGTTTGTGTGTGTGTGTGTTTAGTTGACGAGTTGATCGATTTAAAAACTAATCAGCTCGTAACCTCGAAAAATGACGTATGATTTTTATTTAATATAAGAAGAGAGAAGAGAAAGACATTATACTTTTTGAAGGTCATTTTTTTTCAAACATCTACTCACCATCAGGTGGACTGTATGCTCGTTCTTCACCATTATTGTATAAAAACAGTAATAAAACGTTGAAACAGTAATAAAATGTTTAAAAGGAATTTTAACTATGTGTAGGGTGCAATTTTTTTTTTGTTACAGAATACGGATATAATGTCGCCTTGTTACAAAATAACCTGTCATAATACTACTGTAATCTTAACTTGTTTTTCTTTACTAACATAAATATTTTTATTCAATACTAATAGTATAATGATTATTACATTTTACCTAATAAAGGTCATTTTTTCAAATATCTACTTACCATCAGGTGGACTGTGTGCTTGGTAATCACCATTAATCTATAAAAATAGTAACAAAATGTTAGCGTTATTGTCAGTTTTAACTACGTCTACGGCAAAGAATATATACACGGCAAAGAATATATATATACACTACGCGAATCTAAATTATGATGTTTTTCTTTTACAGAACACAGAAATAATATCACCATGTTACAAAATTACCTCTCATAATAGAACTGTAATCTTTATTTGTTTTTCTTTACTAACGTAAATGTAAGAATAAATTAAAACAACAAGAATTAATTGTGAGCTAGGCTAGGTCTGCAACGATAGAAGTAAGGTTACTTGAATCATAACGGCTCACTAGACCATGGTCTTGAAATTTTATTTTCGTCCGTTTTTAATACATTTGCAAAATCTTAGATAATTCCGTGTCCGAATGTGATTCAAAACCTATCAGAGTTGTTAATTACACCGCAGCATAATGTCCTCCAGACCTAATTTCGGTCACGGCATCCAATTGTCAACGGAGACTAGCCATCTGGCAGGACAGGAATATAGTATTCGAGTGTATTCATTTGCACAGATGTATCCTCTATTTATTCACTCTTAAAGTTCTATGAGACGAAAATCTGATACGAACGGAGAGAGATGGTGATAGAGATGCAGGACCAATGGCTTTGCGTGCTTTATAAGTTAGTGGGGTGAAAAAATGACAACTTAATGACTCCGAGTTACTATTGAGGATTTCTTGGCAAAACTACCCCAAAAATGATTTTGGCCTGACCCGGGATTCAAAGCTTCAAGATCAGCAACCTCGTTTACAACCACTAGACCAATGAGGCAGACGTTGTTCTAATTATAGTCACAGCATAACGTTGAGTCGGATGCCTATTTGTTGCTGCATTAAATATGATGTAATACATGTGGTGCAAATATGTATTATGTAGCTTCAAATTAATAATAAATGAGGTAAAAAAAATATTAAATTATTCCGTTTATAAAACGGTCAACGTTTCAAAATTTCAAGCCTCTAACTCATCAGAAAAATTAGTTTAAAACAATTACTAAATTTGATCTAAGCAAACATACGTGAAAGCGAGTCTGTAATAACGTAATAAAATATATATTTATTGTAAAAATAAAAATAATATACGCATTAAACCGACATGTTTATATTCATGAAATTCTCTCCAATCTATATTATTGTTGCTTAATAAATTTTAATTTGAGTCAATTCTGTAGTTTTTTAACTAGTACTTGAAATTTGTCCAAGCTAGAAGTCGATAGTGATGGTATATCAAGTCATACCCACTTCCAATGTTGTTGGCATACTGAAAATCAGCGAACCTTTTACTTCCTTCATTTTCAATTAAATATTGTTGCTACCACGTCTGGGATCTTATCTAACGTGCTGAGAATCTATTTTTTTACAAAGGTTTTCAATATAGCCTCTAACATTATACGGAATCTTTTACATTCAAAGGCTTAGGTTTTACAACCTTACTACCTGTGAGAATATTTTGCTGCTATAAAATTCTAAATTAAATAACTAGTTAAATATTTGCCTTTGTTTAACAACAGGTATTCAATAATAGTTTTCTCTTTTTCCATATTTTCTGTGACGGACTCAAGCTTCCTCTTTTTATACGTAAAAGTATTTGAATAATAATAAAAAAATATCGAAATTTTTCATTTCAATAATGTTGATATTTTCATTTTCATTTTGATTCATTAATATTATGAAAAAATAAAAATAAATAAAATGCGGCCTTTAGTAAGTTATATGATGGCCAACCTTATCGCTATAAGCGATTTCTTCTGGACAACTTTTGGATGACATAAACTAAAAATACGTCTAGACGGTGATAAACATTAATATCTATTAAAAATTGATATGAATTTTAAAAATTCGATACTACCACTACAAAATACTTCGAGGTGTTTATACGTGGTAGAGCCATGTTGCGGCTATATTATGGTTGTAGCACGAATTAGTCGGCTCGACGGAATGAGTGTAAAGAACCGGAGAGCCTTTTTACTAAAAACGAGGAATTCCACCTTAGTTCTCAGGGGTTACAACGCATCTGCATTTTGATTCTTAACCGAAAATAAATGTGGATACTTATGGATCATAGCATCCACTGACCATCAAGTGGGCTATGTGCTCGTTTGTCACCCTTAATCTTTAATAAAACAAGATCCTCTATACGTTCCCGTGTTGAATTTAGATTGTATGGTCAATATTAAAAGAAGTACATGTGATTTTTAAGTTTTAATCCTAATAAATGATAAATTTGCAAGATGGGAGATATAATAAGGATATAGAACGACGGGTGAACGCAGGAAATATAGTAAATGGGGCCCTACACTCTATTGTGAAAAGTCAGTATGTGTCAAAAAAGGCACGTATGGCAATTCATAATGCTGTGTTGGGCCCTGCTTTAACGTATGTTAGTGAAAGTTGGGTGTGGCAGAAGAAGCACGAGTGTAGAATAAACGCGGTAGAAAAGCGGTCGTTAAGGAGTATGTTAGAGCTGAATCTGAATGACAGGGTGAGAAATTGTGTGATAAGAGAAGAGTGTGGTTTGCAAGATGATATTGTGACCAGGATTAAGAAACTAATGCTTCGGTAGTTTGGTCATGTGGAAAGAATGGATGAGAAAAGAATGACAAAGCAAATTTATGTTTCAGAAGTGAACGGCAGAGTCGGAAAGGAACGTCCTAGGCGAAAGTTTATCGACAAAATCGGCGATATATTGAAAATGGGCCAAATTAGTAGTACCTTTAACCGAGGAGCATGTATGCATAGGTATATGGATGTGTGTCAGGGTCGTGCCAAATGGAAGTCTGTAAATGGGTGACTGGCGTGAGTGTTTATGTCATTATGCCATTTATAAATGATAACCATATCCGTTATGGAACATGTTTATTTAGGAAAGAGTGCAAGTGATAAAAAATATTTTAATCGAAATTAACGCAAGTTCTTAGCAGAACATGAAATAAGTAATTTAAACAGTTCTAAGTAGCAGCTGCAGTCGCAAACCTGAGAGAAAAATTAATTTAAATTACGGATTAACATTTGGAACGTTACACTCGCATAACTGCTTTAACATGAATTGATCTAAATGCTCAAACCCTCAAAACTTTATTATGTCACATTACTAAACTTAAGTAAAATATTAGTGACTCAGCAACTACTGTGGACGTATAAGAAAATCCCATATCAATCCGTGGTTATCTTACACGTGGTAAAGCTACGCTGCAGCTTTATTACGGTTGTAGCATGAGTGGGCTAGACCGAGGTAGGACTACTTTCTCACAGAATACGAGTGTTTTGTGTGGTGAGTGTAGAGAACCGGAGACCCTTTTTACTGGAAACGAGGCATTTTATCTGAGTCCCCAGGGGTGATAACGCATCTGCATTTTGATTCTTAATCGAGGATAGATGTAGATATTTATGAGTCACAGCATCCACTTACAATCAGGTGGGGTGTGTGCTCGTTTGCCACCCTTATTCTATCTAAACAAAGAATTTCGGCATAAAGTCTTAGCTTAATGCTGCTCTGTTTCGTACGGTTAGTGTAGAGAACCAGAGATCCTATTTACTGGAAATGAAGCAATATAATTTTTCCTGAGGAATGACAACGCATCTGCATTTTGATCCTTAATTGAGGATAAATGTAATTGTCTATGGGTCATGGCATCCACTTACATTCAGGTGAAATGTGTGTTCGCTTGTCACCCTTATTTTATAAAAAAATAATACTAGTAACGGGTCTAGTATAATGTTAGTAACGCAGAAAATATTCTGGCGGTACAAGAAAATCCACTACGACATATCATTCCGTATTTAAAGGTGACAGAAGAAAATTAATCAGGACATGGGAAACAGCATCTTCCCGATAACAACTTTAAGTCAATGCGGTTGCACACTCGCTTGTCAAGCGTGGCATCTATAACAGATAACATGCCTGTAATGCAATCTATGGGGGAGGCTTATTTCAGCAGTGAAGTATTGACTGACTGTATTGTAATAGTGGGAAACGCGACAAAAACCGTAATTTTATTTAATGCTAATTATGTAGAAATGATGTCTAGCTACATACGTATTTTTGACGAAACTTACGGATTTTATGTAGAGTGCTATAAGAATAAATAAATTTTTTGACAGTTTGAAAAAACTCCTTTTTATTTTCATGCTAAATAAGAAAAATAAATATTCCGTAGTTTCTATCTACGAATATATAATAGCCATGATTGTTACAATATTGGATAATGACATCAAAAATACAATGTTCATTTTTCGTTTACAACTATCTTATCGAAGAGAAAAATTGCACAATTTTTCCTTTTCAGTGGAATTCAAATAAGTTTAAAGGTCGTGTTCGTGCCTGCCGCAGTCTGCATGCAAATGTTTTTTCCATGCTGATTTTCGCACATCCCTCACAGTCTCTTTTTATTGAAATTATTTGTCGTAAACCCAATCGTTCTATTTTATTGGGCATTATTCGCACGACATATTTTTAGTATCAAGAAAAAACCTTGTTTTGCTATTCAAAATATTATGACGTTGTTTGTTATGCTTTACTAACGTGCTAATAAACATTTGCTTACACGTTTCTTTTTACTCGCTTTAAGGCGAGGATTTTCTATATTAAAAGGCTTGTAACCCTCCATTGTATGGTATTTGTCTAGTACAATGTAAGCGTGCGATATTCTGTGAACAAAAGTAACTTTATTTCAAATGCTTTTCTTATTATACGAAAATAAAATCCGGATAAAAATGTAGCGGAATAAGAATCTAATCCAATAATATGCCTTCCATATTATCGAAAAATATTATATGTGTCGAAAAACCCGGCCCACAAAAATATGAAAAATAGATATTGGAAAATGATTAATAATATTTTAATTCTACACTCCTCAAAAAAAGAATAACCCAGCAACATGTGAGTACAAAAAACAAGTCTACTAGAGCTACGAGTAATAAGAAACATTGAACTAAAAAAAATAGATTTTTATCTAAGTAAATACTATGTCCAGCACGCCAAAGTCGTCTATGTTTGACCGCTAGTGTTGTAATTTACTGAAAACTATTCAAAATTAAATGCAAACGTGTTATTTTTTAAATTATTATTGATATTTGAATAAAATAAAAGGTAAGAATCATAAAACTATCATCAGCTACATAAATAAAAGGAAATTTCATCAAATCAACTTCGCATAATAAATCTAATATCTCAACTCTGGCGCATCCTTAGCGCGTCATCGATTATCAGTTCATTGGGCGCCGTGGTCAAGGATAGACGACACCCTGATGACGTCATAAGCGAATATCGGAAAAAGTAATGCAGTGCAACATGAACGATTCCTCAGAACTCATTCGCATTTTGGAAAGCGTCGATGATGATGAATTTTTTTTATTTTAATAATATAAAAATACAAATAATAAATGTTTATTTTTTTCTTAAGGTATGAAGAGCAATTTTACATTTTGTGTTGTACGATTTTCTTTCTCAATCTAGGGTATTGACTGAAACCTCTATTACATTTTCTGATGACATTTCCATTCTTATTCCACATACAAAAGACTAGAATTTAAATAATAAATTGAATCAAGTATTGAACCAGGTTACAAATTGCCTGACATCACAACCTAGAGATTAATTTTAATAAAACTAAAATTATGCAATTCCAACCAGTTCAAAAATCACCACTAAATATCGCTTTTACTTATAGTAATATACCTATAGGAACTGTTGAAAACTTCAACTTGTTAGGCCAGGAAATCGACTGCCATATAAACTGAAAAGCCCATATAAATAAAGTAAAAAATAGGCTATCAAAATTCACTTACGTATTACGAGAAATAAAGAAAACCACAGATGTCCCTAGCGCTCTGTCAGCATATTACGCATACACATATTCGTGGCTTTCATACGGTGTCATGTTGTGGGGAAATAGTAAAGATGCACAGCAATTAATTATTTATAATGAAAAAAAAATTATAAGAATCTTGACAAACATATAAATTCCAGAAAGTTGTAAGCTCCACTTCAAAAAATTTTAAATGTTGACTTTGACGTCTATTCATATTTGGAAAACATGCAAATTTGTAAAAAAACACCTAGAACTATTTACCAAATTAAGTGAAACAAATTACAAGTACTCAATTAGACCAAATAAAAATAGGCTACTATTGCCGAAATCTCTTGCTTTGTATAGCTCTAGCTCTAGTCCCTACTGTATGACAGTTAATATTTTTAATAACTTTCCAAATGAGATAAAAAATTTAACGAGTATTACATAATTTTTATCCAAATTAAAGTTATCTTTAATTGAAAAAAGTTTCTATAATTTAAATGAATATTTTGATACAAATATTATTTAATTTGTTTGGACAACTTCAGCCTGTGCCTTTCTAATTTAAATTATATTTTCTATTCAATTATTAGTTTTTACTAAATTTTTTTTAAATTTATAATAAAAATTATTATTTTTTACTTGGCATTGTGACTATTAATTTAATTAAATTTACAGAATTTTAAAATTATATAATCCAATAATGTAATTTATTAATGAAATCTAATATTGTATTAAAAATAATATTTAATATTTTCATAATTGCTACGCCCAAACTGGGTTCAAATGCAGACCATTTTTTTTAAAACATCACATCTATTGTTACCATTTGATTGCAATACAGATTATGATTACGATTATGATTATCTCAAAATCATCTGGTAGCATCAGCATCATATCAAACCCCCATTGTCATAAGTAAGACTTTTCTTCTGCGCTTCACTTTGCCTACGCCTCCCCGACATATAAAATATTTTGAGTCGATCTCTGTATATTTTGGTTAGATCGATTTCGAAATCGATACACAACGTGAGACACGGCTACATCTCTAAGAACGTTTCAAAAAGGAAGTTCAGCTACGCCGTTGTCGTCCAGTCGTGACAGTGACGTCATCACGATGAAGAGTAGTGTTGTGGTTTACTATTATTTTATTGTTATTGTTTGTTTTTATTTATGTACAAAGTACATATATTAAAAGGGTGGAAGACAACACAAGATTAAATAAAACATACCAGATTATAAAGAGTCATTTATTGCATAAAAAACCAACAAAATCACGTTATTTTGTGTTATCGATATATCAACTCTTGGCAACACTATTTTTTTCGTAGGTATTTTCGTTTAATTTTCGCTTTGGTGTACAGGACATGGTAATGCGTTTTTGGCGTGGCGCTCAAAAGATTAAATAGTGTTTGTATAAGCCAAGTACTCAACATACTATCGTGGCTTACATTAAATATAAACTTAAATATAACACGCTAAATCTTCACGTGGAATGAAATGCTGTTGGAAAAGTCAGAAAGTCCAGGCTTTCCATAGATGTGGTTCAACCATTCATTCCTTACAGACAAACAAAAATCCACTACTGGGGATGGCTTTAAATTAAATCGATTTTGAGCAAATATTGTATTGCATATTTATAATACAAAAATGAATAATTTACAGGATAGTATTCTACAAACTTAATTTAACACTATCGAAAAGTTGCATTAAGTACGATGATTACGTAAGATTCATACGGCCGTGCTGAGTGTCCGGGTACTTACCTACGGTGCAACGAGTTTGTAGTGTCTCATAACTCGGATTAAAAATTAACTGAACATTCTAAAAATTATCTTTTTTATTTTGTCTAATTTTTACCAATACTCGAAAATTTTATTCCTTTACTAAGAAAAATGGCGGCGGAAAAACACCTTATTTGGCGGGAGATTTTTACATATTTTATTTTGATAAATTGAGAGATAAATTGAGTTGAGTATAAAATATTTGTTTTTTATTATAGAATAGTGATCCGCCCCAGCCTCGCACGGGTGATTTCTGGATCTTAACAGCGCCACCTACTGGGTCCAATTGTGAACCTGATTCATCCAGAGACGCATTCAAATACTTACAAAGAATTTTCATAAACGATCCAGCCATTCTCAAGTGATACCCTTTTTCACATATGTGGCAACTGAATGCGGCAATTTAGGGAGGAGGAGTAGGGATTTTAATAACATCCCTCAAAGGTCTACTGCCTAGACTTTTGACTTACATTAATGAATAAATGAATAAATAGCTTAGAATTTTTACTTTTAAAAAGAGAATTTGAAGAAATCTAGAGAGCTTGATGTTGGTCATCTTAGTCTTTAATATTTATATTAAAGTTTGAGCCTTGAGTGCAACTTCTAGTGTCGAATCGAATCAAGATTACTTTCAATTATAGTACTAAATAAATTATAATATGTTAAGATGCATAAAATAGAAAATAATAGGAAAGAAACATTTTTTTATCAAAAAGATTACAAGAATACTTATTGAAAGTCATTTAAGTTTGCCACTGATTCGAAAAAAAACCTCTGTCTTGGTAAGAATCAGCGAGAAGAAATAATATAAAGTTTTATACAATTAAGTAGAAAAACGACTATAGAGGGGATCATTATCAATCATTTACTCTTTCTTTAGAAGTATAAGAACCAATATGATTTTAATTTAAGCTATGATATACATTATTAGGACTTTGTTGTAAAAACGTATACCATATACATTGAGCCGTGAGCCAATTACTGACTCTGGAGTCGAGTAACTGGTGTAACTAACTTGTGCTCGTATGTACATTCTGCAAATAGTAGAAGTATTTACAGAATATACACTCACACACTCCATCCAGTGGCCCACCCTGAATTTCGCTTACCGTTACGATACTGCTGCTACTAAAGAATGTTTTTTCTCATCGGTTGTCGTTTCTTCGAGCTATAGGCCGGCCATTGCCAGTTTAGCTTACTAATCCATTGGGCTATCTCGGCTACTCTGGTTCCACTAATTTATGTTACTTTTAAATCGTAATGTTAAAAGTGTGTCGCGGCAGCGCTGTATAATTTTTACTGCCCTGAAAATCCTATTAGAAAGAAATGAGGCCCGGGCCCTGGGTGATACGTCACTGTGCCCTGCAACCTGCTTACGTCACTGTGTATAGTGACTTATGCAGGTTGTTTCTTTTACTTTTCTATAAATACTAGGAACAGACACAAGCTAGTAGTGCCACAATTGCTCGGTTTCACCGAGTCAGTAATTGATTCTTGTAGCGACGTATACGCTTTTAAAAATATCCTAAAAGGTAAACAAATTTTGACCTCAATTATGTAAAAAAATTTACATAAAAATTTGCATAAAAAGGGTTTTTATTAATATTAAGGAATTTATGGAAAATAATAACCTCAAGGAATAAGGCGATCGCAACCAAGCTATTAATAATTTGTTTTGTGAAATTAATTGTGTAACACTTAAAATGATAGTAAAATGTGCATTTCTCTTCTTTACGAGTAGTTTCTTCTTTTAGTGGTAAATTAAATATGAGAGTAACCTTCAATAAGTATTATTTACAATCTATATTGAATAAAAATAAAGCTTTGACTGGCAATAAACAAAAGAACCGTTCCTCAGTATTATTACCAAAAATGTTACACTTTTCTTTAAATGTTAATTTAATTATTATAAAATTGATATCACTTTTATTATAGCCATGTATATTCATGAACCTAAAAGTCCAAAATCAGAAATGGAGAATACCTGCGGCGGACTCCTGGGGGAAATTAAACAGCAATCCGATCATTACGTCTCTCGCCGAGCTTATTGAACCGTGCTGAACCTCTCAGCTATTTAAAATACATTCGCCTCGGCCGGCCGCCCGTAGTTGTCTCTGTTAACGAAGGATTACTTTAGAGACGGACCAGAAACATCCCGGCTTAAAAATTAATTTCCTTTGTAACTTATTCAACTCCTTCAAATTGCAATTCATCTTATTATTGTATGTGTGTATTATATTAAAGTCTTCTCATTTATTGTCAGCCAGTGCTTGACCACAATCCCACCTGGTGGTAAGTGGTGTGTAGCTCTAGACAGTAAATCATATTCTTGCCTTGATGACGACCTGATTGTATCCGGACGGAAAAAAAGACGTTGGCAAATTATTACTGTGATTACCTTTATTACCTTACAAAAGACGAAGTTAACCTTTTGGTTTTAATGCGTGGAATATCGACAAACAAAGGGTTGAAGAACCGCCGACTGCCAGGATGTCCAATAATGGAATGAAAATTATTTTATATTAAACTATGTATTAATAAATATATATGAATAGATAGTTATATTATGAATAAATGATTACGGCCTACGATCAACTTTGTACAGATTTATTACGTGTACATTGTAGGCTATTAATGCAAAACTATATTTTTTTAAATTTATTGTAATGCCACTATGTCCACTTCCCCATATCGTCCCGTGGATGTCCCGGGAGTCGACAGAGAGAATCTGTCACAGAAGCAGAATATGTGAAGCAGCATCTTCCTAATAGAACTCAAATAAAAACATTATGCATGTAATTGTATACACAAGTACAAATGAAACTTATTGACGATATAAAATTATTATTTTATTTATTATTTTATATTATGTTATTTTATATTGTTTATCTTATTTTATATTATACTTTAGTTTACATATGTAGGTCAAATAATAGTATATACTCCCCTGCAGCCCCGGCGGTGAAACGCCACAAGAAAACGTGACGTTTTTGATTGTTCATATGGTACTAAACATCTCCACTACGTCTATATATATATATATTGTTATCTATTATTATCTTTTTATTATCTATTATCTCTTATTATCTATTATTATCTTATACTAGTGACCCGAATTGACTGCGACGGAGTAGTAAGTAATTTTGGTGCTATTTAGATTTGAAATAATCAAAGGTCATATAAAAAAAAAAACTTCAAATATTCCAGATAAAATATAGCCCAGATAATTCCTGATATTAATGTCTATCTGTGCATTCATTATAATCGGTTTAGCCATTTCGAATATCACTCCGGACAGACAGCCGGACAAAAATGTTAAAAATGTTTGTTCATGCTTTAATGGCTAATGAATAACTCCCTCAACACTATATATGGCAGTTATTTCGATATTACAGACAGACACTTTTTATAACATTGGGTGATAAACGAGCACACAGTCCACCTGATGGTAGGTGGTTGCTGTGGCCCGTAGACATCTATAGATCCTCGATTACGAATCAAAATGCAGATGCGTTTTCACCCGTGAGGATTAAGATGGAATGCCTTGTTTGCAGTAAAAAGGGTTTCCGATTTTCTACACTCACCATACAAAACACAGCAGCATTAAGCTACTATTTTACGCTGGTATTCTCTGAGAGCGTGCTCCTTACCCGGTTGAGCCGACCCATTCGTGCTACAACTGTCAAACTGTACAATTCGTACTACTATAACTACAGCATCGCTCTACCACGTAAAAGTATAATAGCAGCAAAAAAGGTAAGAGAATGGTTCTGACTCAGACGGGCAGAAATCCTTTTCTGCCAAAGAGTCCGTACCACATATACATCATCGTCATCATCATCGCCGTAGAGTAGACCCTTGCTGGACATAGACCTCTCCTCTCTTATCTTATTTTATCCTGATTTTTGGATTTATACAACCATGCTGAATCCCCACTTATGCCGGTTTAATATTTAAAACCGCTTCTTTTAGTAGCCGTTTTATAGTTAATGAAGTGCATTTTCATGTTTGAATTCTCTTTTAAAACAAAATACCATTTCAACTATTTCTAACCCTTGTAATTTTTTTTATTTTAAGTCATTTTAAGTTGTTGAATGGATAGTTTGTAATATAAACTGTTTTACATGCACCTCGTTTGTTATAAAAAGAATCGTTACGGAGGATGAAACTTTTATTGAAAATAATGATTGGGCATCACTTAGACCGTGACAAAGGGTTTCTACTTTTAGTTGCGATTTCACGCTGATATTCTGTGAACGCGTGGTCCTTGAGACGATCTATTCGTGTTTCATTCATAATACAGATTCAACGTGGTCACGAACAAATTTGTGTTTTAAATTATTTCTTATATTAAGGGTTTAGTAATGATAACGCTAAGCCTTAAACAAATTCAGCACGTAGCGATCGTGTACTGAATATTATCGAACAAAAATTGTGGCGTGTCACGTCACACGTTAGGCAAGTCTGTACTTCTCTCGTGAAAAGAGTTTTTTTTGTTTAAAACATAAAAGTAAAGGAACACAACTACATTCGTCCTTCTGATGGGTACAGCTTCCACTCATTTTTGAAAGTAAAAAAGTTTTTGAGCAAATAGGCGTCTGCCTCGCTACCCTGTACTTATTGACGGTTAGAACTGGAAATATATATTTTTTTACTTAAAAGCCCTAAGAAGCTCTAGATGGTAATTCGCACAATCTTAGCGCAATAAAAGTTTATTAACTATGGCCTTGAAGGCGCCCAGATTGTAACCGGTACTGTTGCAGTTCATCAAAGTCCACTGCTCAACGTATGCATCTCCCACGCTGCTGCCAATAATCAGTACACGATCGCTACAAATTTTGTTACAATTATATAAAACACTAGGTATGCCCTTTTTACTTATTTTAATCCAGTCATTGATTACAATCCCAGTAGGTGGTACGCGGTGATGAAGACCTAGATTATAAATTGCACTACCTTAACGTAACAAAAACCTATCCCCTGTTACCTTTTAGACACCCTCTTTTGTTATTTTTTAAAAGATTATTTGCTTTGATCGTAAATATTTTTCTTTTGTTTATTATAACGCTTCATTACAAAAAAAAAAAAAAACAAAGATCATTTTTTGCAAGAGAGAAAGTTTAATTTTTCATCATTATTATTACAGTCTGTCCTTTATACAACATTAATTAGCCGAAATAAGGACATAATTTGACTTCACAGAAATTATTTTGTAATTTCCTATTATAAATGTGATGTCAATTAAGTTTACTACCTTTCTCTTTTTCTTACTGTATTCGAAACTATATTTATGTCAGACTGATTTAGTGAAACAAAAACAGGACATTGATTGTATTTTCTTGATTGATCCGGTTAGTGCAACTATTCTCGTTTAAGTAATTGTGAGTTTTGGTGAAATAGAGCTTAAGTCTAACAAAATTATATTGGATATATAAATGAATTATTATATTTTATATTGAGGCTGACTTTCTTAACGTGTGAAAAATGTTTTAAAAGGTAAAAGAAGTAGAAGACTATGGCATAGATAATTTAAAATTTATTTTATGAAAAATAAAACGCTTTTAAGAAAATAAAAATATCTAAACTAAAAACATGTGCATTCTACTCCAATGAATTCGTGAAGAATTTGATCTTGGCAAGGAGCTAGCTGAACTGCTAATTAAATCCAGATGGGTTACGTTTGATTAAGCAGTATTTTACTTTAATTATTTCACCCATTATTTTTTTCAGACAGTAAAATATCAGCAAGTATCTATATAAAGGTAAATAGAGGCCTTCACCAAGTTCTAAAATACTGTCTCCATTAATAAAGTTCCATCATTTGAAAACAAAACTTTAGTTTAAGGACCGGAAGTGTAAACACCTTTATTTTTACTTGATTTGTCTGCTCACAAATGCAATTTACGATAAGACAAAAAACACATATAAATGGTTCTTTTTGCTTACACAAGGATTGCATAAATAACATAACCTATTATGATAAAAATTGAGTGTCTGCGTGTAACATTAAAATAACTGGCTCATTCGATTCTCCGGACTATATGCGGCTATATCCGGCCCATTGCCACTGCAACTTACTGATCCGTTGGAATATCTCGGTCGCTCATGGTAAAATATAATGATAGAGATAAGTTAGTATTAAGAGCTAATAAAGTAAAAGTGTCTGTCTGTAATATAGAAATAAGTTTCTACTATTAAGCTCAGGGGGTTATTTTGCATCTACTAAGGCATAACAAAATTTTAACAATGGTTATAATTATTAAAATTTTGTCTGTCATTCTTCTTTGAACCAATGTTAATTAAACTTCCCGAACAGATAGAGATCAATGCCTGGAGTGATCAAGGCTATATTATTTCCGAAAAACTTGAATATTTTGTAATATGGATGAAGTATGCGAATGATGAATGACAGAGGAATAGATGTGTTATGTGTGAATGAGACGAAACGAAAGGGAAAGGATGTAACTGCACATGACACGTATATCGCGTATTGGTCTGGTGTAGACGAAACCGAACGGGCATGCCAGGGAGTCGGTTTCATCCTTTCAGAAAGAATGGGTCAATGTGTGAAAGAGTATGAATGTGTAAGCCCGAGGCTGCTATGGATACGAATGAAAGTGGGCTTAAAGAAGCTGTTCCTGCTAGGGGTGTACGCCCCAGACATGTCAAAGCCCACTTACATCCGAGAGCAGTTTTGGGACATGGTAAGGATGGTGTTGACAAAATGTAAGGAAAATGAAAATATTATTATGTTAGGAGACTTTAATGGAAGGGTTGTGGTGAAGAGGTCTGGTTATGAAAGGATATTGGGAACGTTTGGTGATGAAAGTATAAATGAGAATGGTGAAGACCTCCTCACCGTATGTGTGGAAAAGAATCTTTTTGTGACGAATACTTTTTTCGTCATAAGAAGATTCACATGTATACATGGGAAAGAGGTGATGACAGAAGCATGTTAGATTTCGTAATTGTGGATGAAAGAATGAGGAGCGCAGTCGTAGATACAAGGGTTTACCGGGGGTCCAACGTAGGGACGGATCATTACTTGGTCTTATGTCGAATTAATGGTCTTTTCAAGCGTTGGCGGCATCGGACATCTGTGTCTACCACTGCGTTACAGCGTATAAGAAGTTACAGAGAAGTTACAAGATGAAGATGTGAAAGAGAAGTATAAATGTAGACTGAGAGGAAATATTAGATGTTTGAATGAGTTGTGTATGAATGATTTAGACTTGAATACTGTGTGGGATAATATTAAGAAAGGTTTGGTGGATGCCGCCACCGAAGTATGTGGTGTAAGTAAGAGAACAAATGAAAGGAAAAGTAATACTTGTGGTGGGATGATGAGATACGGGTGGAAGTTGAATCAAAGAAGAAAGCATGGTTAGATTTACTAGTAACCAAAGCTGGTAATTCTTCTGGTATGAATGATGAGATTGAAAGAAAAAAGGCAGAATTTAGACGTCTAAATAAGAGAGTAAAAGAAGTTGTTGAAAGGAAAAAGAAAGAAAGAACGGATAAGAATGATAGAAGGATATCTGATAATTTCCAGGCTAACATAAAAATGTTCTGGAAACTCGTAGGAACTGCCAGGGGAAATACAAAACAGCCTCTAATGAATGCTATAAGAGACGAGAATGGATGTATTCTGAATGATGAAGCTTCGAATTTAAACAGATTGAAGGAATACGTTGAAAGCGTGTTCATGAGTGAAGAGTCGTCTGAATTAAATGAACTAGAAATTCCGAAAGAAGTGGAAAGGGGTATGGAGATAAGTGTAGATGAAATAATGAAAGCAATGAAAAGCATGAAAGCAGGTAAGGCAGCTGGATATGATAGAGTATCAATCGAGATGCTAAGGGCTGGAGAGGGAGTGGTGGCAGGCCTGCTGTACACCTTGTTTAATTTGTGTTGGGAATTAAAACGGGTACCGGATGACTGGTGTAAAGCAGTTATAGTACCAATATATAAAGGAAAAGGGTCACAGCAGGACTGCAAAAACTACCGTGGAATCAGCTTGCTTAGTATTGTGGGTAAACTGTATGCTAAGGTGTTAATTGAAAGAGTTATGAAAGAAACTGATGGAAAAATTTGGGATGTGCAAGCGGGTTTTAGAAAGGGAATGGGGTGTACAGATCAAGTCTTTTCCATGTGCATGATTGCGGAGAAGTTTTTGGCCAAAAACCAGAAAGTTTTTGTGCATTCATGGGCTTGGAAAGGGCTTATGACAGAGTGGATAGGAATGTGTTATGGCAAACACTGAACTCATATGGGTTGAGCGCTGGTTTGATACAGGCATTAAGGTCTCTTTATAGGGACTCTAGTGCTTGTGTCAGGATCAATGGGGTCTACTCGGACTGGTTTGGCATCCAAAAAGGTGTCAGACAGGGCTGTGTAGCTTCCCCTTGGCTGTTCAACCTATTTATGGACAGGTGTTTGCAAACTTTGAAAGTTGAAGAATGTGGGTTAAGAATGGGCGAGTTAACCGTCAAATGCCTTTTGTATGCCAATGATCAAGTCATATTTGCGTCATCGGCGGCTGAGTTGCAAATGATGGTTACATTAGTGAACTGGGAATTAAAAGAAAGGGGAATGAAAGTGAACGCGAGTAAGACGAAAGTGATGGTTTTTGAAAGAGAAGAAAGCAAAACGGTATGTGAAATAAGAATAGAAGGAGAGTTAATTGAGCAAGTGGATGAGTTTGTGTATTTGGGATGTGTATTTAGCAGGGATGGTAGATATGATAGGGATATAGAACGACGAGTAAATGCAGGGAATAGAGTGAATGGGGCACTACATTCTATTGTGAAGAACCAGAATATGTCAAAAAGGCATGTATGGTAATTCATAATGCTGTGTTAGTCCCCACTTTAATGTATGGTAGTGAAAGCTGGGTGTGGCAGAAGAAGCACGAAAGTATAATAAATGCTGTAGAAATGCGGTCTTTAAGGAGTGTGCTAGGGTTGAATCTGAATGACAAGGTGAGAAATTGCGTGATAAGAGATAAATGTGGTATGCAAGATGATGTTGTGACCAGGATTAAGAAAGGAGTGCTTCGGTGGTTTGGTCATATAGAAAGAATGAATGAGGAAAGAGTGACAAAGCAAATTTATATGGCAGATGTAAACGGCCGAGTCGGGAAGGGACGCCCTAGAAAAAAGTTTATCGACCAAATTGGCGATATTTTGAAAAGGGGCCACGTAAGAAGTACCCTTAACTGACGAGCATGTATGCGTAGATATATGGATGTAAAGGAAGCGAAAGTGGTATGCCAGGATCGTGCCAAATGGAAGTCCGTAGTCTCTGCCTACCCCTCTGGGTGACAGGCGTGAGTGTTTATGTATTATGTATACGTATTTTGTAATAAAAACGATTTGTAAAGATAAATAATCTTTATTTATCTAAGCTCTAAATATCGCCACATTAATAGGTTCTATCCAGACGAAGTTAGTGCCGGTCGCTATTCGATACATATATAAAAATTAAACTGTATGTATGTAATATCCAAATATCTGCCTTTTATCGAGGTCAGGGGTTATTTTCCACGCTCTCACATAAAACCAACGTAAAATAGCAGCTTAATGCTGTTGTGTTTCCCCTTGCGTGTTTTCCATCATAGTCCTCAGGGGTGCATTTTGGTTCTTAATCGAGGATAGATGTAGATGGCTATGGGCCACAGCATCCACTTAACATCAGGTGGACTTAGTGATCGTTTATTACCATTATTGTATAAAAAATATTTTCATGAGCGTAGTTCTACTATTTTAATATATTGTAAATGCAAACAAATAGAGGTTTCGTTGAGTCCCCACGCTATGACTGCTCTTCATGAGACAAGAATTGCTTTTACAAGCAATATGATATTGCCGTGAAATTGAATTCCTGTGTCCGTTCAGCACACATCGTATTATTTATGTGTGAAACGCTGTCCCATAATCGGACAGAAAAGTTGCAAAAATTTTTCAAATTGTTAGTTTTTCAATTAATACTTGTAAGAAGATTTTCTTTAAAAAAACGATAACATCTCAATGATTTTCTCCTATATCGTGGGGGTAGTTTACGTACATAAATTGTACAAAAATATCTAGATACAGAACAGTTATTTGCAGGCCGTTAAAATACTTGTTACGTGCGGAATTTGAAACCCGCGACTTTCAGCGCTGCGAGTTAATGCTAAGCGTTAAGCTACGGAACCTTCAGATAAGAAGGACGAATAGGATGAACGTAGTGTTTTTTTTATAAAATAAATGAGACAATAGGGAGGCCCATAGACCTCCCAAAACTAAACCAAACATGTAGATGCGTTGTAACTTTTTAGAATCCCTCGTTAACAGTAAAAAGCATCTCCGGCTATTTGTGCATTGATTAGTACAGTGATATACTTTCTAGAAGCTACATTAAAACTTCGACTAAATCTGTTCAGGGTACACCTGTTTCAAGATAAATGATTCGCTTGCGATCAAAGTACTTAGACGCGCGTTGTTGCAGAACAAGCTTAAGTGTGTTAGCAAGTGTGTTTATAGATGATCCTATAAAATTATATTATGTTAATTTTAAACTTCGAAAATTTAGAAATTTTAAAGAATATTTCTTTGTATTAATTCAAAGCGCCGTGTAGTCGCGGTGTAAGAATATCGTCTAACCATACCGTCCCCCTGTGATGCGATCTATCCGCGCAATGTATGTTCAATATAAAAGAATGTGGATATAATGAGCTTCCTTAGACTTTTTTTATGAATGTATATATTTCTTAAAGCTAAATTGTAACTGTGAGGAGGAAGATAGTCTACAAGTGAGTTTCTTGTTGCTTCTTCTCCCAAGGTCTATCCACAGTCGGTTGATGAATCGAGTAGAAGCGATGGCTTAGCTTAGCTTTCAAAAAGTGCTTTGTAAAGCCAATTTAGAATTGAAATATGTTGACTTTGACTTTAAATTAAGTTTGTAGAAATTAAGTTATAGTCGCAAACCAATCAAGCATGTTCTCAACGATTTGCTATAAAAATGTGGATTTCCGTGTAAAATTCGTACTATATCTACATATTTTAATTTAAAAAAGTTATATAGATAAATGAAATTTCACATGAATATATCTATACCTATATAATGTATTCATGGTACACAACTTTCTTTTTGGTAAATACCATTATTTTATAGAACACATTTTGTTCTATAGATTGGATTACATTTAATAAGTTATTTGTTTACATTAAAACTAGTGAAAACTTGTTGAAATGAGAATATCCCAGTCACCACTAACCTACTACTCCCATTACAACCATCGATGATAAAACTAGGCATCCTCGGGGGAAGGCATTTTCTTTATTCTTCATGACTCTATAAATAATGTAAAGATTAATTGTTATTAATGAAATTTTATTAGGTATTCATTATATAACTAACTACTATACTAACTATAAATATACTAACTAACTATTCATTATACAACTAACTATACGTCCAACCGTATGTTTTTTTAATAAAAGAGAGGGAAAACTAGTATGCGGCTCACCTGATGGTAAGTATCTAGTGCCGCTGATGAAGTTCCTAAGTCCTTCAAGATCCAGAAAAATCGCCGGTGGTAAACAATTCCAAAATACGGCGTACGATGAAGAAAACTCCTAGCAATCCTTATCAGGTATTCATTACACGATTAAGCTTCGTAAACTTTTTTTAATAGAAGAGACGGCAAGGTCCCTAAGTCGTATCATGTATATAATGTGTATGAAGTCATCTATTATATGGTAAACAATTCCAAAAAACGGCGTACGACAAAGAAAACTCCTAGTAAAACACACTGTGGTGGACCGCCAAGCATCCGGATGGTGTGGTAAGTTTTCAAATTGTAAAATCAGAAAAAATATGAGAAAAATGGCTTGTAACCTAAAAGTAACCTCTACTTTTTGTATGTTGAGTTTTATGGGCGAGAAAAAATTGACCTAATAAAATCGCTGTTTATTAATTAGAAGAAGGCTAAAGTTGTTGCAGTTAAATTTATTTTTAAAGCCGCCTGTTACTGTACAACTTTCGATGACTCAAACAACTTGCACAAAGTTTAGCAATTCGCTACTATTATTTCTTAACGATAAAATATTTAACAAATACTAAACATTGAATAAAAAAAATACCAATACCGTCACCGGGGTTGCCACAGAAAAAAGAAAATTAACACTACTATTTTCTCCTGTATACTGGGGGCAGTTTACATACTTTCAAGGACAAACATACAGACCCGGAACAAGTATTAGTCGGCCGTACAAATACTTTTTCCGTGCGTCATATTGTCACACATCACGTCACACGTCACATGAGCATAAGTCATGCAAGTAATCAAAATTAGGTATTAATTAATACATCGATCTATTTTCTGAGGATTTTTTTATAATTAGCTAAAAAAAATAATTTTACGAGTCCGTGGCACAGCGGTTTGAAAATGAGTTTCAGCGCTAAGGGCCGCGGGTTAGATTCCCTTACGGAACAAGTATTTTCATAGCTTACAAATAATTGTTCCGAGTCAACATTTTTGTTCTTGTGAGATTTATGTATGTAAATTGCTCCTATGATACAGGAGAAAATCCTAGTGTGGAGGTAACGTTTAAAAAAAAAAGATTGCTTCGCGTCGTGCGAGCGTCGCCAAGTACGAGTATGTGTCTTCCACAGTGAAGGAGATGACCTGTTGAATATTTATGTATACGTTGTTCCGTGAAAATAAGCTTGTCTAGTGAAATTATTGGATTTTACAAAAGTAAGATGTTCTACTTATGTAAATATTATGAAAAAGTTAATTTGCTAAAATATGAATTGACAAGTATAACTTGAATAATCGATAATCGATGGGAAAAAAGGTTCTCGATTGGCAGCCTCGTACCGGCAGGCGAAGTGTAGGACGTCCCCCACTAGATGGAGTGACAACCTGGTAAGGCATACCGGAAGTCGCGCGGTACAGGTGGCTCATGACCGTGTAATATATTTTAAATTTTTTTGTGTAGCCGTGGACTATTCACAGGGCCAGTATGATGATAATTTGGAACAGCATCAGTACTGGAAATGTTCTGATATTTAACTAATATAACTATATTTATTATAATATTACTATATTATTAATAGTTTAAAATTTAAGATATCCATTACTTGCAGATTTATTAATTAGTCCAAATGCTAAAAACTTTTAGCATATAATTAAATACAGTCCATTGCTTATGTCCGACACTGGGCATAATCAAAGTTTTGCCGATTGCTTGAACTACATAACTCTTTATTTTTTATTAAAACCTGAACAGATCAGTTTCTTAATAGTCAATAAAGAAAGAGATATCCAAATGTGATTTTGAAATCTCGAAGAGGGTTGTTGTTTAAAGATGCAATTTCACCGGTACCTGCCGACTATTTACAATATACTAACACGCATCACATGTAATCTAATTAAAGAGCTTACTTTATGTCTAATAGTAGTTTATCAAATCGCAACTATTTACAACATAAAGCAATGGGGTACCGCCCGGGTCGATGACGCACCGGAGAAGAGTCGCCATACACATGAATTATTACCCTGTGCCAAAATATAAATCCAAGCGTATAACCGTACCATAAAACTAATTGTAACCAAACCCCTTACTGGACTAAATTAAGTTTTGCAACTAAATCTACGTCCTAAAAAATTCCAAATAGTTCAGATTATTATAACATCACATAACATCTTACCCCTCCATGTTGGCTTGATAAATCTACACCATAAGCCACTAAAATTTTTTAATCTAAAAATAGCAATTAATCAATTTAAAAATTTGGTAACCCTGCAGGTCATCCCCGGAACTTCCCGCTAATGTCAAATACAAAACGCTCAAAACTTAACCAATTTATGACGTTGAATATGAAATATCGGTATTATTAAAAAAAAAATCAAAAATTTTCGTTAACGGTATCTCACGAACGAATCATTTGATTTTGACTGGACTGGCGGCGATTGACGTGCTTTTTGAAGGTTAAAAGCTGATTAGTTTTTGGAATCGATCAGTAAAGCCGTTTAAAAGATATCCCAAGAAAAATAGTTTTTCAAAATGTTTATTTTTGAGATTTATCAAAATCGTTATCGGTCTGAATTAGTAAAAATTCATAGGAAATCTAAGTTTGTTAAGTGTTGAGGGTTAAGTGTTTTCCTTCCTTTAGAAGTTAATTTTCTATTAAATATATATGATTCTTTTAGTTTCAAGCGGGATAATATAGTGTTTTTTTAATGAACGCAATACTTACTTATAAATAAATTTTAAATTTAGTTTGAACAGTTGTGTAATAATTTGAATATACGCCGAAGATTTACGTTGTACGTTTTCGAAACAGTGCCATCTGTCATAAAAAAGTAAAAATTAATATATTTAGCCTTCAGTAACTAATGTATTAAATAATATAAATAACTTAAATTTATATGTTTAATTGTATAATTATACTTATTAAATAATTTTAAAGTTATAAGGTTTATTTTAAGTTTTTAATTATTTCATTTTAACAGTTAATAATTTAAATTGATAATAGTAAAATCTATAAAAAGTCGCCGATGGCGCATTTTTAACAGAAATAGTTTTTTAACAGAATCCACATCACTTTATGCCTTATCGCGAACGTTTATATACCTTATATATCTAAATGTTTCCGGCTTTGTGGTGACCCAAGGACCACGCCAGCTGCATCTGAATCTTCTGTCGCTGATATTACTAGATGATGAGTTCGTATGATATTATAGCGAAACGAGAATTGACTTCATAGATTGAATGTAGATGGGGGATAAATTGACAAGCGTTAACATTTATACACTATGGTCAATTATAATTGTTTATTATGAAATGCTTGCTATACACAAAGTGGTCTATCTAGCACTTCATTATAATATATTCAATTCGACGATCTGACCACATTTATATAACTCGACAGTTTTGACTCTGATAGTTTTAATCTAATATTAGCGCCATTTACTTATATATCCAGTCTTTATCGGGATGATTTACCGTAATTGCAATATTCAGGAAAATAGTAACTAAACTGTTATACTGGTTACTGTGTATGCAAATCTGTGATTTTAATGAATTTATGGATGGGTGTATGCCAGTGGTAAATTAAACATAGGAGTGACTTTTTAAAAGTATTATTTATAACAGCATCACAGAGGTTGACAAAAGTATGATATCAATCCAATTCTGAAAAATCTACTGGACGTAGATATAGTCTCTGAAAATTAAAGAAGAATCCTGTGACTAACAAACATAGGGACACAAACAACTCTACAAGTGATCTAACTTTGTTGATTTTAGTACGGAGCAGTATAAAATGATGTCCACGCGAGCGAAGCCGCGGGTAATAAGCTAGTATACATAATATACTAATGATATGATAAAAGGTGTCAATTTTCCTCATTTTCATAAATTTGTCAGTAATAACTGAAATAACTGATATGGATTTTTTCTGACAAATTTATGAAAATTAAGTATTGTTGAGCTTTAATATTATGTAATTTAATATTAAAATTTCATCAACTTAAATATAATACAATAATTTCGACTATAAATATCGACCATATGGTTTTTTTAAATTTATTTATTGCAGGTTTCCTTAAGATCAGAGTTTAAGCAATATATGGAATTAGAGTATTTTGTAATATTCAGCTTATCTGACTCCTCATAAGAAACAGTGTCATTTGCTCAGATCGTTTCCAGACCTCTGAATTTCAAGTGTTGACGAGCAATAGAAAAAGAAGGGAAGGGATTGGTCGAGGGCACCAAACCACCTTTAACACCACACTATATTTGTTCCATAAGCTTTTCATATCATGGAGAAGGCAAACTAGCGAACAATCAACCGGATGGTAACAAACCAACCACCAACCGCCAAACCAACAACAATCAAGGCCAACAAACCGCTACAGATTGCAAATACGTCGCCAAATCTAAGGACTAGGATGTAATGCCCTCTGCTATTCGAAAAATGTTTCGTAATATGTACTACAATGTAGTGTGTGATCAGTTATAGTTGTGAAATGTAGCTCAGATTTCTCCACTTCAAAAAATGTACAATTTTAGATCAAATTTTATATTATAATATAATATACTTATGAGCCGTGGTAGCTCAGTGGTTAACGCTCGCTGTAAATATAACAGAACGCGAGTAACCCGGGTTCGATCCCCGCCGGCACCAATGAAATTGTTAATTGCAATTTTAAGTGCTGATTTACCACGTGCTCGGCGGTGAAGGAAAACATCGTGAGGAAACCTGCATGTCTGAGGAATAAGAAAAAAAAATATTTCGAAGACATGTGAAGTTCGTCAACACGCATTTGGGCAGCGCGGCGGACACTTCCTTGCCCCAAAACCCTCTCAGAAATGAGGGGGAGGCCTGAGCCCAGCAGTGGGACGTATATAGGCTGTAACTTTACTTTACTTTACTATACTTATATAAAATACAATTACTATATTTAATATACAATGATTTTATATGCGGTAGAGCCATGTTGTATTATATTAGTTGTATAATTGTAGCACGAATGAGTCGGCTCCACCGGGGAAGGACTACGCTCTCACAGAATACCAGAATAAATTAGTAGCTTAATGCTGCTGTGTTTCGTATGGTAAGTATAGAGAACTGGAGACCATTTTTACTTTAAACGAGGCATTCCATCTTAGTCCTCACCGTTGATAACGCATCGGCATTTTGATTCGTAATCGAAGATAGATGTAGATGTCTATGGGCCATAGCAACCACTTACCATCAGGTGAACTGTGTGCTCGTTTGTCATCCTATACTATAAAAAACTTATCATTTACTCCACCAGATGACAGACTGACATCTCACGATGCCATTAGTGCTACTCTTACTATTGCTGATTCGTTGACATCTACATGTACAACATCAACACCTGCACTTGCAAGTTTCCTTTTAGTTTTAGTTTGCTATAGGCAATATGTTTGAATAAAATAAATATGTACATATTTATTTTAATCATGCTCCCGATTTCTGGCCCTACGGGGTAGTGTCTTGCCGATACAGGGACGCACCTAAAAAGAAAGTTCCCTAAATAATGTTATTTATATTTTATATATATTTTTAGAAGAAGAAGCACGAAAGTAGAATAAATGCTGTAGAAATGCGGTCTTTAAGGAGTATGCTAGGGTTGAATCTGAATGACAGGGTGAGAAATTGCGTGATAAGAGATAAATGTGATATGCAAGATGATGTTGTGACCAGGATTAAGAAAGGAATGCTTCGGTGGTTTGGTCATGTAGAAAGAATGAATGAGGAAAGAGTGACAAAGCAAATTTATATGGCAGATGTGAACGGCCGAGTCGGGAAGGAACGCCCTAGAAAAAAGTTTATCGACCAAATTGGCGATATTTTGAAAAGGGGCTACGTTAGAAGTACCCTTAACCCACGAGCATGTATGCGTAGATATATGGATGTACAGGAGGCGAAAGAGGTATGTCAGGATCGTGCCAAATGGAAGTCCGTAGTCTCTGCCTACCCCTCTGGGTGACAGGCGTGAGTGTTTATGTTTATTTTTTATGTTTATATATTTTTAGGTTAAGGTATATATTGCTATGGGCCAATGTTCTTTATTTTTAAGTCCTTGATGCCTGAAATAAAGTTATTGTATTGTATTGTATTGTATTGTATATATAGCAAAAACTAATTTCTACTGTTTTATTATTGAGATTGAGTAAGCTTCATAGAAAGATGATAACAGCATAATATAGTCTATTTGTGTTTCGGGCTCTGTGAAAGGAAACATCTAAAAATTATAATTTGATTCTCACCATTGCACGTACACCAAGAAAAAGAGAAAAAGGCAACAACATCTATACTACCATAAAAGAAAATTGAAAGGCACCAAGCTATAAATATTATATTAAAGAAGAAATAAGAGATAAGGAGAAGAAAAATACTCTTCAGAATCTGGATGAAAATATATAAATATATAATGGTAGATAAAGAAACACGGATGGCTCTTAAAAAAAAGGCGTTGAAGAAATAAAACTTATTAAGCTTCAACTTAAGAAAAATATAAAAGTGGGAAGCTCTCACGAGCTAAGATGTTTTGCTTCGACTCTATACTGTTACAAGAATTTTTTACTTAATGAAAAAATATATTCTGAGTAAGTGTGCGTGGTGCAGATTTACCCCCGCAAAATATGACATACAGTTTTGTATCGGTAAATAATGCTATGGTTACTTCCTTCGTGTTGATCTAGAATTTTGTTGCTGCCTATTATTTACAACTTTGAATTTTATAGAAATCTTGAAATAAAAATTATAACATTCGTTAATTTAATGATATCCTTCATTTACGCGAACACTACACATTCAAATAAAACTAGTTTTACGGATTTTATAGCGTTTAATAACTTCTCTCCAGTCGTCTCCAGAACCTCACAGCACCCATGGTCACAAGAAAAAAATACGTACAGCACTTAAGTTGATCAATTCCGATACTTTATCAAATAAAAGAATAAATCAAAATTTTCAGTTGAATCTACTACTCTAGTTGCTCATTGATGTAAAGCAAAAGCACCTTGCACTATGGTGAGCGGAAAAATAAATAAAAACATTGGTTGACCCTGCAGGCCATCCCTGGAACTTCCCGCTTATTTCAAAAGCAAAGCGCTCCAAATTTCACCAAATTATGTTGCGAATACTCGAAGTTGTGAAAAAAAAAACGTTTTTTTTTTTCAAATTCTTTCTCTTTCGGTATGTCACGAACGAATGAACCGATTTTTATTTTCCAGACGGCATTCGACGTCATTTTTTGAGTTTAAGCGATGATTAGTTTTTGAAATCGGTCGGTAAAGCCGTTTAAAAGTTATTCATAATAAACAGTTTTTCAAAATTTTTATTTTTGAGATTCCTCAAAATCTACTCGTCCGAATCAGTTCATATTATCACCAAATCTATTCCACATTGCGATCTTTAGAACGCTGCAAACAGCATCTCCATCGATCAAGACGTTCAAAAGTTATGAAAGGTCGTAGGTCATTTGTCACCTTTATTCTATAAAAGAAAAACAGTTGTTAGCTGGTACACATACTTACACACATACATCCGTACGGACGTCCACGTGAAATTTGTCAGAATAGCTTCCTGGGAACTCAAAACGTCAAGAGCTTATGAAAAATCGATTTTTGAAAATCGGGGTGAAACCAATAACTTCCCTTTTTTTGAAAATTTTCAATTTTCTTAGCGGGAAGTTAAAAAAAACACGTGTGTACTTCACATGCGGTAGAAGTAAAACCTTGGAATGAAATGAAATAATTTAAAATTATTCACGGCAAATGATTTATTTTATTTGATAATTTTCAACCACAAGTCTTGCTTATTTAATATCTATCTCGTTCTCTCGCAGGCTAAATCCTTTAGATGTAAATATGTTTTTCTTTTTTATTGTGACTTTTTCGTTTCATCGAATTTTAAATCAGAGCGATTCTAAAGAAATTTTCGTTTTAAAAATATGATATACGTAAACACTGAAAAAATAGCAATTATAACAAAAGTAAAACCATGAAATGATTTCATAAGAACATTATTTACTATTTTTATGTATAAAATACATACATTCTATGTCCTACGTCACGATGAATGGGTGCAATTTTTTGTTGAAGTTCTATGCGGGCGAAACCGCGGGTAAAATCTAGTCTTTAAATGGAAGGGAATGCAACATATTTAATGTTTTGGTACAAAATCCAGCAATTTTATTATTATAACGTCTTATAAGGAGTAATAATTTATAATTTTATATTTGCTAAATTCTTTAACCTATCGAAACGTTATGAAGCACTAGCCTCGTTTAAGCTCATCGCATATGCTCCAACGTTTTTAAAATATACGTCTTATCTCGCAAAGATTTTCAATATTGCTTCCAATTTTCTACGAAATGCTTTACCGTTAGTCTTTTGTTTCAAAATATTTATGTTTAAAATGCAAACATTTTGCCTGTGGTTTGAATACAATGAATATGCTATAAGTGTTTCGCATAGGCAGTGACTTGCTTTTCTTACTTTTCTATCGCAACATTCTTTTCAATTATATGCAAAAAATAACTTACGGCGCCATCTGTTGGCCTACGACAAAAGCGTCTGTAAAAGAAGTCTACGCGATCGATACCTACATGTAATTACGACTCAACACGAATTGCATCGGTAATGGCTGTTCTTGTCTAAACCTTTCAAGATAAAAATCAATGTAATAAGCGTTAGTGAGTGTGCCGGGTCGACACAGAGGTGTGCATAGACTATATTATAATCACGTAAGGGTGTGGTCTAGTAAGATCAAAGCCTTACATATCAAAAGATATTGTTGAAACCAAGTTAAAGTTGATCGCTCCTGGCGTTATCCGTGAGGTTAACAAAATAGGTTAATAAAATAGGCAAACTATTTTCTTTCAATATAGGTAAATTAAGTGGTAATTCCAAAATAAAGTTTTATTTATTTTTATTTCAAGTAAGTAGTGTCGCGATAACTACAAAAAAGGAGTTCAATCCGCGCATTTTCTATTCAAATTTTTGACCAAAGTGGTTCTCCGAGCCGGATTTAATTTTAAATTTAAATTGTATAATCCACGAATTCTTTACGCACTAAATCAATACGCTTAAACGTAGCCTCGAATTGAAATGCAGATTGTAGCCGTTTGGATATTTTTCGATAAATCACATAGTATTTAAATTTCTCGAAATGCATATTCGTATGAATAGTAAGCAACTTGAGTTGTTTCTCAATTTCACTAGCTTTTGACTTTGTTTTATCTGTCATTATGTTTGAAGTTATAAACAATAAAACCGTAAATAAAAAAAACTAATTTTTTAACCAAACAATATTACTATTATACTATTAAACACTACTATTGAAACAACGATCAGTATTAATTATGTGGTATATAATTATTTACCTACTACCTTCGTTTTAAAATACTACGAAAGGCACATAATGTGCAAATATAATTTATGTAATCAATATCAAAAATAATTTTAAAATTATATCAAATAAATAAATAAATTCCTTCGTATTATATCGCTCAAATTAAGACAACGAAATAAGTACTTTACTTAAGTTTTACTTGTAATTTTTTTTACTAAATTTGAATTGCTATGTACTGTAATCTTGCAGTTTTCGAATGAACTGAACCCAAAATACCTGTACGGAACCAAAAGCAAAATACTTGTACGGAACACTTACAGCGTTAAACGCTCTAAGTTGAAAAGCGAATTACGTTCACTGTCAGGGTACGTGACAAATATTCTCAACACCCGGCGCTCACACATGTGTTTCCTAAACTGTAATTCATAAAACGATTGATCGTTAATTTACAGTGTAATTTACATAGAACACACAGTTTCCTTTATTGTAATTATTGGTTTCATTCGTGCCGGTGAGGATAGAACTCTGATAGCCCGTGTACTGTGAAAAGCTATGTAAAATAGGGTTAATAGAATCTCTTTCTTTTTATTTATATATGCTAATATTTAAGTACATCGTTTATGTCACATAGAAACATCTCGAAATTGAGTCTTATTAAACGTTTGCATAAAAATCAGTAAATCACTGTCACAAAATTTTATATGTTATGCTTTCATTGTATCTACTCCTATACTTCTTGTTCAAGGGGCAATTTCAAATTCCAGATATATTAATTAGTCATTTATGCTATTTCTTTCTTATCAGATACTTACAACAACTTATATATAATAAAATTAAAACGTCTACGTCAACACTATATTTAATTTGATCGTTTCTAATTTCTATATATTACAAGACGTTTTTTATGTTTTTCCCGTCATTTTCTTTCTTGTCTTACGAGTTGTGAATAGACTAACATTAACATTAAATTAACGTTATAAATAACAACCACTTACAGTAATGCAAATTAAAGTAGATTAATAAATTATATAAAAATATTTTTAATATAGCATAACTATATTATTGATAATTGACTTATATATAATAGAATAGAAATAATATTTATATTCAATACAGATTACATATCACTCTTATTGAGTCGTTTTTTCTATACCACTAGTTCGGAAAAATCCCCTGTTCTGGGAAGAAAGAAAGTATCTAGTGGAAGACGTAAGAGACGACAAATGCCAAGACGATCTGGTGGCCTTTCCTTAATGACAATATAATTACTGATGTTTCATGAAATACTCGTGCCAGCGACGGAAAGCAGCGTCAAGAATAACGCGTCTGGTACAGCAATCTCCAATCTGCTCATTGCGGCGATTCCAAAAACTTTTATAGTATTAGGCGGGTACACGTCCTACAGAGGACTACGTTCTGCTACGTACACTACACTGTACACGGCTGCTAAAAATATGGAGAGATATTTTATAGATTTGTCAGTTTATTTTTAAATAAATTAGTAGTAAAAAATATTTATAAAACAAACTATTATTGAAATGCTTTGAAAAGAACAAAATAAACTTAAAATTAAATGAAACCCATTAATTTATTACGTTACACAATTTATATGACATAAAAGCTTGTCCCAAAATTTATGTGATTCATAAAACATTTTTTTTAGAATTACCTACTTGCGTCAATAAAAAGTTTCATACTTACTGTATTCTTGTTTATGTACACAGGTAAATCTCGCAACAAGGTTTTATATCAGATAAATTGTGTCATGTAATTAATGATTTCAAAAGGAAGGATAGGCCCTTCTAAATATTTTACTCACAACTTTTTCATACAAGAAAAAGTAGCGCATCTGTCATAATACAAACGTCATATCAAAACACGACATAACCAGCGTCGGATTTCGTAGTATAATTATCCTAATGGTATCATTATTTCATAGTTTGTAGTATATAGTATCGTAATAATACAAAGCGAAAATACCATAATTTTAGCTAAAGGTCGACTTGTATTATTATTGGGTCCTTTTAAATTTTAATATTAACCCTACGATATCGAGAATTTTTGTATTGTACATGAGTACCGCGTTTTTTTTAATAAAATTAGAATTCGCTCCCTTTCTGGTCAATCGATGCTCGATCAATGTATTTATGTTGCATCCTTGATACAACATTAATGACGGGCTACCAAGATAAAAACTCTATGCTCTAGAAGCAATCGGTTTAAAAACAGAATTTCAAAATATTTTATGAATCAGATTTTCAGATTCAACTAAGTAGATATGGTTTCTTTAGTACTCTTTTCGTTTTACCCTAATTAAATATAAAATATATTAGGTACCAATATTCAAATTTAACTTAAACTAAGTTCTTTAGACAAAAATTAAACAGATATAAAATTAAAACCATCAAAAAACGAAACCTTATAGATAAATTAGACGCGTGACGCCAAAATATCCCGGCACACGTGAAAAAAGAAACATGAAACGTCAAACGTGATATAATTCTTTTTAAATAGTAATATTTTTATTTCCATGTACAATATTTTTGAGGGTCTGAATTCAGTCCTGGCCTAATCTTCGTAACGTAACTAAACTAATTGTAGAATAAAACTTTAAAAATGCGTTTATATAATAATTTAATTGTAACAAAATTAATATAAGGTTATTTACCGATGATACGATATTCCATGTTTTTTTTTTTTAATTTTATTTCGTAATTTTTGCATTCTTTTACCATGCAACTAGACATATTTTATCAGACAAATCTGTCCTGCGCGCGCACTACTGTCAACCGATTCGCGTTGGCCCTAAACTGTAATTTTAGGGCCAGCGCACTGGTCCGTTTTAGTTGTTCGGTCGGCCCGGTCCTTACGTTAGTAATATATAAGTCGAATGTAATAAATTAATGGGTTTGATTTAATTCAAAGTTAATTTCCTCCTCATTAGAGCATTTCAATAAAAGCTTGTTGTAATTTTGACTATTAATTTACTTTTTATGTTTAGTTTTTTAAAACAATTGCTCGAGCACCACCGAACTATTCCTGACATTTGCCAAGTTACAACTCCTTAAACTTGGTATGGCGGCTATCTTGTTTCCATTTTAAGTTTTTTTTACCACCGCTAGAATTTGTTCAAGGGTGTAAGCCGATATTAGTTAAGACGCGACCCCGTTAGTAGTACACCATCTTCTCGAGGAGCTGAACGCGGACGTCATTTTATTCGTGTTCCTCTCACTGAACATTTTCATTTGATATTCATGTCATGGGGTGAAAAAAACATATTCTGCTATCTTGAGTCTACATCATATTGGATTTAGAGTGACGACATTTAACTTCTCCTCATCAAATTCAAATTCGATACCTATATCATAGGAGATCCTAGAAAATAACTAGATCGCCATCTTGATCCGTCTGCCATATTGGATACAGTATGATGTTACTAACCTAGCTAAACATGCATTGTCATCCAAACTAAACATGTATGCAAAATTTCAGCTCAATCGGTTCAAGGTAACTGCTTAAAAATTCAGTTGCAAAGTTTGACCCTAACAAACAAGTTGCATTATGTAAGTTAAAACAATGTGCAAGTTAAACAATAGCTTTTAAAACAGAAAAGTTATTGTAAATGTCTGCTGCCATGTGAATGATTTTTAAAAATACGCTTAAATATAGTTTTGGATTTAATTAAAAGTCTAAAATTTACTATTAATTAAAGCTCAATATGTTTAATTTAAAACCAGTTTTGTTTTAAAAAAGTTAGTGAAGTTTTCAAAAACTAACTAGCACAGCAATTTCATTTATTTCTAAATACATTTTTTTTGTCTCAGGTAAAACACATAAGCACTTGGTCAATGCAACATGTTTTGCTCTACTAATGAATCGATAATATATTTGTGGTCGGATTCGTTGACTAAAACCTTGGCTAGTATTATTCTTTGATTTATCTATTCATTCATATAAATTATAAATAAAATTGAAGTGCCTGACTGTAATATTGAAATAACTGGCTTTCATTAAGCCCAGGGGTTACTAACATGCTGTTGGTACATAAATAAGCACTTTACTGTCTGTTTGTCCGGGATAATCTTTGGAATGACTAAATCGGTAGTGATGAACCATTATGAATAGATAGAGAGCAATGCCAGGAACGACCTGGGCTATTTTTTATCTGAAAGCTTGGAAATAAAAAAGCTATAAAATATACGGTGTTTGATTACATTAAATCGAAGGATCCTATCCAGGCGAAGCCGGGGCAAGTCACTTGTTCAATATAAAATCAGAGCAGGTATATATATATATATATATATATATATATATATATATATATATATATATATATATATATATATATATAGGTATAGGTTAAGTTAAACCTTAATACTTAGTGAAGAAAAATTTGATCATAGACGTCAAGATAATAAAATTATTCTATGAAGAAAGTTACTCCTCGTAAGTGGCTGTGGAGATGAACATGACACTTTTAATATATTTCTTCCTTTTAATGCATCGATGAGAATTTTTAAGAATTTCAGTGGAAGAATATGCAAACACCTAAATCGTGGATAGTTCTGTAAAATGATTTTTCTTTTAAACATTATTTATTCACATATATTCAGTAATAAAAAATCACCTTAAATGATTGTAGTCCTACCCCGTGGTATAATACCAAGAACTACGTTTCCTCGTTGGCTACTGTTCCTCACTAAACACTTTGAGCAAGAAAAGAACCAGCTCTCTTATCAACAGCAGCGATGATCAGTTGCGATACAGTCCCCTTGGAAATTTCACCGCACGTGGACCTCACGACCGATAGTTTCTACGGAAAATTGCACAAATATGTGATCATATCTCAGAGACTTATTGCGCCACTTACCTAGTTCAGCTGCCTCCGATACCACCCCGGCTCTAAAAGAAGTTCCCCTAAGAAAAAACGCTGCCAAAGCGTCTAAAATGTTTGTTTGGAGTATTTGGTGCCACGAAAAATATTATTGGCCTCATAGAAAAATCTCCAGAAAAAATAAAATACGCTCTAGGGAGAAGTATCTGAATAATTTACGCGTACATCTCAGGGGCGGTTATTTACCGCACTGTTCTCAACACTAAGTCGTCAAATGTTCTTGTCTATTTCACCCACTCACCGTTAATGCTTCAGTTTATGGACGTTTTTATGTCTTTGTAATAGTTTACGTATCCTACAAGATTCTCAATGCGAATGACATTTAATTTAACGGTTAATAAAAACTAGTAAGATAATTCGTTTCATCATTTAACGTTTAATTTGCGTACCGTATCTAAATAATTTTATGTCCTTTAAATAGGAATGTATTTATACAAAATATTGCCTGATTATCTTAGTTATTTTTTCGTTTTCCAATCTTCACGAACAAAGTCGGGGAACAAGTAAGTATGTATTAAATACGTGTAGTATTTTAAACTAGATAATTTGCAATGATTATGTCCGAAAGGGACATGAACACACTATACTCGTACTTCCCTCTGCTCGTTCTCAATACATCCCACTGATAGGTACACACCTCATTTCAGGTTTTTAAGACAAGGAAATTTACGCCGTGCTGCCCCAATGCATGTTGCCTGAGCTCTAACATATATTGAAAATTAGGAATAAATTTCAAATCTTTAAATTAACAAATAAAAATATTAATGTTTCATGTTAATCACAATAATTCAAATACTAATGGTTCACCAATTAATTGATACATTGTAGTCTATCAAAAGTTCAGTGCTGAACGTAGGGCTCTCTCAAAGAATAATCTCATGCTACCACAAAGCACCGATTCGGTAACGATGACAATAAATCATACCATGAAGTTGTTTAAAGTTTATTTTTTTCATTAATTATTTAAGGACTGTGTACGATCAATCCGTGAGAGTCGTGAGAGAGGTGACAGAGGAACACTGAAAGCAGCTCGCTTGCCAAACGTGACAACTATGGCAAAATCATCCTTATGAGGATGCTTATATTAAGCAGATGACTTCTTCATAGATAACATAGAAATTCTTATTGTTCATATATATATATGACCCTTTTTTCTAAGAAGAAATGCCTCGTTTCCAGGACTAAGAAGTCCTCAGAGATGACAACGCATCTGCGTTTTGATTCTTGATCACGGATAAATAGAGAAGTCTATCGGCCACAGCATGTACTTATCATGATGTGGACTGCAAGTACTTATCGTACGTGATAGGGCCACGCTGCATTATATTATACTATATTATGCTTGCAGCACGAATAACCGCTGGGGTAATAACACATCTACATTTTGATTCTTATTCAAGGATTGATGTAGATGCCTATGAGCCACAGTGTGCACTTATTATCCGGTAGGTTGTGTTGGTGTGCACGTATGTCACGTGTTGTTTTATTTCGTACACATAAGTGTTGAAAATAGAGAATATAAATCGTTATTATGGATATTAAATCACTGCCTGCTTCGAACGAGGAAGTAGCAGTTATTGGATCGAGTAGTGTGTGTCGTACGTGACACGTATCTAATGTCATTAACGCCGAATGTTGCGCAGGAGAAGTTTCTATAACACGTAATATGCGTAACTTTCCCTTTTAATATGTAATCCTATTGTATTGAAAAAAGTATTAGGTGGTTCATTTCATCTAGCGCCGTTTAATTGTTTATATTTTGCAGTACTTTCAGCATATGTATATTCATCGGTAAAGGTACTGGGAACATGACATGAAGAGAATTTGCTAACCCTGTCAACAAGTTCCTTACTCAGCAACAAAGCGAGTTGTTGTTTCCAAATTTTTTTTTATATACGTATGTATATGCGATTTTATATTTATTAAAGTTATGTTAAATACTAAATTCCAGATAGAGATTTTCACAGTTGCTTAAGTGATGCGATGATATTTGTGAGTTAATGTTGGTGCGTTATTTATTACAAATTTTATTTATTAATATTATAATTATAATGAAGGAATTTCCTGTGTTGGCGGTGTAAAAAAATCCACTACCGTAAATCGTCCCGTGGATGTCGTGAGATGTGACAGAGGATAACTCAACGTGAGGTGGGAAACTAAAGGAGCAGCATCTTTTTGATAACAACTCAAAATAACAAAAATTGCAATTGCCTACCCGCCTACTAAGCGCGGTAACTATGTATAAATCTTTGTGATGATCCAATGAACGGTATAGGCTGTTATTAATTTAATTAGAAATTATAATAAATTATCGCTTTGACGGCGGTAAGGTTCGTGTCGTAAAGGTGTTGTTTTGATATTGGTATTTTGCCAATAGATATTACATACAAATTAGAAATTAAGAAGTTACAACGACGTCGTATTTTTTCATGTTGCGATATTTAAAGGCTAATTCGACGGGAAAAACCGACATTCATTATATTTTTTTTGCAAAATTGAAGTGATAAACAAACTTACAGTCCACCTGATGATGATTGTAGCGTGCTTTAATAAAATCGTTTTCCACCATCATTACAGACATTCACAAGTCCACTGCTAAACATAGGCCTTCCCCAAAGAATGCCACAAAGTACCTGCATCCATCGACTTCCTGTATGTCTTACCAGGTGTGGATACCATTTAGTGGGGAGCCGATGATTTTAATAATATTTTTTTAATAACCAGCAAATAAATAAGAAATGAAAATATTAATTAATTTGCAACCTTCCGCTAACTAAATACAATGATGTGTCTTACCTGGATTGAAGAACACCTCCCGCTCTCCCTCAATTGCATGCATCAACTCCGTCACCACTAGTCCTAGCACCACTACTCCCAACACCACTACTCCCGGCACCACTACTTCCAACACCACTATTCCAGGTAAGACACACCATCGACGATAATACGACACGTGTTTCGCCTCTACACGAGGCATCCTCAGGTGATGTAGACTCTACGGCGGCTGACCGCTAAGTCACTTACTTACTGCTACTTAGCGGTCAGCCGTCGTAGGGCTAATTGTTTTCTCCATCACTTTGGTCAAAGAGATAACCTCTTTTGTAGTACATGGTACATTATGGGAGTTTACCTTTTGCCAAGGGCATGGCTGGCATCTTCTAAACTTACTCGCAACTTCGCCTCAGTGGGATTCACAGAAATGGTAAAAAAAGACTTGGTTAGTTCATGATTAATATAATTCATGCATCTCTAAAAATAAAAATTTAAATAAAAAATAATTAATAAAGTAATGGAAAAGTTCGATTATTTGGTTACTTTTACTGATTATTTGCATTAACATAAATTTACACAACGACATATCACTGAAACAGCGGCGAGTTAAAAAGTTGATCCCGTTTTTTTTTGTAGTTTTCTTTGTTTGAAAGGTTCGAATTAAAGTTTGTGATAAAGAACAACAACATCTTGTAGTGAAATATAGGTAACTTCATAGTTCTTTGAATTTACTTAAAACGATATTTTAAATCACGTTAAACAAACTCAACAAAGTTATTGCGGAATAATTAATTTAAAACTTCAATCGGTATTTCTTACATTTGATGGAGTATAAGCACCGACTTCGGAAGCTATGTGAAAATTATTTTATGATTTATCGTTATCAACGTCTGGGTACTTTTTTAAAGGTTTAATTTTCACGATACCTAAACTAATTCGATTTAAATCCCCAACGAAACCACTTAAATTGTTATAAGCAAAGAATCTTTTGTCGCGTGTTCAGCAGCAAAGGAAAACATAGTGAGGAAAGCTGTATGTCCGCGTACAAGGTAGCTGAGAAGCGAGTCTTGTGGGGATTTTTCCTTTTCATCAACCTTTCAAGAAAATGAAGCTTATTTTGTATACTGCTATGTTACATTAATAGAAATTTATAAAGCAAAATGTTTTTTTATAAATAACAAGGGTCATAAACGAGCACGCAGCCCATCTGACGGTAAGTGGATGCTGTGACCCTTAGGCATCTACATGTGTCTTCGATTAAGAATCAAAATACAGATGCGTTGTCACCCTTGATGACTAAAGTGGTATGTAAAAAGCGTCTCCTGTTCTCTACACTCACCATTCAAAACACAGCAGCTTTAAACTGCTATTTTGCGCTGGTATTGATATGAGCGTGGTCCTACCCCGGTCGAGCTAACCCATTCGTACCGTAGTAATAAAATAGCTATTGTTTGGTTCTAGCATGTAAAAATATTTACGAAAAATTTTCATAATTTAAGTAATGCACAGAAATTTGCTTGAAACTAGATTTAACGGTCTTGAAAATTTGCATAAAATACAATGAAATAAGTGAAGATACTCGTATACTGCGTAGCTCGCGTTTTCAGGACATATTTTAAGAGTTGCGAAACGAGCTTTATTACACCTCAATGGTTTTTTTATGGATTACTTCAATTAATTACATTTTAATTTTCTTTTTATATTTGGTGTCTGAGCGAAATGTCGCTCATGAAATAATTTGTACTAAAGAGCATAAATTTTACATTTTTTTCATGGAATAAAAGTGATGTGGCCCTCCTGGTGGTAAGTGGATGTTGTAGCCCATAGACATCTATATCTATCCTCGATTAGGAATCAGTATGAAAATGCGTTGTCACTCCTGAAGAAATGAATGGAAAGTCACTTAACAAGTAAAAAGGTAAGGTAAATTTTATGTACAGAATTGAATAGATATAAAATGAACTTCATCACCATCATCTATACAGCCATTTACAAGTTCACTGCTGAACATAGGCCTCCCACAAGGTATGCCACAAAGCACGGTCCTTAGCCACCTGCATGCATCGCCTTTCTGCATGCCTTACCAGGTGGTCACTCCATGTAGTGGGGGGTCGCCCTACACTTCGCCTACCGGTATGAGGCTGCCACTCGGGAACCTTTTTCCCCAACGGTTGTCGTTTCTTCGAGCTATATGGCCGGCCCATTGCCACTTCAGCTCACTAATCCGTCGGGCTATGTCGTTCACTCTTGTTCTACTGCGGATATCCTCATTTCTAAGTTTATCACGCAGACAAACCGCTCTCCATAGCTCACAGAGCGACTTTGAGCGTATGAGGACGCGACGGTCAGCAATGAAGGACCACGTCTCAGTTCCATAGGTCATCACTGGCAACATACACTAGTTGTAAATAAAATGAAGTTGCCCTCCCAGAATACAAGCGCAAAATAGCAACTCAATTCTGTTGTGTTCACTCACGGAGAGAACCGGAGAGCCTTTTTACTGGAAACAAGCTGTAACGTCCACTCCCTTCTTATTATATATTATTTCCCCTTTTATATAAAATGAGTGACTTAAGGTGACTGATATGTCATGGTACGAAGCGTTACGGGTAACCGAACGCATCTCCAATTCACCTTGAGTTGCAGTTGTTCATGGAAGGCGGTAATCACTTAGGTGACTCGCGCCTCTCATCTCTCATCACTATTATATCAGGAGACACGCGCGTTCGTTAGTCCCCTCTTCTATAAAAAAATCACTGTTTGATTTTTTTATAATAATAATATTTCTCATTTTCAAATAAAATTGAGTTTAATGTGGTTAAAGGGGAGTTAGTAAGATTTTTTTAATTTAACCGCTTCTGCACATCGTACTGAACGCTTCTCTGGACATTGACAAATGGCGGGAAACTATACAGATATTGTTCGACGTTTCCCACAGATTGTAAATAGCATTGCTTAACTGTCTTGGCTCTGCGTTCATCAATTCACCTAAACTAAAAAGACCTATTAGATATTCAGTTGTGGGATTTAAAAAAATTTAAGAAATTAATAAAAGGAAGAAGCAAATAATGTAAAAGTGAATTCTTGCGACAAAAATATTCTCGAATACTGCTAGAAATTTAGATTCTTATTATAATATCATTTGGATGCACTGAAACTTCAAGCAAATCTAAGAATTCATTAAATAGGCGTCATTTTTGAAATGACTTTGATCTTATCACACTTTTGATAAGAACAGCAGTGTGTCGTCCGTCAACAGGCAATGTGGAAAGTCGGCGCATTCTTTACTGCTACGAAATTCTCTCAGAAACGGAAGAAGGCCTGTGTTAAGTGATCGCACGTTTTTTTATTTAAAGTAATTATTTACTTATCCACGGCTTTAGAAAAAACCTGTAATGGTAAAAACCGGCAAGAAACACAGCAGAACTTTAAAAAAAGTAAATTATTCAATAAGAAAGTCTAATTAAAAAATGTTTAAGAAATAGCTTGGGAGCGACCACCTCTTTAACAGGAGTTATTATAAACCATATATTCATTTGTTTTACTAGATGGCTAAGCAAACATTGTACTACCCATTCCGACGACCCTTCCCATAAAAACCATTAAATTGGCAATAAGAAATGTTGGAGGTCACTTATCGGGATATTAAACTATTCTATCTCTCAAGTTGGACCAAACTGCACAGAACGTGCAAAATTTCAAATTTCAGTTCTGTAGTGTAGGAGTTCATCGCTGACAAATGTTGGACACGTATTTTTTCTACAGAAAGATGATAAAACTTTTTGTATAGTTTTTATTTAACAAAACATTTAAACTCGGTAATATATATAGACCTAGTAAATTTTTTGGAAACTTGTTGTAACAACGTATATATTGCCCCATGAATGAGTTACTGATTCTGTAAACTCTCGTTTTAACTATTCCGTGGGACGTAATAATGGACTGTTTGAAAAATTAAAAAATCTCGTGCGAGCTACGTGTGCTCTCGTCATAATTTTAGACCGATAATATGATCACTCCCTTCCATCACACTCATTTCCGGTTAATTTCACTCTGATTGGCCGGACATGAGTTCAATTAGTGAGAGCCATTGTGCTGTGGTACTTCCAGTGCGACGTTCACATTACAGTTTATTTCACATTTTTCTAATGTAGAGAGAACGCTTTTTTATTTAAATGCGCTGCCCGGTGAAGAAACCGGTTTAAAATCTTCAAGCATCTCGTTGACAGAATAACGATTTCTTAAATTTAAGCGAACACTACACATTGAATAAAACTAAATTTACGGATTCTATCGCGTTTAATTAATTACTTTTACATATTTTTAATTCCCGACGTTTCGGGTGCTTTACAGCACCCATGATCCCCCTGACCATGGGACAGCTCGTTGACAGCTTTAGTATATTTCCTTGAAAAATATTTTTTTATAATTTATTGCTCATCTGTTTTAATACGTGGAAAAACTATAGTGCTATACGTATACGCGGAATAACTATGTTGTGGCTGTAGAACCAACACGTCGGCTCAACTGGTGAAGAACCACGTTCTCATAAAATATCGGCGTGAATCAGCATCTTAATACTACTGTGTTACGTAAGGAGAGATTTTTTTTTACTGGAAAGAAGTTATTCAATCTTAGTCTTCAATTGTGACAACGAATTCTGTATTGATTCTTTATCGAAGGCTGATGTAGATTATCTCTAGGCCACAGCATCCCTTATTCTAGAATAAATAAGATATTCTGGAATAAATAAATAGAAAAATATTTTTACTATTCTAACCTAAGATTATTTACGATGTGATCTCTTTCATATTATAATTTTAAATTTTACTACTATGTCTGACAAAGCTAGCAAACTAAAATAAGGAAAACACATGCAAGCTGCAACGTGTACACTGTGCAGCACATAAAACATACAATTTATCCTCTGTGAAGTGAAGCAATATTACGTTATAAAATTAAACCAAAGCCGCAGCGGGACTTGTTACGCGGACAGTCCACAGTACAGAGTAATACCGCAATACATACATACAGTGCAATGAAATTACACGAGTTGTGATTTCGCTTCCCTTTGCTGCCGGATTGGTATATTTTGTATCACATTTCAGTGACTAACGAGCATACAGTGCATTTGATTATACTTTAGTCCATTTGAGGATAGATGTAGATGTCTATGACCCACAGCCTCTATTTACCATCGAATGAACTGTGTGCTCCCTTGTCACACTATTTTTTTTATAAAATACGTAACTGTAGTACATTAGACAAGGGATGGGTTAAAACAGAAGGCCACTGATGTGTTGATACCCCTGAAATTCATCACCAAACTGAATTTCATCAACATATTAGGCATATATATTAACGAGGAAATATAATCTCAAATGGCTTAGCAAGATCCTTCGTTATGCCGAATATTGCAGCATTAATTTTGAAATAAATATATGGTAAAGTTGAGGATTAATGTTAAGGATCATGTTAGACGAAAACACGATTTTGTAAAATTTTCTCGATAGAAAAAAAAATCCAAAGTTACCTCCAAAATAAACAATAAACCGCTGTTATTCATAAAATACTTTAAATACGATCATGAAACTTTGCATACTAACTGTACTAACTATAAAGCAGTGCTTATGTTTTTAAGATCTTTCATTAAATATGTTAAAAATTAATTAGCTAAGATCCGCGTAATACCGCCAAGCGCTCAGCCATCGCAGAGTCTATTTCATCTGAGGATGCCTTGTTTAGAGGCGAAACACGTGTCGTATTATAGACGGCGTGTTTCTTTTCTAGTGTAGTTATGCTGGGATAATGCACGCAATTGAGGGAGGGTGGGAAGTGCTCTCCGAACTAGGTAGGTATGACGCATCATATTATTTAATAACGCGGATATAAGCTAATTAATTTTTAATGTATTATATTGTTTTCTTATATTAACGCCAACACTACACATTGAAAAAAAATACTTTAACGGATTTTATCGCATTTGATTTTCTCAGTCCCCCGTAACCTTTGGCGCTGGGAAGCACATGAAACTTTGGGCATTACAATTAAACAAATTAAACGCGATGAAATCTGTAAAAGTAGTTTTATGCAATCTTTGATATAACGGATTTCCGCAAAGTAAAGCCTGATCCTGTTAATTATAGTACAATACTCTAGAAAAGTATGTTAAAATAAATGATTTCTGAAATAACCTCGGTTAGGCCTGCCGAGTAGTGGCAGCTTAAGAAAATCTACTAACCCATATCGTGACGTGAGTTTCATAAATTGCAGAAGACAGAGGGAAACTGAAAAGAAGCTGATGCTCATCAGCAGCAGCTTCTTCCTGATATCAACTTAAAATAATACAAAAATGTGCATTGCCCCATTTGTTCCCGTGGGTGTCGTGACTATGGGAAATGCCAGCTTCTTATAAGGCAGTATGGGATTTTGCTTACGTCAGATATAAAATACGAGAATGGCAACGTGCATCAGTGTTAAGGTGCAATACAAAAAGCAAACCCTCCTTACAATAATCATAATATATCGATTCTTAAGAAAACTTATGGTGTACCCAAATACACCTAAAATCATTTTAAGAATTCTAATGTCGGACTATTTGTCCTTACATATTAAAAAGTTATGTATTTGAACTCAAACTTAACTTTTTTTTCAAATATAAGAACCATTGCAACAAATTCATAATATAAAAGCTTGGTAATGTAAAATGACAGTATATATACGTTTAATAGATGGGCACAAGTATCCTCTTATTTCTGGGATGGTTTTTAGGGCAAGGAAATGTCTTGTCCGCCCTAACTTCCCAATGCGGGTCTCCTTACTTCCTTCGTAGCTGGTAAACGTGGTAAGTCAGCACTTAAATTGCAATTAATAATTTAATTCGAACCTGCGCTGCTCGCGTACTGTGAAAGTTACACAGAGCGCTTAGCCCTCAGCTACCACGGTTACCTACAGGGAAGTTAAAACTGAAATGCAAAACGAAATACAACATGCATTTTTGAACTGAATTGTGAAATCAGATTTACAATAATAGCGGTACGTTTATTTTAGACAGTCTGCAATCGACAGTTGCTAGATCGATTGTTGCGGCACACGGGGTAGTAGCGGAGCTGCGAATACAACTGCGGGGTAACAGACCACTGTGTTCGGGAGTTTACGGGAATTTTAAAATAATGCAACTTGAATGTGGTCTTGGACGATTGTATTGATCTTACAACAGTTGAGAGGGTAATGAATATATTGCAAAGAAAAAAACCCTGTTTAAAATTAACGTTAAGTACGGACGTAATTATTACAAGTACGTTGTTTAACTCTTTGCTCAGAAAGAATGTGCAGACGCTCCAACATGCCCCCGGGCGTTGAAATCTTTGATTTCAACCAGAATTAAATGACACCGGTAATGGGCAAATCCGGTTAAATGCCCTCTTGATAATCCCAGTACAAGTTCTGATGTCTGCAACTCGAGCAATGCCATCGGCTCCTGGGTGAATTGCAACGACTCTTTCCAGCTTCCATTTCAGCGGTGGAAGGTTGTCTACCTTGACTACCACCAAATCGTTTATCTTTAAGTTATCTTTGCAAGAACGCCATTTCACTCTTTGTTGAAGTTCTGAGACGTACTCCTTGCTCCATCGTTCCCAAAAATGCTGACGCAGTTGCTCAATGCGTTGGAATCTGGTTAATAACGAAGTGGATTATTGCTGGTGGTCTGGTTGCGGTAAAGAAGTCAGCGCACGCCCAATCAAAAGATGTCCCGGAGTGAGGGGCGTACAATCTGCAGGATCTGAAGATAGTGGAGTGAGTGGCCGGAAGTTCAATATTGCTTCGATCTGGGTCAGCGTGGTGTAAAGTTCTTCATACGTTAAGTGACAATTGCCCGACACTCTAAGCAATTGATATTTTGTCGATTTGACTCCCGCCTCCCAGAGACCACCGAAGTGAGGAGTATACGCCGGAATAAAATGAAAGTTAATATTATCATTGGCCATGCTTTAGCTCAAGGAATCGCCTTTAAAATTTGGATAAGTCATTGTATGCACCAACAAAAGAAGCACCGTTATCGGAATAAATATTAACTGGCTTACCTCTTCGAGCTATAAACCTGCGCAATGCCAGCAAATAGTTATTGCTGATTAAGTCACCTACCAACTCTAAATGAATCGCCTTGGTAGTGAAACAGACAAAAATACATATATAAACCTTTACCAGTCGATACCCGCGACCTCGACGAGTGGCGCTCATAACAGAGCCCGTATAATCGACTCCTACGGTCTCAAAAGGAAAGCCACCCGAAAGGCGACGCTGCTGTGGCAAGTTACCCATTAGTGGATTCGAAACCTTACCCTTCATGCGATGACATCGTATACATTTATGATAACAAGCCCAAGCTAGGCTTCGACCACCTATCGGCCAATAAGTATCTCTAATGATTGCCAACAGTAGTGGGCCTGCGTGCATTAGCCTTTTGTGTTCATGGTCAAATAATAATTTTGTAAATATATGATTGGACTGTAATAATATAGGATGCTTTTTATTATATGAAAATTTTGAATTATCAAGACGACCACCAACACGCATAATTTTATTTTCGTCTAAAAATACATTAAATTTAAGAAGTGGGCTTTTATTAGGTAAATATAGTTTATTCAGAAGCAAACTGTACTCTGAAAAGGAATCATATTGACACTTTGAAATTATAATATTTAACGCGTTTCGTAATTCTAATTCCGTTAAGTAATTTGAAGGAATAAACTGTCTTTTACAAGACATAATGAATCGTAAAACGTAAGCTACGGAGCGTACAAGGCGTGAATAATTCGAGAAACGACTAAAATCAATGAAACAATCATTATTTTTTGGATGGGTAGTGACTGCAGTTAATATAATATTTTACGGACTGACACGGAACTGCAAGCATATGATCATTTTTACCTTTCTATTTCGCAGTTTTGTTAACGTTCGTTGACTTTATTGCACTTTTCCCCGTATTTTTATTTATTTATTCTAATACATCTAATATGCTTTATTGCACACCATATAAAACATACAGATATTATTTATCAAAAAGGTGTATGCAATTAAAAAAGCCTTATTGCTAACGGCAATTGTCATACACGTATTTATATAATAATAATAATAATATACTTTATTTCAGACAAGAGTCCATGAATTGGTTAGTAACATAACATTATTATAGAATCGTTGTTAGTTAAATTGCTTAAAAATCTAAGAAAAGAAAAAAAAATCATACATTTTAACAACAATATCAATAATTATTAAAACTTACTTATATAAAAAATATATTTTATTATAATTACTTAAATTTACATTTTAATTTTTATGCATGTGAATGCGGATCCAGTGTCTTAAAAGCAGAGAGTCCCACCTATCGGCTAAGGCGCTTAATATATATATATATATTGAGATATATAATTTGGGTTATATGCTTGCTGCGTGATTTTACTATAAAAAACTGATTTTTATTATTATTTTCACAGGGCAATCCTTATACTTTAAATATACGAGTATATATTCTGTGCCGACTATATAATCAGAACAGGCGAAGCTGTTTAATGGCAGAAAGAGGTAAGAGTGAAGGATCGGTCACGAGCCCTACCTTTTCGGTAGCCAAAATTACTTTGTTTTGGTACTCTGGTTGGTAAGAGAAAGAAAGAAAAAAAACGATTAATCGTTTAGACACTATGCAAACAAATAGTCGTGTACAAAGGGTACCATTAACTGTATTTTGCTCATCAAGTTCGTTTGTGCAGACAGGTAACGTCTAGTAGAAAAAAACGCATTATTTTTTGCCTACGTTTCTCACCTGCATCTTGTTGGTTTTCTATCCACTTTGACCATACATTGTTCGAAGTATCTCAATTTGCGTTATCGCTAACAGATGGCGTTAAACGTTGTGTTATTTGATGCACACGGTTCGCTTAAGAGCGGTAGAATAATTTTTTTTAAATTTTTTTATCTTTTAAATGTTGATGTAGTGCTATCGTACCGGACTCCTAGGTACCAAGAAACTACCTGATAAAATGATATTTTATAATCTACAAATAATTTAATTAATATTCTAATCAAGCCTTTCCGTTTAATCATGTTTAACTAATTTATTTAATGAACAGTTGTTTACTGTGATGGCTTGCAAAATGTTTCGTTATGATATTTGATACAATAAAATAATTGGGATATTATTAATCATCATCATTACAGCCCTTCATAAGTCCACTGCTGAACATAGGCGTCCTCCAAGAACGTCACAAAGCACGGTCACGAGCCACCTGCATCCATTGACTTTTTGCATGTCTTATTAGGTCGTCACTACATATAGTGGAAGGACGCCCTACACTTCGCTGCCGGTAGGAAGCTGCCAGTCGAAAACCTATATTCCCATCGAGTTCCGGTCCTTCGTGCTATATGCCACTTCAGCTTACTAATCCGTTGTGCTATGTCGGTTACTCTGGTTCTACTGCAGATATCCCCGATCTAAGTCAGATAGACTTAGATCGAGGATATCTCCGCAGAGAAACCCCGTGCAAAGCCCTCTTCATAGTTCGCTGAGCGAATTTGAGCTTCCTAATACGGCAAGCGGTGAAGGACCACGTCCTAATAGGTCATCAGTGGCGACATGTACTGGTTGCACAATCTAGTTTTCAGGTTTTGAGGTATATATACCTGACGAGAAGATGTGTCGTGGTATATAGAACGCTGCCCAGCCGAGTAGAATCCGTCAATTGACCTCTCGGTCGAAATTGGACTTACCTAGTCGGACTATTTGTCCCAGGTAAACGTACTTGCCAACAACTTCTAGTTTAGCGCTCCTAATAACTACCGGCATAGGTGTAACATGGACATTACACATGAATTTTTTTTTCATGTTCATCTTAAGACCTATACATTAGGAGACACTATTGTGGTCATTGAGCATAGTGCTTAAGTCCTTTAGCGATTCTGTCATAAGGACTATATCATTGGCAAATCATAGATGAATGATGTACTTTCCATTCACGTTAATACTGTATTCTTTCCAATCCAGTGGCTTGAAAATATCTTCTAATGTAGCGGTGAAGATTTACGGGATATTACGTCACCTTGTCCTACAAATATTTGCAGTTATTTAGGTTTCGTGCTCTGGTTCTCCCAAGCCCTACTGTACAAACACGTCAGCACTTCGATATACTGGCAGTCAACTTTGCACCTCTGAAAGGACTGTAGCACTGCTAAAATTTCGACGGAATCAAAGGTTTTTATTATAGTCCACATACGCAAGGCAAAGTGGTAATCTTCGGTCTTCTGTACAATCTGCTGCAGGGTATGTATGTGGTCTATAGTACTGAAGTAGTATACTTTTTTGGAAACCGGCTTGTTCGGGAGGCTGGAAGCCGTCGAGTTTGCGCGCGAGACGATTCGTAACGCTTTAAAAAACATTTTAAAATGTTCTACCCTAGAGCAGATAATTTTTTCGAAAAGTGGGAACGGGCTCTTACTATCTAAACCTAAAAATTGCATAGTGCAGAAATATCTAAAACGGCGGTAATAACACATTTCTGTAACAACATGGCTAAAAGCTTTCGATTAGTTGGCACATATTGTCATAAGACGCGCGGCTGCACCGAGCGGTTTCTTGAAACACAAGCATCCAACTGGCTGAAGGAAATCCGATCGCATTATACGACAACATTATAATGATATAAAATGTCTTCACAATTTTCTTGACCAGATATAAGTGCAAGGATACAAAAACACGACTTGTGCTGAATATACGGAAGGGAATTCAATTTCACGGTAATAACATACTGTTGAAGTACTACTTGTGAAGAATCGAATACGAGTAGGATCTTGGACGATTTAGAGTAATCTTTTGTTTACGTTTTTAAAGTATGTAATAAAATATTATCTACCTTACGCAATGTTTTTTCGAGAGGCACCCTGTAGCTCAATATCTTGGTTTTGACACCACTGGTCATGGTCCCACAAAATACCAGTGTAATAAAATATTAAAATATTAATAGTTTGGGATAGATGTAGGTCTTATATGTCAAAACGGTTAACGGTTCAACTCGCCTCCAATTACCCGCCAAAGAAAAATATAGACCACCTTAGACAACGTTATTTTTTTAAATCTGAATAAAGGAATTTTTTTAAGAGGCTGCTGTACTTTAAAGTCCCTTCTTACTTTTTCTGGAATAACAAAAATATTCTAGAAGGGAAAAGGGGAAAATTGTAAAGGGAAATCCCGGAGTGAAAATGAGCACGTTGTGGGAAGCTCAAACGTTATGGGGTGTACTAATACTTTTCTCTCTGTAGATGTATGTAAATATAAGGAGCATTGTTTGGACAATTTGTTAATTTACCTTTTAGTAGTGCGGCGATGGAATTTAATTGATTCTACGAAGGACTCATTTTCTATTCAGGGTCCGTCTGGGTATGTCTCACCCTTTCACCTAATTCATCCGCTATACAACAGTGCTTACACTTCTGTGTTCCTGTCTACAAGGTGAAGAGGATCAGTATAATTACAGGCTGTGAGGCTTTTACTTTTTCTTTGAAGTTGGCTGTAGGTTAAGGCGGATTGTACGACTTAATGAAAATGGGGACACGTGGTAAATAATGGCGGTGTTATTTCAGGCTCCTGAACATTTTTAAAATTTTTTGTTATATTAAAATGTCACCGCTGCACTAGGATTTTCTCATGTATCGTGTATTTAGTTTACAAACATACATTTTACAGGTACAAACATCAAGACCCGGGACCATTTGTTCTGTCTGGGATTCGAATCTGCGGCTCTTAGCGCTGCAACACACCGCTAATCCACTAAAGAACAGGTCAACAGTCGCACACGGCTGTTCACATTCTCGTTTAGTAAATAAATCATTTTACCAGCCGCGCGCGCGCCTTTTATTTTATCCAACCGTTACAGCCTACCATAGGCTACCTATGTATTATATTAGTTTTCGTTTTTAAGTCGTTATAAGGAAGATACTGCTGGCCATCTCCTGATTTGTTTCCTCTTACGACACCCACGGGATGATATAGGTTAGTAGAAATTATTATACCGCCGCTACACGGATTTTATCAAAAGGGATATCAATAAATGGTATATTACACATGTCAAGTTTGAACTGTTTTCTTCACAATAACGCCTTCCACACGCGTGACACACGTTAGTCCAGGAGAATAAAGTGTATCTAAAGTAATACACCACTCTGTCTTTTCTCGATTTAATCTATACATATTATAATAAAAATTAAAATTGCAACTGTCTGTAAATTTAGTTATTGAATACATTTCTATCATACTTACAGTTGTCCATATACCGATCTATTATTTAATTATTCTATATTATATATATATTATACTTAACAGGAGATCACGAGTTCGAATCACGTCGGGGTCACCACTGTGGCCGTTGAAGGAAAAGGGGAGATCTCCCGCCGGGCAAGGTGTTCTGCCAGGGAGCGGCCAACACACCGTGTGATAGTTCGGAGATATTTTATATATGCTGTTTATGATTCGGAATTGTGATAGTGCGATTTAGGCTTCGGTGTGTTTCGCTTGCGGCGCGACGACAGCGCCGCCACAGACGTATCACGTCTAAATACCAATATTTTTCTAAAGTATCGTTACGGAAATCATTAGTATCTCTTCCAGTTATGAAATAAAAATGGCGGTATTGTCACCCGTAGTAGCCCTGAGGCTAAGAGTTCCCTATAATTTTCGCAGTACCAAAGCAAACCGGGTTCGATCCCCGCCGGCACTAATAAATTGTTACTTGCAATTTAAAGTGCAGATTTACCACGTGCTCGATAGTGAAGGAAAACATCGCGAGGGAACCTGCATGTCTAAAAATAAAAAATAAAATGTTTCAGAAGCATGCGAAATTGCGCATTGGCATGACATTTCTTTGTCCTAAAATCTTCTTGATGAGAGGAAACCTGTGCCCACCATTGGGATGCCTGGCTTTAGGATGTTAACTTAACTAACTTTTGATTTTATGAAATTAAGGCTGAAAAACAAGAACACAGTCTAATTCTCGTTGGGTGGGTGTTGTGACCCATACACACCTATATCTACTTCGATTAAGAATCAAAATGCGTTGTCACGCCTGAGGATTAAGATGCATCGTTACCATTGAAACGTCCGGTTCTCGTTACGTACCGTAAAATCACAGCAGCATTTAGTATGCTCCAATGTGCGCGTATATTATGGTCCTTTCCCGTCTAGCTGGCTCATTCATTGTACAGTGGCAGCTTACTTCACTAGGTAAAAAAGTAAAGTGCAAATATAAATGCAGTGTCAGAGACGTGGGACCCATTCACAATATAATCAGCAGTTCATTTATTACAGAATATCAAAAGTGCACTACTGAGCAAAATATAGATAAGACGCATTCAGATCAGGAACAATTATTTGTAGACTATGCAAAAATTTGTTACGTCCTAGTTTCGAACCTGCGGCCCTGTAGCGTTGCAACCAATCGCAGTCTTAGAAAATACAAGGAGACCAAACGTCCAAAGTCAAAACCCACCCGCGATACCCACCATGGTTACACAGTCACAATGCACTTCGAAAGCTGTCACTTTGTGCAAATGATGACTGGTAGCACAAACAACTGTATAAATACTATTTTAATGTACCTGTAAATATAAATACGTTAAGTGAAAAATTTTGTATTCCTTTTGAACCATATTTCGAGCACGGAGGAATATGAGATTCAGCATATTATGTCTAGATATACGAGTATGTATAGTAGAGAGAAGGAGTACAGAAAGCTAAAAATGTATATATAATGTGTTACAAATACTATACTTTTTGTTCACTAGGCGAATAGTTACTAGTAATTTAGTTACTATTATTACAAACATGTAGTTGTAATTTAGTGTCTCGACCATAACATGCTGTAATTTAACTCGCGAAACTTAGTTTGTTTAAAAGCTTTGGAATTGCTTCTTAACTAGTTTCCTCGAGTTTTCTAAAGCCTTGCCATAAATTTTATTTAACGCGATTCATATTTATTGAAAATAACTAATTATTACGAATCGTATTGCATTTCCAACGTTTAGGTTTCAGACGTTAACTCGGTTAACGCGATGGTGAAGTCATTCGATTAATTTTGTGGAACTCGCACTAGGCATACTGATTTCGTAGTTGATTCGGGTTACCTTACGCTTTTCAATATTAGCTTTTAGTCCTATCAATGCAAAACGAGCTTACAGTATCTTGAAGTCTTGCAGTGGTATGCTTGGGTTTGGATTGACTGTGGAATAAATTAACAGCGTCTTAAGCATATGGTAGCACTCAGCCGTCTTCTCTATTGAAATTTGGATATATTTTAATTTCAGAAGCCCCATGAAACATTACTGGCCAGAATCGGTGCTCTTGCTCCCGCATTTTTTACACGAATATTACACATGACGGATGGTAAAAATTGACCAATCTTTTTCAGCGGCTAGTAGTATGTTCTTATGGAAGCCAACTTCAAGATGTAGCCAATTTTGTCTGTAACTCCTCTGATGTATGGTAGTACAGCAGGCTCACGCTCGACTGTGGCCGGCTTTACGCGGTCACTGTGACGCAGGCAGGGTACCAGAAGCTTGTTGTCTTGCAATACCTGCTCGACGTGCTGGGGCTCGGCAGGCAGGTGTTTTCTGTATTGTGCTGAGTGCTACCGCCCGGCGCAGTGAACACATAATTTGTCAGTTAACGTTAACTGTACAAACGCTAACGTTTTCTTCAACATTGCTTCTCTTCCGGTGTCAAAGTAATCCGCGAGGAAGAAGGAAATAAATATGAACGATATACAGAGAGAATATCTAAAATGTGTGCTAATGTCCCTTTTCAATGAATTTTCGTCTGGCGTGAGACTTGAGGTTAGCCGTACCGTAAAAGATCCTACAGGTTTTTAAAACAAATCACCTTTTTTAATCTCATTATTATTTTACAATATTAGAAAGTATAATGTTAGACAATTAAAAATGATTATTTTATCAAATGAAATACGCTCGTGTGATCATTGGCACAGTTTGTATAGTCACTTAACTGAACACTTTTTTACTCATTTGTTTCAATAACCACGAAATCTGTAATTACTACAATAATGAAACGAGTTATTTTTAAATTTGGTACTAAATTTTTTTATCCACACCGTTTTTTTCATATTCCTACATTGACATCCAATTCAGAACTTTATTCAAAATTTTAAGTCTCTAACTCATCGGGAAGTGTTCTAAATTTAAGTTGCAAGATTCTTCTAGAAAGTGTCTTAATAAAAACATAGTATAATACGCTGCCTCAATGCTTGTTGACTTCACACATTCCAAGAAATATTACTACTTCTCAGAGTGTAGGTATCCTAGGTTTTCCTTTTTCTTTCTTAAAGTTACTTCCACGCTAAGATTTTCTCCTGTATTGTGGGGGCAGTTTACACAAAAACTCTAACTAGGACTATAACATTCGGACGAAATTCAAACTAGGACCCTTAGCGCTGTAAGTCGTGATAAGTAAGGGCTTAAAACTGCAATTACAATTACATTAACGCCGGCTGGGATCGACCAGGGTTGCTCGCGTACTATTAAATTTACTGTGGCATAGTTTATACGACACAAACACGAGTACTGCACGACACATTTGAACTATACGATCCATAAATCCAAAAATGCATTTCCTATATTTTTGCGCTCATTATGATTTAAGATGCGATATTAGAATCTGATAGGACTGTAATTTCCGGATTCTTCAAAGTGTTATTGACGTGAACCTTTTATAGCGATATTTGTAAATTATAAGACAATTTATTTTGAAACATGTTATTACTGTGTGATTACCAATTATGATTTTATTGTGTCATGTTGCTCACAGAAAGTATATCAGAGAATAGTCAAAATAAGTGATCTTACAATTTGGGTTATGAAGTGATACAAGAATTTGTTATAGCCTAACCTGAGTAGCAAGTTAGTAACGGTGTTAGAATATCCTATACCCCATATCATCCAGTGGATGTCGGAACAGGCGACAGATGTAAGCACAACCAAGAGGTGGGCTGTAGAACCTTCATAATAACCGCCGAATAAAAATAGCAAGCTGCAGTTGTCAACCCGCTCGTCAAGCGTGGGAACTATGACGAATTTGTTTCTATGAGGCCTATATTCAGCAGATGACGTTTGACAGGCTTTAACGGTAATGTTTTGTATACGTATGTATGAATTAAATGGAATTTTATTTTAATTCAGATTTTTACCTACCTCCAAACGTCTGAATATTCTGAAATTTCGGAGACGTATTAAAACTAGATTATGGGATTCTTTTTCTGGTCAGGAGTCCGTCTGGACAGCTACCACCCTAAGATAATCACAGGCTATGAGGAATTCCATCTTATTACTCACAGGTGACAACGCAGCTGTAGCCTTCTTTCTTTGTAGTTACGGGTGTCAACTGGCTGCAGTAGACACTAACCATCTGGTGAACCGTTAGTTATGGCATTTCAGTTTTATAAAAAGAACTGATGACAATATAATAATTTTATGTATATGATCTAGTATTCTTACTAGGATTTTCGCAATTCATGCGTGCATGCAGTTTAATTTTTAAAACTCTCATATTAATAAATAATTTATTACTTCGCAACCTTCCGCTAACAAATTACAATGATGTGTCTTACCTGAATTGAAGAGCACCTCCCGCCCTCTCTCAATTGCATGCTCTCTCCGTGATCAGATCAGAAACTCAGTTCGAGTAAAAGCTTTGAAATTGTTTTTAACTCATTTCGTAAACTCTTATAAAGCTTTATTATGTACTCTTATAACATACTTCTAGTTTTCTGGAACTAATGTTTGATATTTTAAATGTTAAATAAATTTCTCTAATTTAAATTAAAAAAATATATATCTTTTTAAATTTATAAAACTAGGGCTTTGTCGTTGATGCAATTATGACAGTCTGGTAGTTACAACAAAAAATGGTAAACAAACTAATCATACTAACAAGGGAGAGGAGAAAGACCGCCAAATTCCTGACTCTGAAAAGCGCTATAATTGATTTTGGCCCGAGCTGGAATTCGAAATCATCATCGAGGTCATCATTCATCAATCGCGATTACATCCACCGGACAAACGAAACAGTTAGTGATACTTCGTACATTTTTAAAAATTATCAGAATTTGTATTATGACAATAATTATAAGCTTAGTGGGCATTGCGCTGCTTTGTAATAAGGAACGTAGGCAGTCAGTTTTATAACATGTAAGTGAAATGTGGATATGTATAATACGCTAATGTATGTTGATGCGCATACGCCGTTTTGTGGGAATTGGATCTTTTACAATCTGCAGTATAGTTACCCAGTACCCATGTGAACAACGTTCACTTATTAAAGGTACGACTAAATAATAACAGCTCATTTTAAAGACAACGCGTCTTACATGAATCGTCCATGTCATATAATAAGTCTCAACCTACGAAATTCCAGTACTACAAAATAGTAATTACATATGTAAAGACCCATTAAATTGCTAAACAGACGTATTTATTCATAGCTATTTGTATATACTATTTTGTTATGTATATAAATATGTATATACATGTTGGACTGTCCACAAAATCAGGACATCAATGGCTTGATTCTCGAAGTCAAAGTTCTCGTTTGGTGTCTCTCAACGCGGCAATTAGTTAACTTGACATCTCGTGTCAAGAGCAACCCCACTTCACAGCTGTTTGCAGAACGGTCTTTGATCAAAGAAACTATGACTTTTATTCAGGGATAACCAATCAACTGTGAGACATGAATAATAAGTAATAAAATAATAAACTAATAACCATACTTACTTTGAGCTCTATGGATGTCCCATGGCCAATTCAGTTAACTTATCTATTGGGCTATATCGGTTACTCTGGTTCTATTGCGGATATCCTCATTTTTAAGTCTAACACGAGGGGAATTTCCGAGCATACTGCAAAACTTGAAGACAGGATTGTACAACTATCACGTGTTGCCAGTGAAGTGACATATGGTTCCAAAACATGATCCTTCACCACTGGCCGTATGAAGAAGTTTTGACTTAGTAATATTATATAAGAATAAAATAATCTTCCATATTACTAACTTTTGCACAAAACATAAGCAAATAAAGATCACTAATAAATAATCTGTAATGTGTTGAACAAAGTTTTTATAAATCTGAAAACCAATTTCCTTAATTTTCACACTGATCTTGTAACAAGCGATATTTGAACACGATAGGAAAGTTCATTTCCGGATTCAATATTTTATCAATGTAAATTATTCTTTGTAAGAGAAATTTGTGCGCGGCGACGCTGCAGCTATATTGTAGTTGGAGCAACAATGGGTCGCCTCAACCGGGGCAGGACCACGCTATCGCAGAATACCATCGTAAAATAGTAGCGTAATGCTGCTGTGTTTCGTATGATGAGTGTAGAGAACTGGAGACCCTTTTTACTGAAATCGATACATTCCATCTTAGTCTTCAGGGGTGATAACGCATTGCATTTTGATTCTTAATTAAGGAAAAAAGTGGATGTCTGTGGGCTACAGCATCCACTTACCAACAGGTGGACTGCGTGCTCGTTTGTCACTCGATGCATTCAAAAAAGAAATTCTGATTTTAAAACATTACTGGTAATTTAAGTTAATATTCAATCCGACAGCGATTGCCTGTTAAGTATTACTCATCGCTCCCATGACTAACTTGACACTGGTAGAATTCTATCAAGAGAAGCCATAATTTAAAAAAGAAGAAGAAGAACTATTACTCGTACTGCATGTGGTCTAAATTCATAAATAAAAAAGAATAAAACATTCATTCTCAAAAAAAAAATCACTTAATTGGAAGTTATAACATTGTTTATGTCAATATTTTATTATTATTTATGTTAACATTGTTTATGTCAATATTTTATTATTTGATTAGCAAAAAGAAACATTAAAATAATATATGTATGTACACTTAATTTAACCTTCTATAATAGTAACATCAATCATGATTTTATTTTTTGTACTATATAGCACTGAACCTTTCGAATGAAAAAGTTTTAATTCCTCTCACTTTATAATAAACATTAAAAAGGTATTTATTTCAATTTATAATATTCACGCATTAATCAATTACAGCATATAAATTACTATTTCTAAATATATGCCTCCCCCTCAGTGATAGTGTAGTGTATATTAAGGTAGATGAGGCATATGCGCACGGAAAGTGTTGAACTCAAATTCACACAATTGTAAGAATTCTATTTAGTCCAAAGAGTATATTAAAAGAGAGTAAAACTGGAGCCCCTTGGAAAAAGCGCCTCCTGATGATTGTTATCTAAATATAATATGCATGTGTGTGTGTGTGTGTGTGTGTGTGTGTGTGTGTGTGTGTGTGTGTGTGTGTGTGTGTGTGTGTGTGTGTGTGTGTGTGTGTGTGTGTGTGTGTGTGTGTGTGTGTGTGTGTGTGTGTGTGTGTGTGCGTGTGTATTCTAATTCACTCACACGATAATGCTCTGTGAATGTGTGCGTGTGTATATGTATATTGCTCATTGCTCATCCCCACATTCAATATCACATATTATATTCATTTATAATATACTATGTCCATTCCAACTTTCTACATCTGAATATAGAAAATTGAAATGGAAATAGTAATAAATGAATATAATAGTAATAAATAAAGTAACAATAATAAGCATTGATACGAATGGAACACAGATATACGAGTACTTTTAATGGTTTAGAAATAAAACAATTATTTTCATAGATATTTCATTATATTATTGACAGATGATACACAGAAATAATAATATACATATGCTCAGTAGTATAATAAGTCTATGATGTGGGCACTCAATTTTAGATGATTATGGAGGCATCTTAAGACACACCATTTTCAGCAACACTAACACATTAGACATTATCCGATTAAGTAAAACGACTAATAAAGATAATGTACCATAAACTGAGTATTTACTGACTAGCACATAACACCATACTTATATAATTATTTTACGAAATACGATATAATAAATCGAATTAAGAATTCCCGTTTATACTAATATCTCTCTGTAAAATTTAAAATTGAACTTTGAAACTTTTTAATTTATTTCTTCTTTATTAACTGGCTTTATGGCTCTGGTTTCTAGACCTTCTGAGCTGATCATTTCTTTGGGAATCTTCATTTTATGTTATTTTTCTTCACAATATGCTGATGCGTTAATTTGCGAAGCCCTTGAAAGATTTCAACAACAGCTCAACCTAGCGGACAGTTGATGATGACAGCCACTCAAGTTCGTAAGGCGCCCAAGCGATCAAAATAATTTGAGGTTTATATCGACATCAAAGCACTTGTTTCGTCGTTTTCTCTAATAGTTCACACGCGCGGACACTTAATCCACAAAATCGCATCACTTTTACGAATCAAAATCCACTTCCAACCATTATTCAAGCGACAATCCGTCTATGGTCAATTTCCCGCCAAAACTCCTTTTTAATTTATTTTTCACAACAGCCACAGATATATCTATATTTGTCCGCTACAGAGAGGTGTATCACAGACTAATCATTTCAATCGAACATAAAAATAATCGGAATGTACCTAATTTATACTTTATAAATCATGTATTAAACAATTATCTTCTCTTCGTATTCGATCTTATATTACAAAATTTATAGTTTATAATCTATTAGATAAATAAAAATAATTTTAATGAGAAAATTGTTATGATATTAAAATGCAAATATCAAAGTTCCTAAGCTGCAATTGAAATATAATGCGTAACATGGATCACTGCTTCCTTCTTAAATTCTGCTATCTATCGAGTATTTAATTAACTAATATTACACAAACTGAGGAATTTATGACCAGTACCATACACTTGATGGCGTTACTTTCTATGCCCAAATGCCCAAAGGTACTTTGTGCAAATGCCTTATTATGTACCCCCCCCCCCATGATTTAGTCGCGCGTATAGAGCAGAGTAATATATACAGAAAGTCGCGCGGAAACCGCGATCTGGATCACACGTGATAACGCAAAAAAATATTATTGAAATGCCGAGTTGTGTGATGCGGAAATGTAAAAATTATTATTCCAAAATAAAAAAGACAAAAGAGTTTCGTATAACATGTAGGTTTGTTCAAAATTATCATATATTTAGACCATTTTACATTAAATTCAATAATTATTTCGTTTTATAGAAGAAATTTTCTACTTTGTTGTAAATAAAGGACAGAGTATACAATTTTAACTGAGTGAAAAAGGGATAGCATTAACTTGAACGTCATAACGTCTTTAAGTATCAACTATCTCTTTCCCACACGTACAATCCGTATACTCCTTCGCAGTCGTTTGCAAAAACTAGGTCCATCGATATAATAAGTATGTACGAGTATACGTCAAAACGGAACAAGTTAGAAAGACGTGAAGTATTAGCATTCGTCATCTACCTCCTTTATAATATACACTATCATTGCCTCCCCCATAGAGTGCATCATATAATAGGAAGGATTTTGTCACAGTTGCCACGCTATGCAGGAAACCATAGTTTTTTTATAACTTTGCAATGTTATCAGGAAGATTCTGTTGCCCAGCTCCTGTTTCATTTCCGCTCTGTCGCTTCTTACAACACTCACGGGACAATATGCGTTAGTGGATATTCTTACACTGTCGCAACACATTTTAAAGATGCACATGCCACTTTAAAATGTGTAATACGAAAAAAAAGAAATATGCTACATATTGATTTCGATTCCTACACTCGTTACATTTTTGCCAAAATCACAGAAATGAGACATGGCTTGTGCCCAGAACCGAGACGAATGTTGGCTGATACATAACTAATAATATTTTTCAACGCGAGCTATAAGATCCACATTTTTTTCTACATAGTTAAGTGAGATTGATGGTGGGTTGCCAAGTCAAGGATAGGTAGTTGTTAATTAAGGACTTCTTGTACAACTTAGCGACACATAAACGCTTACCGTTATACGTGTCATCCTAGACTTGAACTGACAGAAACTGATTTTACGTATTTTATGGCGCTTATTTTATTTTTTTTTTAATCTGTGAATGTGATGTGATTTAATTTTGTGAACGATGGTAGTGAGATGCACCGTTTAAATATCCGTAAGTGTGGGTATTCTTTATACGTGATTGTGTGATTAATGCTGTTATTAGGATTTCGTAGGTAGTTTTCGTTAAATATGACTGCAGGATGTCAAATATCTCCCTTCTGTTTACAAGTGTTCTGCTAAGCGCCCGAAATGTCGGGAATTAAAATGTCAAAATTAAACTCGATAAAATCTGTAAAATTATTTTCTTTTAATAGATAGTATTCGCCTAAATATAAAATATCATCACTTAAGCACATCTTATGTTACACAATATACAATATCACGTGTGTTGCACGCTTTGCATTGTAAACGACAATGAATTTTTTATCAACGCTGCGGATATAGCGACGGTAGCTTTAATAATACGAAGGTTATACGTGGTGCAGCTATAATATCATGGTTGTAGCACAAACAGATTGGCTCTACTGTGGAAGGTCAACACTTTCACGGAATACCAGCTTAATGCTGTGTTTCGTATGGTGGGTGTAGAGAACCATAGACTCTTTATACTGGAAACAAGGCATTCCATCTTAGACCTTATGGTCAGAGATGTCTATGGGCCAAGTCATCCTTACCATAAGGTGGGCTGTGTGCTCGTTGGTTACTCTTATTTCGTGAAACAAACAACGAAACGAATGTGTCAAAAATGTGTGCTCTAATTCACCATTCCACTATTGTTGTGAACTACTAGTGTTAGCATTTTAGTGTCATTTTATTTTAGTTTAGGTTAACACTAATAAAAATTGAATAATTTTCAGCATATGGTGGTTCTAAGCTTATGAAAATGACCGACCGGAGGTGAGGTCGCCTGCGTGCTGCCAGGTGCGATCCTTTGCGTGATCCCTCCACCCGTAACATTTTAATATTCAGCGCGCGATTGCAGCTACGTTTTGCCGTTTCCTATAGGATTTGTATTGTAAAATTTACAAGTCAAGCGCTTTCATTCAATCGCTTGACATTAAACCTATATTCTACAAAATGGTAATGGCATTAATGATATAAGAAAGAAATGAGTGCTTATTCTTTAAATATCACCTGTAAGTTACTGTACCTGTAGTACCCAGTAAACTTAACGACTTTGACATATGAAACAATGGCTGGTAGTAATTAGTAAGTCAACTAACTCTAAGCAAAGAAGGCTACATATGCGTTACCGTAGCCGCTACAGCTTGTTAAAGTCTACTTCTGAACACATATACTAGAACTCTATAGATTGCCACATGGGGGGAACATTTGCCATAGTTGCAACGCTTGGCAAGCGGGTAGGTAACCGCAGCTTTTTATTTCTATTCGTTCTTAGAAAGACACTGCTGCCCATCTCTTGATTTCCTTTCCTTTGCCGCCTCTTACGGCACTCATTTTTATGATGATCTGGGGTAGTGGATATTTTTACACCGCCGCTATACATTCATAGATGAGTTGCTACCTCCGTACTACTACAGTACTAAGATGGCTTAACTCCCTGTAATTATGCTAGCTACCCAGACGGACCCGTAAACATGAAATGAGTGCACCTGTTTACCTAATTTAGCAATTACAGACTGTGGGATATTCCACCTTAATCCTCTGAGGTGAGCTTTCTTTTTTCGAATTTATAGGGCCAATATTAAAAAAGTACATGATATTTTGTAAATTTTAATCCTAGCACATTATAATCGGCTCTATTATGACAAAGTTAACATATGAAAGAGCGCGCGAGGTAAAATATATCCTAATCATAATTAACACAAGTTCTAATCAGAACATGAAATAAGTGATTGAAACAGTTCGTAAGCACCAGCTGCTGCCGCGCATCTGAGCGATAAATTAATGAAAATTACGGATTAACATTTGAAACATTACACTCGCATAACTGCTTTAACTTAAATTCATCTAATTGCTCAAATTCTCAAAACTTTATTATGTCCCATTAATAACTTCAAGTATAATGTAAGTGACTCAGCAAGTACAGTGGCGGTTTAAGAAAATATATTATTAGTTATTGTTTTGTAAGAAAATATAGTGTAGTAGTAATTAATGCCTGGTACTTGGCGGGTTATTAGCGCCATCTAGTATCAAGTATCAGAAAAATTCACTAGTGCCATCTAGTATGGAGTAGCAGAACTAGGAGAGCTTTCTAGAAAATTCTATGCTAGAATTTTTGACATTCTACGAGCAATCTAGATGTTTCAGTAGAAAAGCTCCTCTGCAATATAAAACTGGTATTGACCGTGACCCGGGGCAGTATTGAATTGGCGATACTAGCGAAGATTTCGAAGCGATATACCTGCGAACTAAATTGTTAAGTGTGATTAAAACCTTCCGTGGTTATCTTATACCTATGTGGTAAAGCCGCGCTGCAGCTATATACTTTTTTATAGAAGAGGGGGCAAACGAGCATGCAGCTCTCCTTACAGCTCACCACTTTCCCTCAGAATATCAGCGTAAAATCGCAGCTTAATGCTGTGTTTCATGTGGTGAGTGTAGAGAACCAGACACCCTATTTACTGGAAACGAGGTAATACATTTTTATTCTCAGGGTTGACAACGGATCTGCATTTTGATTCTTAATTGAGGAAAAATGTCTATGGGCCATAGCATCCAATTACCATTCGATGAAAAGTGTGCTCGCTCGATATCCTAATTTTATAAAAAAATAATGTTAGTAACGCAGCAAATATTTTGGCGGTACAAGTGAATCCACTACAACATATCATTCCGTATTTAAAGGTGACACAAGGAAATTAGTCAGGAGATGGCCAACAGCATCTTCCTTATAACAACTTTAAGTACTAAAAAATGCGGTTGCTCACTCGCATGTCAAGGCCAGTAAGGCAATCTGTGGGGGTCTTATTTCAGCAGTGGAGTATTGATAGAGTGTATTGGAATAGAGGGAAACGCGACAAAAACAATTCTATTTAATGCTAATTATGTAGAATAAAAGGCTAGCTACATACGTACTTTTGACTAAACATACGATTTTTATGCAGAATACTTTAATAATAAATACAGTTTTTGACAGTTGAAAACACACTTTTCTTATGGTGTTTTCTGTAGTTATTATTAACGAGTATATAATAAGCATGTTTGTTACAATATTGGATAAGGACTTCAAAAATGCAATGTTTACTATGTTCATTTTTTGTTTACAACTATATTATCGAAGAGAAAAATTACGCAATTTTCCCTTCTCAGTGGAATTCAAATAAGTTTAAAGGACGTGTTCATGCCCGCCGCAGTCTGCATGCAAATGTCTTTTTCATGGTGATTTTCGCAACCGCACATCCCTCACAGCTTCTTTTTATTAAAATTATTTGTCGTAAACGCAATCATCCTATTTTATTGGGCATTATTCTTACGACATACTTTTAGTTTTAAGGAAAAAACCTTGTGTTGCTATTCAAAATATTATGATGCTTTTCTAACGTGTGATTATACGTTTGCTTCCAAGTTTCTTTTTAAGAAACTGGAAGTATTTGTGGTTTATTTTTTATAAAATAGGAATAACATACTAGTTCACAGTTCACCTTATCTTAAGTGGATACCATAGCTCATAGATAATTACATCTATCTCCTCCAATTAAGAATCGAAATGCAAATGGCTCGTCATTCCTGAGGATTAAGATGAAATAACCTGTTACTGGGAAATTTTATACGTGGTAGAGCCTCGCTGCAGCTATATTATGGTTGTAACACGAATGTGACGGCTTGACCGGGGAAGGACACGCTCTCACAGAATACCAGCGTAATACAGCAGCTTAATACTGCTGTGTTTCGTATGGTGAGTGTAGAGATCCGGAGACCCTTTTTTACTGGAAAAGTGGCATTCCATCGTAGTCCTTGGGGGTGACAATGCATCTACATTTTGATTCTTAATCGAGGATAAATGTAGATGACTATGGGCCACAGCATCCACTTACCATCAGCTGTACTTTGTGCTCGTTTGTCACCCTTATTCTATAAAAAAAATATATAGTCTCTGGTTCGCTATACTCATTCTACTATAGCAGCATTAACGACGCTGATATTCTGTAAGATTTATAAAATTTTTATTAATAAAAAATGTAATATTTTATTTTTGTATTTATAAAAAATGTTATACAGTATAAAAATCATAAGAACGTCAACTGGCCTACGATGCTGATCTACAATATTTCCTTAGGGGTTTTAAAAAGAAAACCGTTTGAGGCACCTAATACTTTGTTGTCAATCCAATTGTTACGAGCTTAGGATTCGTGACAATAAAAACTGCCGATTGATTACCAAATTTGACATTTTAATTACTGAACACCGATTAAAACGTAAATCACACTAATAATTAATCAAACTTAACACTTTAGTTCACTTTATTTCGCTCCGAAAGCTTCGCTCGTATCGCCAATTCAATGCTACTGCATTTCGAGAATACTTTCTACTTAAAAGAGCCGTGCTGCAGTTGTAATAAGTGGGGTGTAATGACCAGGGAAGGACCACGCTCTCACAAACCAACATAAAATAGCAGCACATTGCTGTTGTATTTCATATCATGGGTGTAGGGAACTAGAGAACCTTCGTATTGAATATGAGGAATTTTATCTCGTATCAGATGGCAATGCATTTGCATATAAGGGCCATAGAATCCACTTACCATCAGGTGGAATCATTCATTCGTTTGTCATCCTTCATGATCATTATAGTCTTTCACAAGTTCACTGCTGATAATAGGTCTTCCCCAAAGAATTGCCTGCAAGCATCGACTTCTTGCATATATTACCAGGTCGTCACTCCGATGTATATAAGTTTATAAAAATTTTCTAAAAGATATACAAATTTTGACCTCCACCATGTTTAAAAATTTTTCATTAAAATTTGCATAAAAACGGTATTTTTATTATTAAGGAATTTATTAAGGTGATCGCAATCAAGCTATGACGAATTTGTTTTGTAAAATTGATTGTGTAACACTTTAAATGATAGTAAAATATGCATTTATCTTCTTTAGTTTCTTATTTTAGTGGTAAATTAAATATGAGAGTAACCTTCAATAAGTATTATTTACAATCTATATTGAATAAGAATAAAGCTTTGACTGGCAATAAACAAAAGAATCGTTGCTGAGTATTATTACCAAAAATGTTACACTTTTTTTAAATGTTAATTTAATTATTATAAAATTTATATCGATATTATTATAATCATGTATATTAACGAACCTAGAAAGCCTAACAACGGCCTTGGAGAATACGCGTACGGGACTCCTGGGGGAAATTGAAATGCAATCCGATCACTACGTCTCTCGCCGGGCTTATTGAAACGTGCTGAACCTTTCAACATTTTAAAATACATACTCCTCGGCCGGCTTCCCCCAATTGTCTCTGTTAACGCAGGATTACTTCAGAGACGAACGATAAATATCCCGGCTTAAAAACTAATTTCCGTTTTAACTTATTGACTCTATAAATGAATGTACTGTTACTGTTTGTGTGTATTATATTAAAGTCTTTTTTAACTTATTATAAGCCAGTGGTAGACTACAATCTCACCTGGCGGTAAGTGGTGTGAAGCTCTAGATAGTAAATTATACTCCTGCCTTGATGACGACCAGATTGTATGCGGACAATAAGACAGGCGCTGACAAATTATTACTTTGCTGTGGGCATTACATAAGACGAGGCAAACTGTTTGGTTTTAATGCGTGGAATAATGACAACAAAAAGATCCGCCAATTGCCAGGTTATCCGATAGTGGAATGAAAATTATTTAATACGATATTATATTATTTATTAGTAAACATCCGTAGATGGTTATTATATGTTGTGAATAAATCACTACGGCCTACGTCCAAATTTGTACAGATTTATTACATGTACAGTATAGTAATATATTTAAACATAATTTTTTAAACTTATTGTAATGTATTTAGTAGCGGAGTTAAAATATCCACTACCCTATATCGTCCCGTGGCTGTTCTAAAAGGCGACAGAGAGAATCTGTAACAGAAGAAGGGCAGCCGCATCTTCCTAATAACAACTCAAATTAAAAAAAATTGTACATGTAATTGTGTACACAAGTACAAGTAGAACTAATTTACGATATATCATTATTTATTTTATTTCATTATAGTTTATATAAGTAGGATAAATAGTAGCAAATTGCCACACAACCCCGGCGGTGAAACGTTACAAGAAAATATGACGTTTTTGATTGTTAATACCGTACTTAATATCTCCACTACATCGATACAGAAGTCACACTTCAATTAAAACAGCGGTTGCCAACCCGCCTGCCAAGCATGGCAACTATGGCAAAATCCCCCTATAAGTAGTTTACGGGGACGCCTATGTTCAGCGGTGGAATGTATTTTATATTCCACCTTAGTCCTCAAGAGCGGCATCCACTTACCATCAGGTGGACTGTGTGCTCGTTTGTCACCCTTATTCTATAAAAAAATTGTCTTTGATGGATGTATGATGGAGTATTGTATTAATATATTGCAGAGTTAGTGCATCATCGACCATTAAGATTCCTGCCGTGTTACAAAAGTTTCCAACCAAAAGTTGTCAGTTGTCTGGTTAGTATTCTGTATTTTATTTTCTCTCTATTATTTTGTGTTATGACGTGTGCAATAAGGAATTATCCATCTATCTATGTATCTATATGTTGTTATCTATTTTATCTTATACCAGAAACCCGAATTGGCTTTGCTGGCGCAAAATATGTAACTGTGGTGTTATTTAGATTTGAGATAATGAAAGAGCGATTACAAAAAATCTTCAAAATTTTTCTGTTTATGTCAGTTTACGTTCAATATTGTTCCATATATATATGATCGGTTAAGCCATTCCGAAGATGATATGGACAAAAATGTTAAAAATGGTCATGTTAATCATACATATAATCCCTATATACAATACAAGTAGTTATTTTGATATTACAGATATATAATTTTATTTATAGTACAATTTATTAGATTTTTTGTAGGCTAGGGTGACAAACGAGCCACAATCCTGTTGTGTACCTGATGGTAGGTGGTTGCTGTGGCCCATAGACATCTACATCTATCCTCGATTACGGATCAAAATGCAGATGCGTTGTCACCCGTGAGTATTAAGGTGGAATGCCTCGTTTCCAATAAAAAGGGTCTCCGGTTCTCTATACTCACCATACTAAACACAGCAGCATTAAGCTACTATTTTACGCTGGTGTTCTGTGAGAGAGTGGTCCTTTCCCAGTCGAGCCGATCCATTCGTGCTACAACTGTACTACTACTATAGCTGCAGCATTCCTCTACCACGTAAAATGTGATAAGGAAAATAGTTGAATGGTTCTGACCCAAAAGGGCAGAAATCCTTGTCTGCCAAAGAGTCCGTACCACATATTCATCATCCTCAACATCATCATAGTAGAGTAGACCCTTGCTGGACACAGACCTCTCCTCTCTTATCTTATTTTATCCTGATTTTCAAGTGTATACAATTATGCTCTATCCTCACTTATGCCGGTTTAATATTTAAAACCGCTTTTTTTTCGTAGCCGTTTTACAGTTAATGAAGTGCATTTTCATGCTTGAATTCCCTTTTAACACAAAATACCATTTCAACTATTTCCAAACCTTGTATTTTTTTAATTTTAGGTCATTTAAGTCGTTAAATGGATAGTTTGTGATATAAACTATTTTACATGTACCTCGTATGTTATAAAAAGAATCGTTACGGAGAATGAAACTTTTATTGAAATAATGATTGGACATGACTTAGATCGTGACAAAGGGTTTCTACTTTTAGTTGCGATTTCACGCTGATATTTTGTGAACGCGTGGTCCTCGAGACGATCCATTCGTGTTTCATTCATAATACAGATTCAACGTGGTCACGAACAAATTTGTGTTTTAAATTATTTCTTATATCAAGGGTTTAGTAATGATAACGCTAAGCCTTAAACAAATCCAGCACGTAGCGATCGTGTAATGAATATTATCGAACAAAATTGTTGCGTGACACGTCACACGTTAGGCAAGTCTGCACGTCTCTCGTGGAAAGAGTTTTTTTGTTTAAAATAAAAAAGTAAAAGAACACATCTACATTAGTCCTTCTGCTGGGTACAGCTTCCTATCATTTTTGAAAGTCAAGAAGTTTTTGAGCAAATAGGCGTCTGCCTCGCTACCCTGTACTTATTGGCGGTAAGAACAGGAAAAATATATTTTTTTACTTAAAAGCCCTAAGAAGTCCTAGATGGTGATTCGCACAATCTTAGCGCAACAAAAGTTTATTCAAGGCAAGAGGCCTTGAAGACGTACAGATTGTAACCGGTACTGTTGCAAAGTCCACTGCTCAACATGCGTTTCTCCAATAGTTTGCCAATATTCAGTCCAGGATCGCTACGTGCTTGATTTATTACAATTATATAAATACACTAGGTATGTCTTTTTCACTTATTTTAATCAAGTCATTGATTACAATCCCAGTAGGTGGTATGCGGATATGAAGACCTAGATTATAAATTGCACTGCCTTAACCTAACAAAAACCTTTCAACTGTTGACTTTAAGACACCCTCTTTTGTTATTTTTTTTAAGAGATTATTTGCTTTGATCGTAGATATTATTCTTTTGTTTATTATAACGCTTTATTACGAAAAAACAAAATAGGTAATTTTTTGCAAGAGAGAAAGTTCGTAAGGCGAGTTTTAGGGGTGCGTGTAAGAGGAAATGAGGCTTGAAAAGCTTCTTCATGTGTTCTCAGACATCGCACGTCACATCCAGAAAATACAATGTCGCTAAGCGTATGGATATTCATTCATATTTAATCGCTTCATCGTTCACAGAATATCCTGAATAATTTTTAAACTTTGTCATCATTATTACAGTCTTTCACAAGTTCACTAAGCTTGAATAACATAAATCCTCTTGATGGTAAATGAATGCCGGATCATAGTGATGGCGACTACATCTGTCCTCGATTACGTTTACTTACTATGGCATGTCTTACCAGTAGGGTCACGGTTCTCTGCACCTAGTGTGAGGCCGTCCACTAAACAGCTTTTTATACATAGAATAAGGCCCAGCTTCAGCTTACCGATCTGTTGCACTCTGTTTCTACTACGGATATCATCGTTAAGTAGTAAACGCTTGTTTACCACTTATTAGATAATAACCTTCGTTCAGGGTTAATATCATCCATAATTGGTATGGTGTGGCTTGTAAAATGTGTTCGAATCCGTCTTAACTTCGAATTGAATTAAAATAACATGATTATCCGATAGAGATCGTCCTACGTCGCCGTAAAGATAAATGCGACATCATTACAATCATCATATAGTGTTACACGTCTACACGGCTATATGTGTCGCTTTACTGTTCCCAACCGTTTGAGTATGGAAGTAAACAAAAATAAATAATATTTAATACGAAATCACTTTTTATTGAGGCGACATCTATTTACTATATTTAGTAAAACCATATTATCTAACACTTTATTTTAATAATAACAAAAAAATTCAAACACAGTACACACACTTAGAAACGCACTTCTATACACAAGTACGTAGTACTATTATTTATTCTGTGACACAAGAACTAATTTTAGAAAACTAATGCTACCACGTAGAGTAGTAAGAAGTATTAAAAATAATAATTGTGGCCATTGAAGAAAAGTGGAGATCTCCCGCCGGGCAAGGTGTTCTGCCCGGGGAGCGGCCAACACTCCGTGTGATAGTTCGGAGCTATTCTACATATACGGCTTCGGTGTGTTTCGCTAGTGGCGCGACGACAGCGCGGCTACATCACCCCCCTGCTCAGATCGGAGGTCGATAGCTCACCCTCGTTGCCAACGAATGTGTAAGTGTCAGGAGATTACCTTGTAGTCTGCGGTGAGTCGAGAAGAAGGCAAGTCATCTGCGAGAGTGCCGTGAAGCAGAGGCGAGCAGTAAGGCTCAGAGTAGTGTAGAGCACTGTATAGCGCAGAGAGTAGCTTGAAGGAACAGGAAACATTATTATTCCAGTGCTGCGATGAACCTTTTGAAGCTAGCTGGCATGCAGGATATGAAGACTGCAGACCATATCTGCTCGCATAATAATGTGGAGACTTTTACCCACTAAACCCCACCTTTAAGGATTGGCTTACCAATCTGACGAGAGATCTCTAAGCCGTATACGAACGCAACCCTCCTTGGCAAAAAGAAGGGCGCAAGGCAGAAAGGAAGACGCAAGGCAGAAAGGAGGGCGCAAGTGTGATAGTTCGGAACTGTTCTATATATACGGCTTCCGTGTGTTTCGCTAATGGCGCGACGACAGCGCCGCTACATAATATTTGTTATTGAATTATTTATTATAAATTTCCCACTGGGCTTCTTGCTGGTTCTTCCCGAGACAGAGGTATTTTCCGAACCGGTGGTAGATTAAACGTAAGAGTGACTCAATTACTATTATTTATAATCTATAATGAACAAAAAACATTTAGCGCTAAGGGCCGCGGATTAGAACTCCGCACGGAATAAGTAATTGAATGGCCTACAAATAATTCTTGCGGATCTGATGTTTGTTTTTATGAAATTTATGTATGTTAATTATCCCCACGATACAGGAGAAAATTCTAGTTTAGTATTAAGTATTTATTTAAATATGAATTTCTATTTAACAATAAAAAGTAAAGTTACACCCTAAATCCTTTCCACAGCTGTACACAGGTCCATTGAGTGGGTTTGGAACATAAGTCCGCCGCTTTACTTTAGTGTGTGTAACGTTGAAGTAAAATTGCAATTAACTATTTCATTTGTGCCTTTTGCTTAATTTCATTAGTAATATGATTAAAACTACTTTAACGGATTTTATCGCGTTTATTTTTACTTTTTATTTACTTTTATTTTTAATTCCCGACGTTTCGGGCGCTTTCCAGCACCCATGGTCACGGGGGACTGAGATGACTGACGTCCCGATGTCATTGTTAAACCCGGAGTACCTTCAGCTTTTTTAATTATTGTTTATGGTCCGATCTATGCAAAATGAACTGACTATGTCCTGAGGTCTTGCAGTGGTATGCTTGGGTTTAGTTTTAATTTTATTGATTATAGGATCCCAAGCAGGTGGTAGTACCCAGCCTCCTTCTCTATTGAAATTAGGATGTTTTTTAATTTCAATAGCCTCACGTATCATCCTTGGTAGGAATCGGTGTTCTTTCGCGAGGATTTGTGGTCTATCAAATCTGATGTAATGGTTGGGTCCGTCTAGGATATGATCACAAACTGCAGACTTCCCGGAACGTTGATGCTTCACATCAGCTATGTTCTTTTACGCGGGACCTAATTGGTCATTGACATGTATAGTGTTCGCGTAAATATAAGAAATCATTAGTCATTAGTAATACCTAATCTTAAGAACACTAGTTCATACTCACTAATTTATTGGGGTTAAAGAAAAAAATGGATTCGTTTACCATACATGGTAGAGCCACGCTGGAACTATATTATGGTTGTAGTACGAATGGGTCGGCTCGACCGGGGAAGGACCACGCTCTCACACACTACCAGCATAAAATAGCAGCTTAATACTGCTGTGTTTCGTATAGTAAGTGTAAAGATCCGGAGACCACTTTTTATTGCAAACGAGGCATTCCATCTTAGTCCTCAGGCGTGACAACGCATCTGCGTTTTGGTTCTTAATCAAGGATAAATGTAGATGTCTATGGTCCACAGCATCCACTTACCTTCAGTGGACTGTGTTCTCGTTCTTCATCCTAATTCTATAAAAAAATCTATTAGATTTTTTGTACATTATTGTAATCAGAGCATAACAAATATAACAACGTAATTACGGTAATTTTTGTCTTTTAATTTACTTTAAGCTCTATCAAGCTATATTTGATAAACAGTGCTGCTGTCCTTTATACAACAGCAATTGGCTGAAACAGGGACGTAATTTGACTTCACACAAATTATTTTGTATTTTACTATTATAAATGTGATGTCAAATTATGTTTACCTTTCCCTTTTTCTTACTGTATTCGAAATATATTTATGTCAGACTGATTTAGTGAAACAAAAATAGGACATTTTTGATTGTATTTTCTTGATTGATAGTGATTACTATCTGCCATCAGACTCAGTCCGGTTAATTTCACTATAATTGGCCGGATATAAGTTCGATTAGTAAGTGCCACCCTGGGCGTCGCCGCAGCTTCGGGGCGGGCTGTGGTACTACAAAATGACTGAATTGCTTGACATTTATACCCACATTAAAAATATTTCATAAGCGTTTAATTCTTCTTCATTATCAGCACACAACATCCTCCATCTCTGTGAGGGTAGGTGAATTGAGTAGTACACATTTTTATATATATTTAAAAAATAGTTATAGTTTGAATTTCATGTTTATTATTTATATGTAATAAATGACTACCTACCAGCTCTTATTTCCAAGTATTTTCTCTAACATCACTGCACTTTACAACTACTTTCACTATGGAAGTACTGAAAGGTTCACTTATGGAGATGTCAAAGTCATTCCAAAGTCAAATGGATAACTTTCAGCGGGAACTGCAACAATCTAGTTCTGCTGCCACAACTTCATCTTCCCTACCAGGTGATTTTAATGCTTTTAGAAAATTCATCTTGGCTGCTTTAACATCTTTGCATAACCAATTAGATCTTTTGGGAAGAGAACTGGATCGTAGCGAAATGCGTCGCCGCAGAAAGATGATCCTACTCCATGGAGTTCCTGAAGAAAAATCTGAGGATACTACCGCCGTCATAAGTACACTTATCAGCACTAAACTCCTAGTCCCAGGTTTCAGTAAAACATCCATAAGCCGTTGTCATCGTCTGGGACGCCCTTCCGATAAATCTTCCAGGCCTGTGGTTGTCAAATTCAGCGATACTGTGATGCGAGACAAGGTTTGGTACTCCAAAACCAAACTTAAGGGCACAGGTATAACCCAGTCTGAGTTTTTAACAAGGAGGCGCCACAGTCTTTTTCTAGAAGCTAGGCGAAGGTATGGCATCACCAAATGTTGGACCAGGGATGGAGTTATCAATATTTTTACTCCAGATGGCACAAGGCACCAACTTGAGACTTTGTCTGAGCTTGACGCATTATGCAACGGGTCTACTTCTGCTTCACCCGTTTATCCTATTGTGGTTGAGGCAAATAAGGCCCCCGAAGATAAAGGTGCACCACAGCGTATTAAGAGGGCCGGTAAAAATGAACTTTTTCTTAAATATTTTTTTTATATTTTATTAATTTTTGTAATTCTGTTATAACTTTTCTCTGGACTTCATATTTTAGTTTCCTTTTTATCATCATATCTTCATTACTTTTCCTTGTTAATTGTAGATTAGATAGTAAAATGTAATGATTAATAATTTCTCTTTGGAATGTTTATTATTTAGTGTTATAATTTTTTTTTCTTTAAAAACGTTACCCCTACACTAGGATTTTCTCCTGTAACGCGGGGGCAGTTTACAATCATAAATTGCACAAGGACAAACATCCAGACCCGGAACAATTATTTGTAGGCCATACAAATACTGGTTCCGTGCGGGATTCGAACCCGCAACTCCCAGCGCAGTCACTCATTGCTAAGCCACTACGCCACGGAGTCGTCACGGAATTTTTCTTGTATGTTGGTAATTGTTATTGTAATCTTTCTTTGGAATGTTTAGTATTAGTGATAAAAGTATATTGGTATATTGTAAGGTAGATAATTGCTAGTTAACGTACTGTTAACTTTTTTTTGTTTGTGACTTTGATACTTTGACTCATCTGACATTAACACCTCTCACATTTGTGTCTATGGTATGTTAACGTTCCGTTTCTTCACTTATCGTTAAGTGAATTAAACATTTCTTTCCATAATGCTGGCAGGTAGTTTACTGATGACTTATTTATTTTTGAATTATTTATTTTATAATTATACATATTATAATACATACATATAATAATACATATTTACTTAGTTTTACATATAATCAGATATAATTTAATATGATTTCTTCAGATGATAGTGTTCGGAGTTCCAATTCCTTCGCCTTTGATTCTGCCTCTGATGGATTAAGCAGCATTGACAGCTTTGAAAGTATTTAAACCCTTAAATATTATGTTAGATTCAACTTTTTCTTAATTTAACAAAAACTTTAACGCTATTCACATAAATGCTCAAAGTATTCCTGCTCATTACCCCGACATGTTGTCAAGTTTTAATAGCAAAAACATACACGCTATCCTTGTTTCGGAGTCGTGGTTAAAACCATGTCTTCCATCAACTTCCTACTCGCTTCCAGGTTTTCATTTGATTTGCAACGACCGTACCGATCGGAGCGGTGGTGGTGTTGCTATTTATCTGCGCTCTCATAAACCTTTTTCAGTCATTCAAGTTTCAAATGGTTCGCAGACTGGAAGCGAAGCTGAATTTCTCTTTATCGAAGTTATTCTTGGTCATACAAAATTACTTCTCGAAGTTTTTTACAGTCCCTCTCTCACTGTCGACTACTTCGCTACGTTAGAAAATATTCTTGACAATCTTACACCTATCTATTGTCACAGTATTATTATGGGTGATTTTAATACTTGTCTTTTAAAAAACAACGCTAGATCAATAAAACTTAAATCTATTATTGAAGCAGCGAATTTAAAACTTCTTCCTACTTCTGCCACACACTTTTTCCCGAACTGTGCCCCTTCTCTTCTCGACATAATGTTTGCATCTTTACCTGACCATGTTCTTAAATTTGGGCAACATGCTGTTGATTCTTTTTCCTATCACGACCTTTTATACTTGTCATACAAAATTCGTCCCCCTAAAGCTAAGTCAAGGATACTACTTCAGCGTAACTTTAGTGACTTGGATTTGGAGCAGCTTTTAAATGACGCTATAAAGATTGATTGGAGTGTAGTCGTCAATGCGTCTACTGTTGATGAACAGGTTGCTTTGTTCAACTCTCTGTTAATTCAGCTTTACGACGTTCATGCTCCTGTTCGTCCAGTGCGTGTAAAGCGATGATATAAAAAAAATCATCCACATCAAAAATTGTGCCAAAGCTAAATACAAGTCACTTCCTACCGATTTGAATAGAGAGAAGTATAGATTAGTATGGAATCGTTGCAATAATCTGTGTAGAAAAGCACAAAGACGCCATATCCATGAATCAGTACAAGATCCTGACCCTGCTAGGGTCTGGAAATTTCTTAAGTCCTTAGGAGTTGGGAAATTACGACAAAATCTCACACACCATAACATTGATCTCAATCAACTTAATTTGCATTTCTTACCTTCGTCTTGCATTAACGATAAAGCAAAACACAATACTTTGGACTCTCTTTCAAAAGCTCCCACTCCGGACACCTCTGCTTTTAATTTTAGCCAATTGAACAGTTGTGATGTTAAGAGAGCCATAATGTCCATCCATTCAAATTCGATTGGTAGTGACTGCATTAGTCGGAAAATGGTCATCCCTCTCATTGATCTCCTTTTACCTATAATCACGACTATCCTGAATAATTCACTGAATTCTGCTTTTTTCCCTTCAGCTTGGAAAGACGCATTTGTAGTTCCTCTTCCGAAAAAGTCAAATCCCTCTAGTTTTTCTGATTATAGACCTATTTCTATTTTGCCTTTCTTTTCCAAAGTTCTAGAACGTCTTGTACACAATCAATTAAGCACCTATCTTTTAAAGCACAATTTTTTAAATCCCATGCAATCCGGTTTCCGTCCTGGCCATAGTACGACTACTGCACTTTTACAAATCACTGATGATTTTCGGTATGGTATGGAGAAACAAAAGCTTACCATTCTCACGTTGATTGATTTTAGTAACGTATTTAATACTGTAGATTTTGATATCTTGTTAAGCATCCTACGCTCTCTCAACATATCTCCAACTGTAGTTAACTGGTTTCGAAGTTACTTGTTTGGTCGTCGACAGCGAATTCAGATGCAAGAGGTTTTTTCCACCTGGACTACTACAGCTGCTGGTGTACCACAAGGTGGCGTGTTGTCTCCTCTCCTTTTTGCAATTTTCATTAACTCTATAAGTCATAATTTGTCATCTTCCTACCAATTGTATGCTGATTATCTCCAAATCTATACTCAGTCCTCTCTTGAAGATCTATCTAAAGCAGTTGACACTGTTAACGCTGATCTGAATTGTATTTCGAATTGGAGTAAATGTTATAGTTTAACGATTAATCCTAAGAAAACTCAGGCCATTGTCATCGGTAGTTCTAGATTAATTGGTAAAATTGACTGGTCTTCCCTACCCCTATTATACTTGACTGCACTCTAATCCCTTACAGTAACAAGGTTAAAAACCTGGGGTTGTATCTTGACTCCTGTATGTCTTGGACCTCACAGGTTAATGAGGTCAGTAGAAAAACGTTTGCTGCGTTAAGCTCTTTACGTAGATTACGTAATTTTCTTCCCACAGCAACTAAAGTTACGCTCACGCAGTCTCTACTTCTGCCTATCCTTGACTATGCTGATATTTGCTATCTTGACTTTACCGAGGAGCAACATAATAAGCTTGAGCGCATTCAAAATTTATGCATTAGATTTATATTTGGGCTTCGCAAATATGATCATATCTCCGAATTTCGCAAACAGCTCAAATGGCTCCCGATTCGCCTTCGCAGGAATACTCACATTCTCTCCGCGTTGTATAGTGTGCTGTTTAATCCTTCTACTCCTCTTTATTTAAAAAACCGTTTCCAGTATCTTTCTCTTACCCATAATCGGTTCCTTCGATCCTCCGTCAATCTTTCTCTCTCTACACCTTTGCACTCTTCTTCCTTTTTCAATAAATCCTTCACCGTAACCGCTGTGCGATTGTGGAACTCCTTACCTCTCCATATTCGTCGTGCTAAATCTCTTCACTCTTTCAAAATTCTTGTTAAATCGTATTATTTAGAACGCTATTAGATAAATTACTTTACCTTTCTCGTACTCTTTTCATTTAATCTATTATATGATATTTTATATATAACTTTCACTTATTTTTATTTTATGTATTATTGTATTTTTTATTATTATTATTATTTTTATGCCCCCCCTCTATTTGTAACCTTTGTTTGCAACATTCCTCTACGCAAAGGTTGTCTGGAAGAAATCACTTTCAGTGATAAGACCGCCTATTGTACATACTTTAATTAGTTTTAACTATATTGATGTTTCTGTATTGTGGTGTACGAAAAAGAATAAATAAATAAATAAATAAACATCCCACTGCTGGAATTATGCCCCCTCAAAAGCAGAACGTGTTTGCTATCATCGTCTATAATCTGGAAATGAATAACAACGCGTCATAAACTAAACATTAATGCCTGGTTATTATGAAATATTGAAAATGAGAATAGAAAGATTTTTTTTATTCAATGTAGTCTACATATCAATTTTATTGAGTCATTTTTTTCTTTACCACTGGTTCGAAAAAAAAACCTTTGTCCGGGGAAGAAAGAAAGTATCTAGTGGAATACGTAAGAGACGAGAAATGCGAAGATAATCTAGTGGCATTTGTTAAATGACAATATAATTATTGATGTTTCATGAAATACCCAGACCAGCGACGGAAAGCAGGGTCGTCTGCCAATTGCGGCGATTCTAAAAACTTTTATAGTTTGGGACGGGTACACGTTCTACAGAGGACTATGTAAATAACACTGTACACGGCTGCTGAAAATAAGGAGAAAATTTTATAGAATAATCAGTTCATTAAAAAATAGTAAAAAGTCATTCTTAACAACAAGCTTTTATTGAAATGTTATTAACAGAAGAAAATCAACTTAGAATTAAATCAAACCCTTCAAGTAATTTCGTTACACAATTTATATGATATAAAAGCATGTCGTGAGATTTATATGTTTTATAAAAGTATTTTTTATAATTACCCACTTTTGTCTATAACAAATTACATACAGTATTCTTATTTATGTACACAGGTAAATATCGCGACAAGCTTTTATATTGTATAAAATGTGTAATATAATAGATTGATTGGTTTAATTTTATTGAAGGTTTATTTCCTCCTTATAAGAACATTTCAATAAAAGCTTGCTGTAATAATTTTTAGTAGTCAACGCTTAGTACATCAGTATGATTTAGAAGTGTAATACAGTTATTATACTTGGCAATCGCAATAAGCAATCTAATTTAATATAATATATATTACTTGTGAGATACATTGTGGTTTCATGCGATGGTCAAGTCAATCTATATATTTAAAACCTAAAACATTTTTAACATTGATATGGTCACTATAAAATGTTGTTAGGTTAGCTAATTACGTAACAACTTAAAACAGAAAGACCCTTAAGTAGGAACTGAATAAATTAACCGACTTGGTATTGCATAGATCTCAGAACATTTTACGGTAGAAGAACTGAGTTGTGAGACTTGTTTTTTTTACAAGTTATGTTTTTAATGTCATTTTATTTTATATTTTATATTATATTACATGTTTGTATTATATTATATATTTATAGGTATTTTAGTCTTTAAACTCGATACAAACATTTCCCTTGTTTTATTAGCAAATAACGTAAAGACCTATTCGGTTTAATATTGTAAATATGATGAAAAATTTAAGTTTGATAACTGTGGTGTCCACTAATTTAAGTGTAGAATTTTAGTAAAACAACTATTTCAGTAAGTACACAGCACAGCGACAACGTCCACTCGCCACCGAGGACAGATCGGCAATGCGAGTGAGGCACCACCGTTGGTCTGTGTACTATATTTAATTATACATATATCACAATAACATTTAAGTATTATAGTTTTATAGAAACAGTAGCTCAAGGCTCGTTTGCTTCGAAATTTCTTACTACAAGAGCAAACCAAATACTCGCGTCAGTGTTAATAATTTTTTTATAGAAAATTTATGATTAACGAGCAGACAACCCAGCTGATGGTACGTGGATGCTGTGGCTCTTAGACACCAACATTTATCTAAGTCTATCAGGATTTAAAATGCAGATGCTTTGTCACCCCTAAGGACTAAGATGGAATGGGTTAGATGTGTTTTAAAAAGGATCTCCGGTTCTCTATTTTACACTGGTATTCTGTGAGAGCGTGGTCCTACCACAGTCGTTCCGATCCATTCGTGCTCACAACCACAATATAGCTGCAGCGTGGCTCTACCACGTGTAGTTGAAATTGTATGGACTGATTTATTACAACATGTTCGGCAGCAAAGGAAAAATGCCATGAGAAAACCAGTATGTCTGAAAAATTTAAAAATGGTAGCACTTTCCATAATTATACTTTGATGCATAATTCTCTTTGAGGATGCACGGGAATACGACAGCGAAAATACATAAGTCTCTTGTTTTCTCTTTATGAATTTATCAATAATATACAGGAAATACTAATATAAGTAATTGACGTAGCTGTAAAAGGATGTGTAGGACTTCAATGAATTGAAAAGAATAAAATAATTTCACATTCAGAAGTCGGTGCTATTACTCAGTATATAGAAGAATTAAAGTTCCGAATTCATAATGTGAAATTATTTGTTCTTCATAGTTTATTTAATCAGCTTTTACTTAAAATTTAATTTTAATTTATTTCGTTGGTCTTTAATAATACTATTATACCGATTATAATTTTAATTTATTTGCTATTTCTAATCCGTATTGGTTCACATAATGTTTTCTTATATTTATGTGTATACTACACATTTAATAAATAAAAAATATAAACGTGATAAAAATACGCAAAATAAGTGTTATTCAGTGCAAAGTCATTCTTTGTGTGTATTAAGGAATGTCAGAGTCTTTGTCGGCGCACGTCATCGCGCCTCGGCCAAAATGATAGACGCGTGGGAGCGCGGACCGGTCGCTGACCTCGCGGCAGCGCGAGCGCTTCTGTACCTCACTCAGCTGCGAGACGCGGTAGCAGACGGGCACTTTATTTTTCAATTTATAATATGTTTGTTTAGAGGTTTTACGGCATTAAACCTATTGTTAATACAGTCCACTTATTTTATTTCTAAAGTCCCGATAAGGCCTAAACAGTCTTAGTTTCCTCTAAATAGTAACATTAAAAATTGATTAATGTTTTCATCATCCTAGTAGTGATGGAATAATTTCTCCAAATTTATTTTGCACCACTGAAGTATAAGTAGAAGATAAGCTATTTAATAAAAAAAGAATTATTAAAATCATTTCACAATTGACGAGAATATTGGGTAACATACATGCAACAAACACACAGTCAAATTATAAACCATCTCCTTTTGTTGAAGTGAATAAAGACCTTCGAGCTTACCACTGGATTGTGAAGTTAAAATATTGCTTGAAACATTTATCATAAGAGAAATTCTACTCATAAGAAAACTAATTCACACGACCCCACAGTATCTGTGAGTTTTATGTCGCAGGTCATGTTTTAAATAAATATCTTAAACTTTTCTTCTGTATTTTGCATCAAAAACAAACTAAAACAATAGATTGATATCAAATAGTTATGAAGAATCTCGAAAATCACGGTGAACTTGACATATGTACGAGTATGGGTGTAGTACGGCGCTCTTTAAGGCTTCTATCGTACACTTCACCTTGTGCCTTGTGCTTTTGGCTAGGAAATGGTGTTTGAAATTATATGTAAGAAAACGTAAGGCTTTAATTTTGCTTTAAATGAATGAATTTTAGCTCATTTCATCTGCTATTTTGAGAGAGCGTGGTCCTTCCCTGATCGAGAGCTCATTCGTCTTGAAGCTGTAATTATGCTGCAACGTGGCTCTACCACATCATCACAATTGCAAAAGCACTGGCTTTATGTACAGCCACTTGTCTGCCCAGTGGAGTGAGTATTATTCGAGTAATGTAATCCAGTTAATTTGAAATGTATTTCCAGAATTGCATTAACTCAAGCTGGGAGCATGAGGCCTCCTTATAGAAAAACAAAACATTTTCTAGTCTAGTCGTTCTTTTGCTTCATTTTCTGTAAAAGTCCACTGCTGTCCAAATAGTATGAGTGTGTAGATAGTGTTTGCCTTTATCGTCATGCTTGGTGACACAAACAAATACAAGGCGGCAGATACAAACAGAACAACAGAACAGATTTTCTTCAATTTTATACAAACAAAGTACGAAGAGACTTTTTCCCTACTAGATAACAAGAATAATTATAGAAAGTCATTTAAGCTTCACCGCTTGGTCGAGAAGAACATCCGTCCTGGAAAGAACCAGCAAGAAACCCAGCGGGACTTTAAAACAATTACAACATAAAATTTTATAAAATTATGTAAAAAATATTTAGAAACAGCACGAGAGCGATCACATCATTTTACAGGGGTTATTATCATTAATGTACCCTTTAGAAGTATGCTTTAAAATAACCCTTAAAATAAAAAAAATAAATTTTTTGATAGATAAGGCCTGTATATTTTTTGCGTCTTTGTTGTAAAAGCGTATACACGAAGGAATTACTGACACTGGAGGCGCGTAACTGGTATAAACTAACTTGTGCTTGTATGTTCAATGTTTTATATACATACATATATTCTGTGAATACTCCTCATAATTATGTTATCATGAGAGTATTTACAGCATATACGTCACTATTTTAATCAAACCATTCAATACGACATTATGCTATGAAAATAACTAAAATAAAATAATATAGATGTTTCAACATATGTAAAGCCTTTAATCTTTAAAAAGCATTTTAATAAGCAATCTTAAATATAGCAAATAATAGCATCTTTAATAACTATTAAAACACACAGATATTTACATGTTTAAAATTGGGTGTTGTAAATTTAATACATTTCGTTTTTTTTTACCGTTTATATTTACGCTATTTTAAAATTACGCGCTGAATCGCATCTCCTTTCAGTGTGATCTAGCTAATTCGTGCAAGTATTTGGGATCTATTTTTATAGAATAAGAATAACAAACTAGTTCACAGTTCAACTTATCTTAAGTGGATACCGTAGCTCATCGATACATCTATCCCCTCCGATTAAGAATCGAAATGCAAATGTCTTGTCACTCCTGAGGATTGAGAGGAAATAACTCGTTACTAGGAAATATAGTCCCTGGTTCGCTACACTCATCTTACTATATTAGCATTAATCACGCTGGTTCTGTGAGATTTATAAATTTTGTATTGAGTAAAAATGAAATCATATGTTTATTTTTGAATTTTTGAAAAAGTTTTTACACTTAAATGTTATCAGTATAAACTCGTAAAATATTAGGAACGTCCACTGGCCTACGATGCTGATCTACAATTTTTCCTTAGGGAAATTAAAAAGAAAACCATTTGAACCACCTATATACGTAGACTTTGAATAAAATAAGAATATAAATGTTCTATTTAACAATATTGAAGTAAGGAATCTGGTGTTTGTATTTATCAGTTATTATCCGAAAAAAGTATTAGTCGCGAATAACCAGAGCCTAAATATATATGTTTTTTGTCATACAACTTTTATTCCATGCGCTTATTGGGGTATAAAAATAAACATAAGTCCATCGATATTCTGCATCTTATTAAGTCTTATCGAAATCTTAGAGTGAAAATAAAAAATATATTTTCCGAACCAGTGATAGTTTCTTCTTCAATATTATTTACAAAAATGTTGCACTATTCCTTAATTGTTAATGTTGATTATTTAGTTTCTATAAAATTGATATCGCTTTTATCCATGTATAATAACGAACTTAGAAAGTCCAACATGTCGTGGAGAATATCCGCGACGGAACCCTGGGGGAATGTAAACGGCAATTCAATCACTACGTCGCTCGCTGAGCTTATTGAAACCTGCTGAACCTCTCAGCCATTTAAAATACATTCTCCTCGGCCGGCTGCCCTCAAGTGTCTCTGTTAACGAAGGATTACTTTAGAGGCGGACGAGAAAAATCCCTGCTTAATTAATAGGCTGTTTTTTAACTTATTAATTTCATTTAAATTGTGATTTATACTATTATTGTATATATTATAGTATTAAAAGTTACTTTGCAACCATCCGCTCAATAAAATAAAGTGATTTGTCATACCTATTTTGAAGAGCACCTCCTGCCGTCCCTCAATTGCGTTCACTAATCCCGTCACCACTTATCCCACCACCACTACTCTCACCATCACTACTCTAGGAAAGACACATCATCGACTATAATAACTGTGCATGAAGTTTCTTTTACATATGATCGGTTGAGAAAATTCGAAGATTACTATGGACGGACAGACAGACAGACACACAAAAATGTTTAAAATAGTTGTTCATGTCTTAATGACATATAAATAACCCCCTCTACATAATATAGCTCGGTTATTTCGATATTACAGAGGGACACTTCAATTTTACGAAGTGTATATGTATATGTGTGTATATGTGTATATGTATATGTGTATATGTATGTATAGTGTAATAATTTATAACAGATAAGGAAAATAGCAGCAAAAAGAAGTAAGAGATTGATGCAGACCCAGACGCACTCTTTGGCAGGAAAGGGCCCGTACCACCTATTCATCATCGTCATCATCATCATCGTAGAGTAGACCCTTGCTGGACACTAGCCTCTCTTTTCTTATTTTATCCTGATTTTCGAGTTTAAACAACCGCGCTGAAACCCAACTTATGTACCTATAAAAAAAGCTTTTTTTTAGTAGGCCAGCCGTTTTACAGCAAATGAAGTGCAATTTCATGCTTGCATTCCCTTTTAAAACAAAATACCAGTTCAGATTTTTCTAAACCGTGTAATCTTTTTTCTTTTGAAGTAATTCTAAGTCGTTAAATGGATAGTTTGCAATATAAACTGTTTTACATGCACCTCATTTATTATGAAACGGATCGTTACGGAGAATGAAACTTTTATTGAAAATAATAATCGGGCATTACTTAATTCGTGACACAGGGTCTTCAGTTCTGCGATACGTGCATCAAGTTGCGATATCACGCTGATATTCTGTGAACGCATGGTTCTCGAGACGATGCATTCATGCTACATCCAATAATACAGTTTCAACGTGGCCACGTACAAAATAGTTTATTAAAGTATTTCTTATATTAAAGGTTTAATAATAGTAACGATAAGTTTTAAACAAATCCAGCACGTAGCGATCGTGTGCTGAATATCATCGAACAAAATTGTGGCGGGACACGTCACACGTTCAGCAAACGGGCGCGTCTGCACGTATCGTGGAAAGAGTTTTCTTGTTTAAAATAAAAAAGTTAAGGAACAAAACTACAAACTACATTCTTAATAAATTGATGAGTTATTATCATCCATAATTGGTTTGGTGTGGCTAGTAAAATGTGTTCTGATTAATTCTCCTTCCTGAATCCATCTAAACTTCGAATGGAATTAAAATAACATGATTATCTGACAGAGATCGTCCTACATCGTCCTTAATATGAATGTGGCGATATTATTATTATATTAAATTATTAATCATCGTAGATTGTAGACGTGTGGCTATGTGTGACTTCGCTTTTCTGCTCCCAACCGTTCAAATAACGAAGTAATCAAAATAAATAATATTTAACACAAAATAACTATTTATTTAGGTGACATTTATTTAATATATTTATTATTATTTATACGCACGCACGCACACACGCACACACGCACGCACGCACAGATAAACACATATACCAACAGACATACGGACATCATCACCAAAATAGCAAGAATAGTTTCCCTGGACCTCGAAACGTCAAGATATGATAAACAATAAACTTCCCACATTTTTGAAAATCATTGATTTTAATGGCGGGTAGTTAAAAATCTGTAGGACGCCACAATAATAGATCACGACCAGGTGAAGCCGAGGAGGGTCGCAGTATATTTATAATATTCTTTTGATTCCTCGTTACTCGTAGGTACAGGGCCTAGAAAGAATGAAATCATCTGGGTGACTGTGTGCACATTAGATACCCTTTCTTCTTTAAAAAAATATTTTTAAAATTCACACGCGGTAAAAGTGAAACCTTCAAAAATTATGAACGAAATTGCTTTGTAAAAGCGTAAAATCTACTTTAATCTATAGATACAGTAATTCTATCAAACTGACATGGATTGACTCTCAAGGTGGTGCGTTAAATAGACACTATTTAATAAAAATCGGTATGTTATGAAATCATGGATTGTTATGAATAAATTCGTTAAGGCAATTTTATTTAATATGGTTAATTTCATTTATTAAAAAAATAATTTTTACTTTTTATTTGAACATTTTAAAGGAATATTTATCATCTACAAAGCAACGCATAGAGAGGAGACCGAGGTAAAAGCTTAATCCTATATATATATATATATATAATATATATATACCATACATATAAGTTGGGACTAACACAGCATTATGAATTACCATACGTGCCTTTTTTGATACATTCTGGTTCTTCACAATAGAGTGTAGTGCCCCATTCACTCTATTCCCTGCATTTACTCGTCGTTCTATATCGTTATCATATCTACCATCCCTGCTAAATACACATCCCAAATACACAAACTCACCCACTTGCTCAATTAACTCTCCTTTTATTCTTATTTCACATACCGTTTTGCTTTCCTCTCTTTCAAAAACCATCACTTTCGTCTTACTTGCGTTCACTTTCATTCCCCTTTCTTTTAACGCCCAGTTCATTAATGTAACCATCATTTGCAACTCAGCCGCCGATGACGCAAATATGACTTGATCATCGGCATACAAAAGGCATTTGACGGTTAACTTGCCCATTCTTAACCCACATTCTTCATCTTTCAAAGTTTGCAAACACCTGTCCATAAATAGGTTGAACAGCCAAGGGGAAGCCACACAGCCCTGTCTGACACCCTTTCGGATGCCAAACCAGTCCGAGTAGACCCTATTGATCCTAACAGAAGCACTAGAATCCCTATAAAGAGACCTCAATGCCTGTATCAAACCAGCGCTCAACCCATATGAGTCCAGTGTTAGCCATAACACATTCCTGTCCACTCTGTCATAAGCCTTTTCCAAGTCCATGAACGCCAAAAAACTTTCTGGTTTTTAGCCAAAAACTTCTCCGCAATCATGCGCATGGAAAAGAATTGATCTGTACACCACATCCCCTTTCTAAAACCCGCTTGCACATCCCAAATTTTTCCATCAGTTTCATATAGTATAGCATACAGTTTACCCACAATACTAAGCAAGCTGATACCACGGTAGTTTTTGCAGTCCTGCTGTGACCCTTTTCCTTTATATATTGGTACTATAATTGCTTTACACCAGTCATCCGGTACCCGTTTTAATTCCCAACATAAATTAAACAAGGTGTACAGCAGGCCTGCCACCACTCCCTCTCCGGCCCTTAGCATCTCGAGTGATACTCTATCATATCCAGCTGCCTTACCTACTTTCATGCTTTTCATTGCTTTCATTATTTCATCTACACTTATCTCCATACCGCTTTCCACTTTTTTCGGAATTTCTTGTTTATTTAATTCAGACGACTCTTCACTCATAAACACGCTTTAAAAGTATTCCTTCCATCTGTTTAAATTCGAAACTTCATCATTCAGAATACATCTATTCTCGTCTCTTATAGCATTAATTATAGGCTGTTTTGTATTTCCCCTGGCAGTTCTTTAGAGTTTCCAGAACATTTTTATATTAGCCTGGAAATTATCAGATATCCTTCTATCATTCTTATCCGTTCTTTCTTTCTTTTTCCTTTCAACTACTTCTTTTACTCTCTTATTTAGACGTCTAAATTCTGCCTTTTTTCTTTCAATCTCATAATTCATACCACCAGAATTACCAGTTTTAGTTGCTAGTAAATCTAACCATGCTTTCTTCTTTGATTCAACTTCCACCCGCACCTCATCATCCCACCACAACGTATTCCTTTTCCTTTCATTTGTATTTGTTCTCTTACTTACACCACATACTTCGGTGGCTGCATCCACCAAACCTTTCTTAATATTATCCCACACAGTATTCAAGTCTAAAACATTCATACAAAACTCATTCAAACACCTAATATTTTCTCTCGTCTACATTTATACTTCTCTTTCACATCTTCATCTTGTAACTTCTCTATTCTTATACGCTGTAACGCAGTGGTAGACACAGATGTCCGATGCCGCCAACGCTTGAAAAGACCATTAATTCGACATAAGACCAAGTAATGATCCGTCCCTACGTTGGACCCCCGGTAAACCCTTGTATCTACGACTGCGCTCCTCATTCTTTCATCCACAATTACGAAATCTATCATGCTTCTATCATCACCTCTTTCCCATGTATACATGTGAATCTTCTTATGACGAAAAAAATATTCGTCACAAAGAGATTCTTTTCAACACATACGGTGAGGAGGTCTTCACTATTCTCATTTATACATACTTTCATCACCAAACGTTCCTAATATCCTTTCATAACCAGACCTCTTCACCCCAACCCTTCCATTAAAGTCTCCTAACATAATAATATTTTCATTTTCCTTACATTTTGTATATACATATATATATATATATATATATATATATATATATATATATATATATATATTTGTGTCGTTTTTTTAATTTCAATGAATTTTAAATCACAAAGATTATAAAAAAGTTTTCACTTGAAAAAATTTGTAATTTATTTGTAATTCATAACATAATACGTCCCTGTAAAGTAAACACCGAGTGACCGCAAAGTTCGTTATCTGTGAGAACGGTTGAGTTCCACAATGTCAGGAGGGTGTTCTGGTGTAAATTAAATTACCTTACTTAGTTCGCCACTTGTGTTTAACTAAAGAAAAACAAACAACAAATGCAAAGTTCAAAAAAGGAGCAACGCAGAAATTTCAGGAAATAAAAATGTTTAATGCTTTTCTCATTATGCAATATTTTTAAAAAAAACATGAATATATTTAATTTTATACGAGGAATGATAAAGTATTCTGTGGATCACATCAAGCCCATTTACAATCATGGATGGTGTGCTCATTGACACCTTTGCTTGTATAAAATATTTTCATGGGTATGTCACTATTAGATCTTTTCTCCCACGTGTATAAAAATATTGCATCTATTAATTACCCCTATAAATATCCATTTTCGCATATATCAATGATACAGCCTATTTTTACGTGGTGGTGGAACGGTTGTAGCTCGAGTGGGTCGGTTCGACCGGGTAAGAACCACAGTCTCACACAATACCAGCGTAAAATAGCAGCTTAATGCTATTGTGATTCATATGGTATGTGTAGAGAACCGGAGACCTTTTTTACTGGAAACGAGGTATTCCATCATAGTCATCGGGGGTAGCAATCTGAATTTTAATTCTTAATCAAGGATAGATGTAGATGTCTAAGGGTCACAGCAACCATCATCAGGTGGACTGAGTGCTCACTTATTACCCTAATTCTATAAAAAAAATAGTTTCATTTTTGAGCGTATCTTTCTATTTTATTATATCTTAAATGCAAAAAAATTGAGGTTTCGTTGTTGTACTGCACACTATGTCCGCTCTTCATGATACAAGAATTGCTTTAACAAGCAATATGTTATTACCGTAAATTTAATTCCTCTGTCGGAACGCGGAATGGTGTCCTATAATCGGACACAAATGTTGCAAAAACTTTTCAAATTGTTAGTTTTACAGGCAATATTTGTAAGAAAATATTTTTATTTAAAAAAATGATAACATCTCTATGATTTTCTCCTATATCAAACAACATCTAGATACATAAAATTATTTGTAGGCCGTTAAAATACTTATGTGCGGGATTGGAAACCCGCGGCTTTTAGTGCTGCATGTTAATGTTAAACGCTGAACCACGGAGCGGTCGGATAAGACGGACGAATAGAACGGATAAGGAAGTACTGTTTTTTTTTAAATAAAATATATGTGATAATAGGGAGGCCAATAGACATCTTCATCTATCCTCGATTACGAACCAAAAATGTAGATGCATTGTAACTTTTTAGAATCTCTCGTTAACAGTAAAAAGCGTCTCCGGTTATTTGTGCATTGATTAGTCCAGTGATATACTTTCTAGAAGCTACATTAAAACTTCGACTAAATCTGTTCAGGGCACCCCTGTTCCAAGATAAATGATTGCTTGCGATCAAAGTACCTACTTAGACGCGTGTAGTTGCAGAACAAGCTGGAGGAAAGAACTCGCTCATTCGCTTCAAGTATGTTTTAGGAGAATTCAATAAAATTGTAAGGAGTATATATTAAAATTTTAAGCTGTGAAAATTTAGAAATATTAATGAATATATTACAAACCTTTTTATGTAGGATAGGGTGACAAACAAGCACACAGTCCACCTGATGGTAAGTTGTTGCTGTGGCCCATAGTCATCTACATCTATCCTCATATGCGATTCAAAATAAGGATCCGTTGTCACTCATGAGGACTAAGATGGAATGCCCCGTTTCCAGCAAAAAGGGTCTCCGGTTGTCTACACTCACCATACGAAACACAGCAGCATTAAGCTACTATTTCACGCTGGTATTCTGTAAGAGCGTGGTGCTTCCCCGGTCGAGCCGACCCATTCGTGCTACGACTATACTAGTAATATAACTGCAGCATGGCTCTACCACGTACTTGTTTTAAGTTGACATTTTAGTAATATATATATATATATATATATATATATATATATATATATATATATATATATATATATATATTCTAAAGCTTTAAATATAAAGAGTTCTTATTGCAAAGGATATTACAATACATTAAACATTATTTCAAATATAAGAATGTGGACATAATGAGCTTCATTACACTTTTCTGCTTATTTATATATTTTATAAAGTTAAATTGTAACTGTTAGGAGCGCAAGTGAGTTTCTTGCTGTTTCTTCTCACAAGGTCTCTTCGCAGTAGGGCGATGAATCAAATAGAAGCAATGGCTTAGCTATTTATTTTCAAAAGGTGCTTTGTAAAGGCCAATTTTGAACATATTTCCATAGGTTAACTTTGACATTGATTCTGTTGCATCAAAAAAAAAAAATTGAAATAACGTTATAATCTCAAACAAATCAAACCTGTTCTCAGCAATTTGCTAAAATAGTGTGGATATTTATGTAGTATTCGTCAAAAGTCTATATATTATAATTCAAAAAAGGCACCCTAGTAAAATAAAATAACACATAAATAAACCTATATCAATATAATGTATTCATGATACAGAACTTTCTTTTTGTAAATACCATTGTTTCATAGAATACAATTCGTATATCTTTCCATGGATTGGATTATATTAAATCAGTTGCTTATTCACATTAAACCTATTAAAAAATTATGCGGTTGAAATCGCAGGATAATTTGCGGAAATATTGCTATTAACCGCGCGAGTGCATCAAACAACTTTACTCTCCCGGTACACAACAAATTAACGAAAATCTGCGGAACGATCACCTAATAACGTAATGAGAATTTACGGAATCAATTGCATCGTGAAACAAAATTTTTTTCCTTAATCTGTTATTAAATATTTGTACTGAAATGTATCATATTATTAACCCAAACCATTAATGAAATAAACGCTCGTATTAACATAGAAGTAGGTTTGATAATCATCAAGGAGTGAATAATGCATAGGAAGGATAGCGATCAGGAAGGCAGAGAGAGTCAGTGCAGAACGTATTTCCGTTTTGTTGTGACTTCCGATGGACTCACATCCGAACAATTAGCCTTTCCCATTAAATTAATAAAATATATGCAACTCTTCTGAGCATAATAGGTAACATTCATAGCATTGCAGCATGATGCAATAAAGACGCATTTGTTTCATAAACGTAAGAACACTCAGCATTAACTACGAGTACTCACAATACTGAAAACAGTATCAACAGAATGTCGTTTGATCGTGAAGTTACGATATAAAATATTCTTGTCCACTACTCTATATTTTTCCGTGGGTATCGTAAAATGTGACAGAGGGAATCGATCAGGAGGGCAGCAGCATCCTCCTAATAACATCTAAAAAATTAAAAAAATATTTCCGTTGCCAATCCACCTGCCATTCGTGGCAACTATGGCAATTATCTCCTATGATACAATCAATGGGGGAGGATTATGATTCAGCGGTGGACTTTTAATAGGCTGTAATTTTAACGTTAACACCAGATCTGTAAGCTTAAGCAACAAGGGCCCAGCTATATCTGCAGTCCAAACAACTGGTTACAATTGAGAAGGCAGCCTCGTATAGACAAGCTTTGTGTATGATGGATCCTTATTTGAAGAAGTGACAACCTTGTAAGACATTCAGGAAGTCGATGAATGCAAGTGGCCTTTGACAATGTTTTGTGGTATTCCTTGCGGAGCCCTTTGTTCAGTATTGAACTTTTAAACAGGAGTAATGACGATAATGATTATAATAATGATGATTGAGTAGTTATCCACTATAATAAAGATATTTGTGATCAACTCTCAGTGTCAATTATCATGGAGGCATTGGTTTTACTAGGTAAATACAGAAAGGGAACGGTCTATCGCAGTAAAGATAGGGTGATATTACATAAGAAACCTAAATATACAAAAGTTTTTTTCTCTTATATTCAAAAAAAAGAGTGAATATTTCATTTGCTGATAGGACTTACACTGACGGAAAGGCAAACCTCGAGATAACTACGGATCATTTGTTTCTTTAGAGCTGGGCTCGACCTCGTAATGGACAACGAATTACGGTAAGGCGATACGGTCAGTTAGTGTCGCTGTGAGTATAAGTATGATATTCATTTGCCTTATGTAATAGGTTACTGAGAATTGTTTATCAAAATCAGATAATCATAAAACATTAATAAAATAATATATGTTCCAGTATTCCATAAATATGAAAATATAGTTTTTTCGGACAATAAATTTCAAAGATAACTTCGGGCCCCGGTTTGTGATTATTATATTTATTTGCACTGATAATTTACCGTGTAGTGGTGGTGTAAGAATATCTACTAGCTCGTCTTAATAGCACGCAAATAGCCCCCTGAGTTTATTAGTAGCAAGTTATTTCAATAGTACAGACAGACAATACGACTTTATTTGCATGTGTAGATTACATGTAAAGCAAAATAAGTTTAATGTTTTTTTTTATTTACCATTCCATACCATCTTGTTACGAAACGAAAAAATGGGAAAAGTCCCATTCAAAGTTATTTGGCTGTTTATGAGCGGTCCGTAAAATACTACTTCTTTGTAGGCTTCTGATGCACAGAAAATTAAGTGTGGATTTTTATCTAGGAAAAAGTAATTTGCGAAAAAACAGAAATGTATCGCACAGTTGGACTTAATCGATTATTTAGAAAAAGTAACTAAGTTAATACCGACCTTGAAGTTACCTTAATTTAAGTTGGTAAAAGTGGCCGGGCAATTGCCACTTTTTCACTGATCCGTTGGGGTGTGTCGGTTACTTTAGTCCTACTGCGTATATCTTAAGAAGTTTATCACGCACTAAAACTACGAGCATAGCCCTCTTCATAGCTTGCTGAGCCATCTTGAGCTTCTCAAAACCGCCAACAGTGAAGGACCACGTTTGGGTCATCACTGGCATTACGATCTGTACATACGACTTAAGGTTCTGAGAAATATAGGACAAGAAGATTTGTCGTAGTTTTCAAAAATCAGTTAAGCCGAGTCAGTTTCGGCAGTTGAGCTCTTGGTGCAGAAGTTAGACTCCTCGGATGTTTTTGGACATTTTGTCCCAGTTTATAGGTTTACAGCTTCGATTCTTACGAGTACGAGTAGATATAAAAATCTATTTAGTTGATCGTTAAAAATTCTGAATTATTTGAAATATGTATACGCAGAAATATTTAAATTTTTATTATAGAAATATTTAACGTATTCACCGGCGCTGCAGTTGGAAGCCATAAAAATTCAATCGTGCATTTATTTTGCATTTATTATTTGCAGTTTGATCAGTTAAATTATTATTGCATGTTACTTAAAGTTGGGAGTGGCAGAAGAAGTACCAGATTTGAATGAATGTTGTAGAATGCGGTCACTAGGAATATGTTAGTGATGACTCTAAATGACAGAGGGAGGAATCGTGTGATAAGAGAAAAGTGTGATTTGCATTTTTGCATTTGTATGAAATGAAAAATATTTATTTCGTCAACGCTTAAAGTGCATAACACTCTACAGCAGGCGAGAGAGAGAGAGAGAGAGAGAGAGAGAGAGAGAGAGAGAGAGAGAGAGAGAAACTGAAACAGAAGACGAGCAGCAATATATATTCCTACCTGGTGCAGTGGCAACTATGGCGAAATCCTCCATCGCCCATGTACATCAGTGGACTTTTATTTTTTATTTTTTTTTTGCGCCCGAAGCAAATAAAGGGCTACCCTATACGTAGGGAGGCGGAAAATGCATTACGCATACCACGATAGCCGGTCTATCGTGGTTATGAGGGACTCACATCCTACCGGGGACCTAAGTGATACCCTCTAAAAACCGCCTTTAGGGACAGGCAACTGGCTGATTAAGCTTTATTGTGCCTTATCGTGAGCGACCCTTTTTTGGGAAAAGAGGGCGCAGGCGGCTACGAGCCGCTGAGAGAGTGCCTACGAAGGCAAATTAATTATGAGTGAGTAATAATTTAGTTTAATTAGAGTTAGCCTGAGCCGCCAGGAGGTAGTTCAGGTCGTTAGTTAGTTTATTAGGCGGGTCCGAGAGAGAGTTTCTCGGCCTGCGGACTCGATAGCGAGAAGGGGGTGGGGCTGCATAAGTAGCTGCCTCACGAATTAAATGATTTGAGTGCGACTCTGAGGATTTGAAGAAGTTCTCAGAGAGTTTTTGGAGAAATTGTTGGATTGTGGGAAGCTCTAGGTCCCGATGAAGGTCAGCATTACGGACGTACCAAGGTGCGTACGCAGCTCGACGACAGAAAAGGTTTTGAACTATTTGGAGTTCATTAATAATTTTAGGGTTGGCGTGGGCAAAAACGGGCCCCGCGTATGACATGACTGGTCGTATACAGACCTTATAAAGGGTACGCTTGTTTCTAAGGGACATTTTACTGTGTCGGCCCAACATACTGTTGAGCCTACTCAGATAGAACCGTGCGTGACGGGTTACTCTTTTGACGTGGGGCCTGAAAGTGAGCCCTGTATCTAGAGTGACACCTAAATATTTGGCGGTCGTATGCCAGGGGACTGGGGTCCCTAGCATACGTATTGGTGGAGTGTTTTTGAGACGGCGTCGTTTATAATCGAAGTGAACGGCGGAGCTCTTTTCCGGGTTCACATCGATGCGCCATTTTTTGAACCAAGCTCCTAGGTCATCAACTGACTTTTGGATCTTGTTCCGTATGAAGGGTAGTGAGATACCTTTGCAGTAGATAGCAGTGTCGTCTGCGAAGAGGGAGAGCTGAACACCTTTCGACGGGATGGGAATGTCGTTGGTGAACAGGATGTACAGCAGAGGAGCAAGTACTGAGCCCTGAGGGACACCAGCCTTGATAGTTCGCTGTGAAGATAGCGTGCCTTCGTGTCTAAAACGAAAGGTACGATGCTTTAAGTAGGAGGCCACGAGACGTACTAGACGATCGGGGGAGACCTATTTTGTAGAGCTTGTAGATAAGGCCTGTATGCCAGACTCTATCGAAAGCTTTAGCTATGTCGAAAAAGACCGCGATGGTCTTATGACGACCAGGATAAAAACCGCTGAGGATATATTCCACAATACGGTGAACTTGTTGGGGACATGAGTGTTGGGCTCGGAAGCGGAATTGATGGGGAATGATAAGAGGGTCACCGTCTGTGGGAAACAGAAAGCGCCTCATACGTGTTTGGATGACTCTTTCGAAGAGCTTGCCCATTGCCTTGAGGAGGCTAATGGGGCGATGACTGGAGGGGAGGTTGAGAGGCTTGCCTGGCTTGGGAATTCCAATCACAGTTGCCTCTTTCCACGTAGTGGGAAAGTAACTAAGGTTGAAGCAGGCGTTGAAGATAATAGATAAAAAGGTTAACACCTGCTCAGGAAAGTGTTTTAGGGCTTGGTTGGAGATGCCATCCGCGCCCGGAGCCTTTTAATCTTAAGTCCTTTGATGAGGGATGAAATCTCATCATTGGACACAGAGATAGGTTCGGAGGCCGTAGGGGGTGAGTTCCGGCGGCGGACCTCATCCTCCACTGCCTGGACGTGTGAGGGGTCGACGGGTTGAGAGCTAGGAGAGCATTGTGCGGCAATGCTATCTGCAAAGCACTCAGCCTTTTCCTCGTCCTCGAAGGCAACCGTGCCGTCGGGACGGGAGAGAGGGGGAGTGTGGGTGATAGCGTCTATGCGGAGGGCTCTGGCCATCTGATAGTACGCTGTATGAGATGGAGAGATATTCTCCATGAGTTTACTCTTTTCGAGGTCTCGAAATTCAGAGAGGCGGAAACGGAGTTCTCGTTGAAGACGATTGGCCGCGCGCCTATATTCGGGGGTGGGATATTTTGCTGCTCTCCGGAAAGCAGCTTTTTTGGCTTTTAGTAGGTTGCTAATATGTAGAAGAAGCCCACTATTGTTAGCAACCGGGACGACCCTTTCGTTCTCCTTAAGGGAGGATTTAATAAGGGTGGAGAGTGAATCAACTGCGGTGTCGATTTTTTCGGGACTAAGTCCGACGGTAGGGAGATGGTAGAGTCCTGTGAGTCCAGAGCTTTAGCTAGGGACTCCTTTAATCCCTTCCAGTTAGTGATGGTTTTCGTGTGTGTTGGGGGAGGTGGCTGATGGCCAAGAATGAGGGAGACCGGTTGGTGATCGGATCCTAGATCGTCTAGTGTCTCGATTGCTCTGAGGTTGAGAGAAACTTCTTGGAGTAACGCAAAATCTAGTACATCGGGGGCGTGATCGGTGTTATCAGGAAAGTGAGTAACACCGAGGGGACTATAGACGGTAATATCAAGAGACTGCGTGATATCGAGCAGTATCTTGCCACTAGGGGACGTAGTAGGGCATGTCCATTCAGTATGCTTGGAGTTAAAATCTCCAAACATAATGACTGAATTGCCTAAAGATAAAATGGCCTCAAAATCTTTTTTGAGGGGAATGTAACAGGAGGCTATGAGGATGGACTGATGTCCAGTCATAGCTAGCCTGCATACCGTGGCTTCCATGTTGGTAACCTGCGGAGTAGAATGGACTTTTATAGGTTGTAATGGTAATAAATATAATAACAGCGTTTCGGTACTTACCCCTCGACGTTAAAATTTAGAACTTTGATTGTCAAATGTCTATTTTTTCTAATCTTCTACCGTTTAATGAGCCGTGGTAGCTCAGATGGCGCTTGCTGTAAATCTCACAGTACGCGAGCAACCCGGGTTCGATCCCCGTGTATTAGTGCAGCGCGTCGGACACTTCCTTGCTACCTTCAAAAATGGGAAGTCTGTGTCCAGCGGTAAGACGTATATAGACTGTAATTTTAACTTAACTTTTTAACTACCGTTATAAATGAAGTTTTTCTGACCGGAGAAGAAACACCAAAATAAAATCTGATGGTATACTTTTTTTGTATTTTTTTAAAGAATATATTTTACTATAATATCGCATATAATAAAAAATTATATATAATTATTATCAGTAATTTATGTTTTGTGATACCCTAAAAAAGTAATTTTAACTCATTTGTACAAAGTGAACCCGAGTACATAAGCCCCTACTAGCAACATCTGTCCTTAAATATGATGCATACGGCTGCCATCGCTCTCCTCAATCATGTTAAAGGGGAGTGTAAGATCCAACACATAAAGCCAGCGCAAGAAGGGTTCTCATAAATGACATGAAAGTACTTATGATAAAAACTACTTATGTTTGTTGAAGTAAGTACTTTACACCTTTACAGTGATGAGTTTTCTTTTAAAAAGACAAAATAAAACAAAAATAACGACACGTGTGATCTAGCATACATACGTAGTCACTGACGTTTGTGATTAGAATGGACCGTGCAGTGGCGGTGTAAGAGTATCTACTACCCAATATCCTTCCGTGGGTCTTCGTAAGAAGCGACAGAGGGGAACAAAGCAGCTGGTGGGCATCAGAGTCTTTCTAAAACACCTAAGAAGTTAAAACTACAATATACAACCCAATTGCTAAGCGTGTAACTATGGCAAATATCCCCCTCCCCCCTTACGAGGCCATCTACGGGGAGGCCTTTGTTCAGTAGTGGACTTTGATAGGTAAAAAATGTTAAATAAATTTAAATAATTTTTTTTAATTAACTTTGTCAATTATTTACAAGAAGTTTTTTAAAAAGACCTAAGTGAGTGTTTGCCATTGAGGTACAAAACTAATTACAACTTTTTAGTCGATAACGTTTTATAGGTATAATTTTTTTTAATAAAGACAATTATGTTTCTCTAGAATGTGAATTGAGACATCAAATTCAAAGCTCTCTAAAAATTGTCCTCAATTAAAACGTGGTAGAGCCCCGCTACAGTGTTGAAACATTTCTTATACTATACGTTTATACAGCGCATTGCATATTCTTAGTCGAGGATAGATGTCTATCGGCCACAGAATCCACTTACGGTCAACTGGACTGTGTGCTAATTTATTACTTTTTATTCAATTTAAAAATAAGGCGTAATTCAAAAAAAAAACCCAGTGTGAACGCCACTCAATAAATGTTAATACTGCAGTCCGCCCCACAGTGTCGCAATGACGACACTCTACCTCAACCTCATGTCCGGCCAATTAGTAAGACGAATTGACTCAAATTATAACGAAGCAGACATACGTGCACACAGAAACTTTTAATTTTTTTAATTCTGAAAAATATGTTAAATAAATTCGTAAAATAATGAACTTTAATTAAACTTGAAATCCAAATATGAATGACAAGCTCGTGGAAACTGTCCATGCGGTCGGAGCTAAGTTCTGCAAGACCCGCCGCAGAAGAACACAAAAACTCTCCGATCACACTCTTAATCTCATGGCTGTTAGACGGGAGATGAGGCTACAATCGTCAACAGATTTGACAGCATACAGGCAACTGAAGAGACAGATCTCCAAATGCATGCGGCGAGACTTACGCAACTTTAATACTTCTCGTATTAAAGAAGCGATCGAGCGGAACCAGGGCTCCAAAGTCTTTGCCAGAGATCTGTCTGCCAGAAAGAGCCAACTGTCAAAGCTGAAGACTGAGTGTGGCAGCATCGTTTCCGAGACACCTGAGATTTTGAAAGAGATTGAGAGGTTCTATGGGCAGCTAACATCATCGTTGGAACCACATGCAAGTGTGAGTAACGATCCAAGAGCAAGTCTTATCCGACACTATGCCGATGATATCCCGAATGTCAGTCTAAGCGAGATTAGAATGGCTCTCCAGCCAGACCTTAAAACGGCAGGGCCCCAGGCGAGGATGGAATTACAGCGGAGCTTCTGAAATCGGGTGGAACACCGGTACTTGAAGTCCTTCAGAAGCTCTTCAATTCCGTCCTCCATGGCGGCACTACTCCAGAGGCGTGGAGCAGAAGTGCGATGGTCTTGTTCTTTAAGAAAGGCGACAACGCTCTCTTAAAGAACTACAGACCGATTTCCCTTCTGAGCCGTGTCTATATGCTGTTTTCGAGAGTCATTACGAATCGTCTCGCACGCAGACTCGACGACTTCCAGCCTCCCGAACAAGCCGATTTCCGGAAAGGCTTCAGTACCGTAGACCACATACATACCCTGCGGCAGATTGTACAGAAAACTGAAGAGTACAATCTGCCACTTTGCCTGGCGTATGTGGACTATGAGAAAACCTTTTATTCCGTCGAAATTTGGGCGGTGCTACAGTCCCTCCAGCGGTGCCAAGTTGACTGTCGGTATATCGAAGTGCTGAAGTGTTTGTACAGTAGGGCTACGATGGCTATCCGAGTACAGAACCAGAGCTCGAAACCTATCCAACTGCAGAGAGGTGTAAGACAGGGTGACGTTATATCCCCGAAACTCTTCACCGCTGCATTGGAAGACGTTTTCAAGCTACTGGACTGAAAAGAATACGGTATTGACATCAATGGCGAGTAAATCACTCCCCTTCGATTTGCCGACGATATAGTCCTTATGGCAGAATCGCTGGAGGACTTAAGCACTATGCTCAATGACCTCAATAGTGCCTCCCAACGGATAGGTCTTAAGATGAACATGGACAAAACAAAGGTCATTTTCAATGTCCATGTCACACCTATGCCGGTAGTTGTTGGGAGCACTATGCTCGAAGTTGTTGACGAGTACGTTTACCTGGGACAAATAGTCCGACTAGGTAAGTCCAACTTCGACCGAGAGGTCAATCGACGGATTCAACTCGGCTGGGCAGCGTTCGGGAAATTACGACATATATTCTCGTCAGGTATACCTCAATCTCTAAAAACTAGATTGTACTACCAGTGCGTGTTGCCAGTGATGACTTACGGATCTGAGACGTGGTCCTTCACTGCTGGACGTATGAGGACGCTCAAGGTCGCTCAGCGAGCTATGGAGAGGGCTATGCTCGGAGTTTCTCTGCGTGATAGACTCAGAAATGAGGATATCCGCAGTAAAACCAGAGTAACCGACATAGCCCAATGGATTAGTAAGCTGAAGTGGCAATGGGCCGGCCATATAGCTCGAAGAACCGATAACCGATGGGGAAGAAAGGTTCTTGAGTGGCAGCCTCGTACCAGTAGGCGTAGTGTAGAGCGACCCCCACTAGATGAAGTGACGACCTGGTAGGATATGCAGGAAGTCGATGGATGCAGGTGGCTCAGGACCGTGCTTTGTGGCATTACTTGGGGGAGGCCTATGTTCAGCAGTGGACTTGTGAAGGGCTGTAATGATGATGATGAAACTTGAAATCATACAAAAGTACTAATTGATTACAACATATGCTGAACATAGGTTTTCATCAAGAAATGTCGCAGAGCGCGGTCCTGAGTCACCTGCATTCATTGACTTTCTGCATCTTTTACCAGGTTGTCACTGAATTATTGGGGGCTGCCCTACACTGATGGCTACACTGTTTACCGGTACAAGGATAGTCGAGAACTCGAGAACCTTACTTCCCAATCGGTTGCAGGATCCTCGATATATATATATATATATATATATATATATATATATATATATATATATATATATATATATATATATATATATATATCGACCTATACGTAGAACAAAGGTACATGTGAATATGGAACTAAATCATTATTATTGTATTTTTGAGTCTAAATAAACCTATTTATTTAACTAGTGAAATCATTTTTTTTCTTAAATTAGTAGGTCCGAAGATTGCAGTCGAATAATGGCACATATGGTTTTTCCCTCCAAAGAACAACGTTACGATTTCACATGTGTCACTAATCTCTGTCGGCATTGGCTCAAAGTAGCCGCGCGCGCAGAGTCATATATTCAATCGCGCCTATATTCTGGGGAAAGACGGTTGCGCGCACGTCTGTTCTGTACACAGTTTTTTTACGTATTGTAGAATTATAATAATAATAAAGTTTATGTATTTAAAATGAAAAGTACACGTTCTGAACATATGTTAAGTCTACTATTAAGACCGTTGGATAAAATGAATACTGCATCTGATCCTGCGGCAAAAAGTTATGAACAATTGGATTTCTCAGGTAAGTTAATCTAATATCTTATGTTAATTGTTATATTTTGAGTATAAAGATTAGTTTAGCATAATTATTTTTTTATATTTCTTATTAACAAAAGTTTTACTCACAACAATAAAGTTAAATGATCCCATGAGCACATAGACCTTTATTCCACATAGAATTTACCTTTTCTTTAATAAAAAAAAAACAAATAAAAATTAAGATGAATTTATGTCTATTAAATGTTTAATAAAATTTTATGGTAACATTTTAGTATTCACAAATGTGGTTATATATTCGAACATATTATGTTATTCCTCAGAAAATTACGTAAACAATACTGGTCTATGCACACATGTCACTTTGTTGGGGGGAAATTATTTTGAAACTATATGGTCTATGTGTAAATGTAACTTTATTCTTCGTAAGAAATTGAGATATACCTTTTTTCCAACTCAGAATTACCATGAAAGCCTGATAAAAATAATCTTATTTTTAGATTAATTATTTATTTAGGACTACTTATGATTAATATTAGTTATTTATTTGGTTTGAGTGATGCAATCTTTGAAATATATTTATTTTTGTTTTTAGAACATAACGTGGACAATCGCGCAGTTATTCCGCAATCTCCACTGCCGCAAGAAGCTGAGAACATCCATCAAGATATGGCTGAGGTATGTGAGGACGTGTTCGGTCCACCACATATTCCGCCCTACGTTACCTCCGACAAAACTGGCCTAAAGTCACTGCGTGCAGTTGAAAAATTTAGAGACATCAAATCTATCCCATTAAAGCCTGCAGATAGCGAAGAACCTTTGGCAATTGAAGTACCTTCCAGTTTTGAAAATTCACCCGAAATCGGCTTTGGAGACTTGCCTTTGGTTTCAGCACCTAATGTCTCGACTCCTGTGCCTTCGCCATTGAACTCACACGCAGATTGCTGTGATTGCTTTAGTTCTATCTGTGAGCATTGGACTCAGTCGCCTTCAGCTACTAACACATCTAGTGCACCTTACAATTCTAGTGATGATGAACGCTCTGCATCAACCAAGAAAAGAGTAAAGAAACGAGTACGCCGTACATCTGAATGGTCCGACGTCAAAAGAAAGTGCCTTAACAATATCGGTAAAAAATACGTAACCAAAAAGGGAAAGATAGTCGATGACAAAATTTTAGATGTACCGTGTAAATGCCGGTATCAGTGCTTTAAAAAGATATTCATGACCAAAGATACGATTGTTTTCAGAAGTTTTGGAGTTTAGGAAGCCGGGAAAAACAATGGTCTTTTGTAGTGAGGTACTCTAAAAAGGATCAAAAGAATAGATGTTTAAATCGAGAGGTACCCAACAATCGGAAATGTACATTTAAATACTTTCTGCCAGTATCAACAGCCAAATCAAACCTGAGCCAGAATGAAATGGTTAACGTTTGTAAGACTATGTTTTTGAACACGCTGTCCGTTAGTGGCAAAATTATTAAAACAGCTTGGGATAAATATGATGGCAGTACTATTATAGAAGAAGATAAGATAGGACGCCATGCAAACCACTATCAAGTAATAAAGCCTGACACGGTCAAAAGTGTATGTGACCACGTTAGATCCTTTGCTCCAATTGAATTACACTACATCTGCAAAACTTCGACAAAACTTTACCTGGATGGCAGTCGCAGTATCTCAAAGATATTTTAGCTATATAAGGAATGGTTTGATGCTTCGATTTATTCGAGTATGTCTGCTACTGAGCGACAATATCGAGACATTGTCAATAAGTATTCTAATTTGGGATTCTTCATTCCCAAAAAAGATCAGTGTGATACTTATCATGTTTTTAGAAACAGGACTGATCACACTGACCAAGAAAGACTGGATTATGAAAAATATTTATCCCATAAAAATTCATCTCGTAAGTTAAAGGATCTCGACAAACGTGATGCCATTGAATCAAATGGTACAATACTGGCAGCAGGTTTCGATTTTCAAAAAGTTTTATCGTGTTCTCATGGTCAGGTTAGTGTGTTTTTTTATAAGTGAAAACTGTCTTGCTTGTCTAAGCAAAGTAAAGTCTTTCACCATTTTTGACATGGGTAGAAAGAGGGCAGTTTGCTATATGTGGGATGAGACAGTGGCAAAAAGAGGGGCAAATGAAGTAAGCAGTTGTTTGCTTGACTATATAGAGAAGAATGTAAGAAATGGAGTTACAGAGTTCAGGTTTTGGTCGGACAATTGCGCCGGGCAAAACAGAAATCGTTATGCGTTCTTTCTCTATGTTTATTCGGCTTCAAAGTTTAACGTGACTATAAGACACCGGTTTCTCGAGAAAGGTCACATTCAGAATGAAGAAAACAGTGTGCACGCTCTTATTGAACGAGCAGCCGAGAAGAAAACCATTTACACTCCAGACGAATGGCGTTTGCTTGTTCACTGGGTCAAATGCACAGGAGATCCCTATGTAGTCCGTAACATGACACAAAATAATTTTTTTTTGAGCTAAAAGGTCACGTAAACAACAAAGTCTGGTGCAAAAATACGGAAGGCGTAAAGATTTCATGGAGCCGTGTCAGAGAGGTATTTGTAGATAAGTCAGAGCCTAATAAGCTACTATACAAATATGATCTCAGCGAAAATCATTATTTTACTGTTTTAATACGCTCAAATACACGCAATGCACTTTTTTCCCTACTCTAGAACTGACGTACAAAACACCTATCAATTTACCCAAAGATAAATATAAGGATCTCATTAGTTTAGTCGATTCTCGAATAATACCTTACCAATACGCAGATTTTTTTACCTCTCTGCCAGTGAGCACAAATAATATTAGCATTATCAATAGCGATAGTGAAGATGAATGATTTATTATTTTTAATGCTCAATCAACAATGAACCCTATCGCTGCGGTTAAAATTTAACTATAAAAGGAGAATGCGCTTATTGTTTTTATTTTCATTCATTAATTAGTATTTACACTATTTCATATTTGGATATAATATAATTTTATATGTTTGTGCATTGTGAAACTGTCACGTCTAAGTTTTATGTTTTAATATAATTAAAAAACTTTAAACTTTAGTTCAAAGTTATATGTCATACTCTCGTATTAGTTACCTACTTAAATTATTGTTATCGATTTTTTTTTATTACTATTTGTTATAGTTCCTGTAAAATAGGCTAGACGCCTAGTACTTAGTATGTTGATTTTGTAATTTTTGATTATTTTGTTCTTATTTGTTGATATTAAAGTTTATAAGTCTAATACACATTAAACATTATAGAAATAAGTGACATTTAGTTACACACTGAGAACTATTGATCAATAAAACCTTAATAACAAAAAAAACCTTTTATAATTTACTCAATTAGTATATACCTTTTTATCGTTAAGACCTTATGGTTGTGTATTTACTTATAATAAAGACATATGTGCGCATTTAACCAACAATTTTCCGAAGAATAAGGTTATGTGTCTATATGTGACCTACAGACATCCACAATAAAACGTCACATATGCATATAGGACAGGCTAGATTTTAAAATATAGTTCTTTAATTAACGATTTTAATGAATATCCATGCTTTATTATAGTCTATAGTACATACCAAAAAACTAATTGTCTAGTTTAAAAAACAAAAATGTTAGAGCGAAAATTGTGCAAGACTGTGTTCAAATCGCTCTCCTGTAAAGTAAAGGTTTTGCAAATGTTACTTTATTCTACGGATAGGTCGATATATATATATATATATATATATATATATATATATAATTTTATTTTATTTTACTATTTCTGAGAGAGACTCTAATATTTGTAAATATTATTTCCGAAGAAACGGACATTTACCACTGCAGCCTGGCAAAGTTCACAGAAGCGGCGCACAGGGTCTGTGAGTTTTTATTATAATTTTTTTTTCTCTTTCTTTTTTTCTTTCAATTTATATTTTTGTTTCTTAATTATAATTGTATAAGTATATATTTTATGTCAGTAGTTATATTTATCAGTTATTGTTTGGTTTTTGTACAGCATCGTCTTGGTTTTGTACTGTTATGATGTTACTGTTTTTGTGATAAATAAGTAAATAAAAATTTAGAATATTAACATGTCTTACACGCATCGTATCATATTATTATTAATAATATACCATATCTCTATTGTAACCTATTTGAGGCAGAAAAGTATATACTTAGTTAATAGAATGTACCACACGTATCATATTTTATATACCAAAAAATCTTTTGTCATTATCTGAAATTTATACTGAAGTAATCTGACTATTAAAAGTGAACAATTAAATCACCTTCGATGTACAATTATAAAGTCATTTTTCCGGTAATTAACCACAGCGACGCATTGTGCGCGGTGATTTGTAGCATACTAGTGCTGTGATGTATCTCGACAGTAGGAAAAGCTTGCTTTAGTATACCCTCGATTACAGGAGTTGAAACAACAAAATGAGAGATAAATATATTAAAATACATTATCACTGTAGTCCTTCTCAAGACTACTGCTGAAAATAGGCCTCTCCAAGTAATGCTAGAAAGCACGGTCCTGAGCCAGCTACATCCATCGACTTCCTGCATGTCTTAGCAGGTCATCACTCCATCTAGTGGGGGCCGCCCTACACTTCGCTTACCAGTACGAGGTTGTCACTCAAGGTTTTCCATCGGTTGTCGGTTCTTTGAACTATATGACTGACGCATTGCCACTTCTGCTTACTATTTCGTGTGGCCATCTGAATACAGATGGATAATATAAATAATAATTACGCAATATCCACCACACAGCCCCAATGTCTGTTGGCTGACTTCACGGCTTCGAAATATGTTTCATCACGATGTTTTCTTTCACCGTTAATTGGTATTTGTTCGTGTATAGATTTTCACATTATCTTAGTAAATTTAGAAAAATTATCTTAGTCATATGCACTACGTACTAAAACAGACACTTTTTATGGCACAGACTAAGTAAGCTTGAGAGCGGGCTCTGACGCGTGTTGCAAACATCCATGTCTCGATATCTCTTCTTATACATAGCACATATTTATTTAGTGAGAAGGTTATAATATATCTCAAACGTTATATTTAAAATGTGTGTGCCCTATTCTCATTTATATCACTAGACGATGTTCAGCAGCATACTGTAACGGTTAACAGTATATTGCTGAGCACGTGTCTCTCCTACTGTAGAAACGATTTGCTTTACTAGCCATGTGTACATTTATTATAGACTAGCGACACACCCCTGCTGCGCCTGGAACTATTAATGTCGCATCATTTAGATTTAAGATAATCAAATCGTCAAAGACCTTATATGTAATCAATTTTTTATATACTCATATAAAACTTCCAAATTTTTTTAAGGGTAAAATACAGCCTTGAACACACTTGGTATTGTTTCAATTAGTATTATTTCAATGTGTAGTGTTCGCGTAAATATAAGAAAACACTTGGTATTGCTCTCTGTCTGTTCATAAAATTGTATATCCATTGGTTCAGCCATTCCAGAGATTTAGCCCGGACGGAGACAGATCAACAAAAACAAATGACTGCCTCAGCTCAGTAAAAGACAGTCATTTCGATAATTAATAGAATCAGGAGTTACTTTACGAAACAATTTATAGGAAGATATTACGATGTTACAGACATTTCAATTACATTGTTCTGTATAGAATAGGAAGTAAATAGGCATACGGCTCACCTAATGTGTTTATTACCGCCTATGAACACCTGCAACACCAGAGGATTACTGACCTTTTGGAACAAATTAAATTATTTTCTTGAAGGTCGCTACTATTAGGGTAGCGCTATCTTTTAGAGGCTATGACGTATTTCCGCCGTTTCCCTCGCGCACTTTCAACCGTGTAGTAGCGTTTTAAGAATATTCACTAACCCGTATGGACACTTGAGTATCAAAGAGGCGACAGAGGGAAACTTAAGCAGAAGATGGGTGGCAATATTAATAAATAGCAGCGGTTGATAACTTGCTTGCCAAGCGGCAAAATCCTCCCTGGGAGAGAATCTATGGGGAACGCCTTTGTTTAGCAGTGGACTTTTATAGGCTGTAATCAAATGGATGAGATCACAAATAACAAACGTGGAAGTTATACGCTTGAGGTCATATTTATACAATGACATTTTACCAACAATCCGCTTCGCGCATCAATTCATTTTTACGTTATTGCACGAAACTGCATCAACATGCTCAAAATATTGGACAACGCAGTCTTCTGCAATAAAATTTTGTATATATATATAGGCTTTATTAATATCGCATAACGTAGATTGAGACATTGTAAAAATAATACCAAGAATATAAAAGTGTCGCATATCTGCTGATGCAGGGTTACAACCATTGGGACATCAATAAAATGTCATTTTTGTAACTAAATAATTAAATAATGATACGTAGATAAAATTATCAAAAGTAACATTAGAAAACTGTCTTGGCTATTTGTAACACTAGTTAAAATGATATATTACTACTCATATCCACAGGCTACCCTTAAAGTTAAAATTAAAGTTACAGTGACTATACGTACCACTACCAGGCACAGGCCTCACACATCACCTCCTCACATTTCGCCGAACTCCTCGAATTTCCGCGAACTTCATATGTTTTCGAATTTTTTTTATTTCTCAAAAATTCAGGATTCCTCACGATGTTTTCTTACGGAGACGTGGTTACAACGGCTCAGATTACCTTTACTAATATTAATATATATAAGGGCTCATCTACAATACGATAACTCCGATTGCAAAGAAAAAGTATTACTCTAATCCCTCTAAAGAAATATAATTTCAAAAATAGTAAGAACGTTTTATCCTCTTGTAAAATGCGCAAGCTGACTCAAGTAAAACTTCAAAGACATGATCCATCTTGGTTTTAGTTAAGTTGTGCCGAGCACGGCGCTGTGGGACCGAGCAATCACAAAAACTTGAACAGTTTATTTTGCATCCCGCTTTTGCTTGTTGCACTGTATAATAGTTTGAAGCAAAATGAGATTGCCGAAACATAGGACATCAGATTGATTTGAAAACTTCAACCTCATACAAGAATGCATATGTAGGAGCACTCAGCGAGCACGGATTGATGTGTGGAATATCAGAATACACAAGAATTGAAACAAAACAAAATATAATTACTAAATCTTGCTTAGACCACATCTTTGCCCGATTTCCCACCCTACATCAATTCTCGGCGGTGCTCGATGTTGTACTGGCCGATCATCGAGGTATTATTTTTTGCGTGCGTAGAAGACGCACCTATATTGCTCGAGCGTTCACACACTGTAACAAAACAACTAATTGATTACGAAATGTTTTATAAGGAACTTAAAAATGTAGATTGGTCAAAATCTAAGGATATGAATTCCCCAGACGAGATTCTAAATTTTATATATAGCTCTTTTCAAACGGAAAAAAATTCCGCAAGTAATATTAAGACCTATAAACTACTTAGAAAGATCCCCAAGCGGTTTAATTTACCCTGGATTGACGACAATATTACTCGTCTTTGTAATAAAAAGGACAAATTATACCATAATTGGAGAAATAATCCAGATAACTATAAGCTTAGACTATAATATAATAAAATACGCAATAAAGTCCATAAATTTCTCGAAGTCAAAAAGAACATATATTATACTAAGCAAATAAATAGTAATTTTAAGAATATTAAAAAAAATTATAATATAACCAAATGTTAGGGAGAATGAACTTGTCTATTGATGCGGCTATACTAAAAGCGTTCGATGCACAGGGACTTACCTCCAAAACTATTGCAGATAACTTCGCAAATAGCTTTGACATGGCGGTAAAAAGTAAAGTTCCTAATTGTAAAATAAAATTAATAAACCAAAATAATACATATAAAATCTTAGACTCCAGTATATTTTTTCGGAAAGCGACCCCCTGTAGTATTCATAAAATTATTAAAAATCTTAACTCAAGAAAGGCACCAGGTGCAGACAATATTGCGATTGCTGACATTAAAATGATAGGCGATCATATTTCCCCAACTATCTCTGACCTAATTAACAGTAGCATTAAAAGTGGTTTGTATCCCGATAAATTGAAAGAAGGCTGTGTCAGACCCGTACATAAGAAAGGAAAACGTGATGACTACTCGAACTATCGCCTAATTACATTACTTTCATCAATCGATAAAATTGTTGAAAAATTCATAAGCGATCAAATACACAAATTTTATAGGAATAACACTGTAATAAGCCCGTATCAGTTTGGTTTTCAATCAGAAAAAAGTACAACAGGACTCTTATCAAAATTTACTGATGAAGTGAATAGTCATCTAAATGAAAAAAGACAGGTACTTGCCCTATTTATCGACTTCTCACGTGCTTTTGACACTTTGTTACATGAACAGCTAGTGGACAGATTCGACAAATGTGGTATACGTGGCCCCTTACTTAATTGGTGCCATAATTTCTTGAAGAAACGAAAATCGTTTGTGAAAATTGAAAATAACTACAGCGAGCCGATGTTGATAGGACCTTCTTTTTTTTGCTGTTTGTTTTTTTCATATTTTGGTGCCGCTGTTTCTCTTTGTAAAATAGTTTTTAATCCCCCCCTACTTGGGGGCGTGGGGCCACAAACGTATCTTGGACTAGTTATTGACAGTAAATTAAATTGGAGCCAGCATATTGACCGTGTATGTACTAAACTAAGACAGTTTTTAGCAAATATCACTATTCTCAATAATCGCATTCCTTTTAAAATAAAGTTAATGTTATATAATGCACTTGCGGAGTCGCACATTCAATACGGGCTAAGTAGCTACGGCCGAACTTACAAAACATATCTTGACCAGATCCATAGTTTACAAGTAAGAGTATTCATTACTATAGTTCCAAATAAAATAAAAAATAAATTCAGGGATGACGTTAATGGTCTCTTTAAACATTGTAAAATTTTACCAATACATATAGCAAGTAAAAAATATTTTATCAAAAGAACAATTTTTTAATGAATCGCTAAAAATCCCGATTGAGCATTCTGTAAACACTCGAGCAATTTCTAAAAACCGTCTCAACGAGCCGCGTGCTAGCAATGCGTACGGTAAGAGAACATGTAGCTACTTAATACCTCGACTTATCAATAACTTACCATCAGAATTAGTGGACAATATCACTAAAAATAACATTAGGTGTAAACTAAAGGGTCACTCTCTTAAATTATTATAACGTATTTTGTAATTTTTTTTTGATTGTTTGCATATTTATTTCATGTCTTTTGTTTGTTTTTCCTTTTTTATAGTATAATACAACATAACGCTATATTATTTTATAAAATTGTAATCTCTCGATAGCTTAAGTATAAACCTTAGTAGTTTTTTTAAATGATATTACTACAAATATATGTAATGCTTGTTCATATGATAAATAAATGAAAAAAAAATATAGATAGTAAGTTTTTGAAGTCATGAAAATTTGTCATTACCCAAATTAAAGTATAAAAAAACTAATATACATTAAGAATAATTACACTGTGTTTAAAAAAATACATTCATCCATTACTGCCGGAACATAAGGCCTATATACTGCCTCATATTTTTCATATCTCTCAGATTTATAGTGGCTCTAAAAGTGCGTTATATCGCAAGTCGCGCCGGGTCGGCTTGCGGCTACGTGCAGTGGGTAGGAGTCATTCGAGTCGGTGCGAGTGAGGCGAACACATTTACCCAGCAGCGTTAGGCTACTATTTTACGCTGGTATTCCATGTCGAACCAACCGACTCGTGCTACAACTATATCACTAATATCTGCAGCAGTCTACCACGTACAATACGAGTACACTACTTAATACAGTAGACTAGAGTAGAGTATTCATTTTTCTTAAATTGTTTTCAATGTCAACCGTAAAAATTATTTAAAAAGCACTTTTAGCCCTGTTATTTGTCATTATAATATAAGTCCTCTCGCAAATGTGATAGTATCTGTACTTACAAAAAATTATTGTATCGTTTGTCAAGTTGTCGTAAATGCGGTTGCTAATCATGAGGTCCCGGGTTCGAATCTCTGGTTATTGGGTTTTTGTCTGAATTTTCAATAGGAAACAGGAGTCGGGAAGTTGGCGGTGTTTCATCCCTGTGTCTAAGAAAACACGTAAAGCCGTTAAGTCTTGCACCTGATCTCCCTCTCCGGCTGTGTCGGTTACTTTTCCATCGGACTATGAGAATAAGGGGATAGAGTCTGTCACTGTCCGCCGCGATTGGAACTCGGTCTGAAGGACATTATTATTAATTATTTTCTGTATCTATGAAAAAATCAACAAATTATGTGATGTCATTATAAATAAATATAAACAGGCTGAGTTTACCCTAGGATAACTAGCACCGGAGACGGAGACGAAGCGTGGGCTATAAATTTCTCAGTACGCTAGCAATCCCACATACAAGAGGAACAATTTACACTCAATAATATAATATTTAGTTATATGTGTAGGTTTAATTTTCATACTTTATAATAATATTGTTTGATATATGTTTGCGTGAGTTTCTTAATCAGACAGATTTCTGTTAAATTGTCCTATAAGAAAGAGCACTGTTGCCTGAGATACAAGCTTATTGCTTAGTTCAGGCGCAGATGCAAATATATATTGTTAAAAATTTCCTGAATAAAGAAATTTTTATTATTTTATTAATCAAGGTTTGACACCCGCTGGTGCATTTCTTAATTGCGCTTTTAAGTGCTGATTTACTATGAGATGCATGATAATACTCTCGGATGAACACCAAGTCCAGCAGTTGGTTAAAATATAGTCTGTAACTTTACCAACTTTAAATAGCATCTAGCATTCTTTACAAAAACATCAAAGTACGAAACTTCCACATTCTAACTGTACCATGTGTTTATGGCAGGTTTTTTCTATTAAGCGAAATACAGGTTATTCGAGCTAATGAAATAGGACGTATTTTTTCTTTTCACAAATTTGTGCCGCGGCGAAGCATAAACTAGTAAATAAAACGATTATTTAATTTGTTTGTGTTAATGATCGTAGTACGTGAATGTGAGCGGTTGAATGGAGTCAAGAGGAATTCAATCTAAAAAACTTATTCACTTGGGTTTATCGCTAACCCAGTAGCAAATAAAAGTATTAGCTTTCGTACTTTATACGTTTTTACACGTAGTACTCGTAGAGCCATAATGCAGTTATGTTACGGTTGTAGCACGAATTGGTTGGCTCGATCGTGGTACGACCACGCTCTCACAGAGTACTAGTGTAAAATGACAGCATAATTCAAAGTCGTTAGTGTAGAGATCCGGAGACCCTTTTTGTATGTGGGACACTCCATCTTAGTCCTCAGGGATGACAAGGCATCTGCATTTAGATTCTTATTCGAGGATAAATGTAGATGTCTATGAGCCATAGTATCCACTTACCATTAGGTGAACTGTGTGTTCATTTAACCGAGACACAGCAGCATTAAGCACCTATTTCACGCTGGTATTCTGTGAGTCAACCCATTTGTGCTACATAATATAGCTGCAGCATGCTTCTTGTCATCAGTGTAGCGATTAATAAGCTGAAGTGGTAATGGGCCGTTCGGGCTATATATTTTGAAGTACTGACGACCGATGGGAAAGAAAGGTTCTTGAATGACAGCATCGTACTGGTAGCCAAAGTTTAAGGCGGTCTCTCCCTAAATAGCGTGACAATCTGAGTTAAATAAAATTGACTTTGGTTTTGACTATGTAGGTTTTGATATTTGTCCTTCAATCATGCCTGAGCGGCTGGACGTATTTCAATAAAATTTGGCAATTTTTGACAAAATAAAATTTGGAATAGAAGTCAATTACGATTTGAAAAATAACAGGAATTTATTTCCTTCGAAGTGGGTCTATGCAGCTCTGCTCTGAAAAATCCCCGCGTATATTTCTAGCGATGCCAAAACGCGCACGCACTGTAACACAGCTGGACGCTCACACATGCAACTAAAATAAGATACATATGCGAGTTTTAGTGCATGCACTTGCAATAAGTTAATCATAATATTGACTAGGCTTCGGTGTTATTTGAAAAATACACAGCGCTCCATCTTTCTTTCGTTGTTAGTTTGAGCAGCTGATGTAATTATAATAAAGACGATAGTACAAAATGTAATAGCTTGTAAAATTTTCACGTTTTCTTCTTCTACTTAAATTTAGAGAGGTAAAAAATACGGCTGCCTAAGATATCTGATATATCAGTATGAAAACATATTTGCACGCGGAGTTTAGTAGAACGCTCCTCAAACTCATTAGAATTCCGCTACGATCCCAAAAATTATTTATTTCTTTCTACACTTGTTGATAGGACATAAATTGGAAGAGTCAAAAATAAATATTCACGCTCGTTTCTCTTTATAAATAATTAAACGATGTCACTAATTTTTCGTCGGAGCGGGGTACCGCATATGCACATTTTCGTCACAATGCATATTCCAAGATTTATGTCATTGTACCTTTTCTATTGTACTTAAGGAATGAATTATAAGGGCTTGGAAACGGTAAATGGCGAAGACTTCGAAACTTCGAGGCAAGCATGAAAGAGGTATATTTCAGAAGTGAACTTCTATAGGCTGTAATGGATGAATGAATGGATAACAACATATATTTTTTCTGACGTTTTGCAATCCATAACTTACATTATAGCTCTTATCTATTTTTTTTCTCTCTAGTATTTCAAAGTCATGTGAAATTCCAGCAAGCATTGGTACAGCGCCGCGACGGCCACTTCCTTGCCTTAAAACCGTCTCAGAAGTGATTGGAGGCCTGTGCACAGCAGTGGGAGGTTTATAAGTTGTAGCTTTACCAATTCTTTTTTATCAAACCCATCAATAAAACCTTTCGCGTACAAAATTAACAAATTCTTGTCTTTTATAAATGTAAAAAATCATTTAATCTCTCAAATTGCTTTTCAAGACAGACTTTGTAGCCGAATGGAGCTTGTTAATTATTTCTTCTCTAGTTCGATCGAGCTAGTCATGGTGACCTCGCTTGCGTCCTGAGTGTTAGTTTGTGTGACTATATTTAATTATACGCCTGCTTCAGTGAGCGTAAAAGTTTCTTATTAAAGAAGTTTAATACTCGAGTACGCATCCATAACAAACTAATTGAATTATTTTAATTATTGGTACGAAAGCAAAGTCAGTATTGGACCTACGATTCAATCGTAATTGCACGAATATGTTGGCTCGACCGGGGACAGACCACGTTCTTACAGAATGCCAGCGTGAAGTAGCAGTTTAATTCTGCTGTGTTTCATATGGTGAGTGTAGAGAACCGAAGACCCTTTTTTCTAATACATTGACTCTTAACCCACCACCCACAGTATCAGCTTACAATCAGGTGGACTGTGGGCTCGTTTGTCACTATATATTATCTCTATACATATAATTCATTCATTAATATAAAACATATAATATATAATATCTCTATGCATATAATTATTCCGTCCATGTATGCTTTCTATATAAAAAATGCACATGTTTAGCCTATATACGTAACATTGCTAGGAATGGGACTCCTTTTATTTCGATTATGTAGCAGGTAGTCAACCGCGCTGTATGTGGTAGACATTACCTCCACACTAGGATGTTTCGTGTATCGTGGGGGCAGTTTACATACATAAATTTCTTTTCTTAAACGGGAACGATTATTTTTAGGTCACAAAAATTTTTGTTCCGTGCGAAATTTCAACTTGCGTCTCTTAGCGCTGCACTTCATTGATAAGCCACAGCCGTCATGAATGTGGAATTCACATGCCTTTGAATAATTTTTTCTTATACAAGCAGGTTTTACTTCACGAAGATCGTTTAAATTTAGATTATTCTTAACCGACGAGGATGTAAGCGTAGGTTTAAGAATGTGAAAGAAATTAGTTTTTACAGATTTTTATCGCATGTATTAACTTATGCACCCGTGGTCGCAGGATTGCTGTAAATTACTCAAAATGCTTGGAATTTAAAATAAGTTAATAAACGCTATAAAATCCGTTTAAAGTATTTCGATTTAAATGTGATGTGTTCGCGTAAACATAAGAAATCATTATGAGAAAGAAGCGATATTAGTGTACTAGAATCATGATAAATGGTCTCTGAGAAGTCCGTAGTCCCTGCACACTGCTCTGGGTAACGGAGAGTGAGAGTTTATTTATTTATGTTTATGTTTTCAAAAACAAAATAAAATTGTAATTGTTATTTTCATTGGTGCCGGCGGTGAACGACCTTAGTTGCTCGAGAACTTTTCAATTTGCAGCTTCAAGGGCCATCCAATATCCCATTTTATCCCAGGGGCATCGTTAGAGGTGACAGAAAGAAACTAAAACAGAAGATCGACGGTGCGGTGGCGCAGTGGGTTCGCAATCAGTTACCGATTAGGGCCGCGGGTTCGAATCGCACAAGTATTTATATTACCTATAAGTAGTTTTTTCGGTTCTGGATGTTTGTGTTTATGTAATTTATTTATGCAAACTACCCCCACGATACCGGACAAAAATCCTGGCGTGGTGGCTACGATTTCTTAAGGAAAAGAAGACAAGCAGCAACATATTCCCGATAACAACTTAAAAATGAACCGCGAACAAAACTTTAGTCAACAAAATGTTTATTCCTATTAACATCGTGCACTGTTAAATTGACATAATTAAAAACCAATGTTTGTATAGAAATCGGGCATTAATCACAAACTCACGTAGTGCTTATCTAAAATAATCCTAAATAATTTACATATGTTTCTGACACAGAAGGCGTTTTGATGTAACATTTGTTATAAAAAATGTTATCACTAAACTGGTATTCCTCCAAACCTGTACTTGGAGTATTATATACATAATTTGTGCATGGATAGATCCAGATTTGAAAGAATATCAATAGGATATAGGTCATAGTTTGTGTAAGTACCGCGCGACATTCGAACCCGCGACCCCACAGCGATACAATCAAATTCTTAGTGATCCGCAGGTAGTCGTTATGTAGTTATAGATACAATCTCGTTCTTTTACGCGGTAGAGCCATTCTGCAACTATATTACTGGTAAAGAAATAACACGAATGGGTTGTCCCGACAGGGAAAGGACCAAGCTCTTACAGAATACTACCGTAAAATAGTAGCTTAACACTGCTGTGTTTCGTATAATGAGTGTAGAGAACCAGGAGAATCTTTTTTACTGGAAACGAATATATATGGTTCCGTATTTTTATGTATAACTACTTTTATTGTGTTTGGCCTTATAATTACTAAACATTAATAATGTCTTTGAAATTTCTTCCGCCATTCCTGCTCCGATATAAGATGCTCACTTTGAAGAAATATTCACAGTTTTCAGTTAAAGTTTAAAAATTAAATTTCTTACGTCAAAAAGATATTATTTCAAAATTTTATTTATACCTAACTTTCCCGGCGACTTCGTCCGGGTGAAATTTATTACAATTGAATTTCATAGGTTTTGATTTTTTTTTGCGCTGTTCTGTAACTCTTTGTCAATAATAAAAGGCGTCTAAATTACACCAGTAATATCATCTATTTGCCTCAGCTAATACGGAAATATATATAGATAAAGTATAGATAAGATATATATAGTAAAACCAGAGTGACCGACATAGCCCAACGGATTAGTAAGCTGAAGTGGCAATGGGCCGGCCATATAGCTCGAAGAACCGATAACCGATGGGGAAGAAAGGTTCTCGAGTGGCAGCCTCGTACCGGTAGGCGTAGTGTAGGGCGACCCCCCACTAGATGGAGTGACGACCTGGTAAGATATGCAGGAGGTCGATGGATGCAGGTGGCTCAGGACCGTGCTTTATGGCATCACTTGGGGGAGGCCTATGTTCAGCAGTGGACTTGTTAAGGGCTGTAATGATGATGATGATGATATAGATAAAAATTTTAAAAACTTTTTTATTATTAGTACCGCTTATATTTATATATACATTAAGTAAAAAACCTTTATTTTGAATGAATGAATAATATTTTTTGATCTTATTGACATAATAGAAAAAACTGAACTGGTTATTTGAATAAAAAAATAGTTTAAATAAAATTTTCGTATTTTTAAAAAGTACTAAAAAAGGGCTCGAAATAATACATTTTCTCACAAAAGAGGGAACTTGAAAAAAAAAGGAAAAAAATCGGACTGAAGACAGGACGCGAACCAAGACACTACGATTTCGCGACAGCTCGATATCCACTTGAGCTATTACGGTCATTAATACAGTGTCAAAATTTACCTCCTTATATTGTAGCAGTTTTTCATTGCCTGAAAATACGGACAAAAAGACATTTTCTAAAAATAAATCCTATCTAGATCGATTTATTGCCCCCGAAACTCCCCGGACACTAAATTTTATGAAAATCGTTGGAGCCGTTTCCGAGATTCCGATTATATATATAAAAATAAAAAAAAACTGTAGCAATTGTTTTAGTAAAATTCGTGACTAAAATCAAAATGCAACAATTTCAAAATTTTAAATTACGAACTATTTTAGCCTCGGCAGCCGTTACGAGGATAAGCCTGGGCATGCAGAAAGACGGATGGACAAAATTTTTATAAATGGTTACACGTGCCATAATGGCGTGCAAATAACTTCTCCATCTAACAGCCGGAAATTATACTGACTACTATATATCTATCAGAGTAGATCACAGAAATTCACGCACTCCTGCTTGGCAGCAGAAATATGTAAGAGGGTGTACCCATCTAGAAGAACTTTAGACAGAAAAATAGTGCAACGTTCAACACCACCAGAAAGAGTTCAACGTACAACAACGACTTACGGCGAATTCAAATTAAAAATTCATCAAACGCAGGTTTAAAAAACTGATATACATTGTGTTAACATTAGGAACAAATACAAGCTAATGATACCAGTTACTTAACGCCACAGTCAGTATTTTAATTCATGAGACAATGTATGGCTGTTATAGCAAAGTTCCTGTTATTGTATAGGGCTCTCTGTTACCGAGTTTTTTTTTATTAAACAAAATTGGTATAGAATATGGTGATTTTTTTTTATTATTACGTGGTCGAAAATAATCTCAGGGTGTGAGCTAGTCGCTTCCAAGCTGTTTCTTTAATAAGTTTTTCAGGTAATTGCACTACTTGTGTTTTATTTTTATAATTTTACTTTGCAAGAAAAGAAGTCTTTCGTACTAGTTCTTCCCAGGGCTGAAATTATTTTTCTAAATCAATGATACATACAGTAAAAATATAAATTCAATAAGAATTATTTATAACATACTATATCTAAAAATAAAATGTAAAATAACAGATTTTTTTGAGATGGAGGAGTTATTTGCACGCCATTATGACACGTGTAACCATTTATAAAAATTTTGTCCATCCGTCTTTCTGCATGCCCAGGCTTATCTTCGTAACGGCTGAACTAGTAATGAAACTTCACGAATGGATAGAGAGCAAAGCCAGGAGTGATATGGGCTCTATTTGGATTTTTTTAATGAAATGCAAATAATTATAAAATAAATCGTCATTGATGATTATTTTCAACCTAAATGACGCCTCATTAATAGACTCTGCCGAGGCTAAGGCCCACTTGCAATTAAATAAAAATGATTCTATTTTATTGTAATATACTTTTTGTTACTTAATACATGTAACAAAATAAAAATAAAATAGAATGAATATAGCCAATAACATATTCCGATGATAATTATTCATACTTTAATACGTAATAATACACAAATAGACTCCATTTATTGTCACTTTTGAGATATGAAATGCCCTACACCTGTTTACAAAATATACAATATATGAAATAATATTAAGGAATTGATGGATAATAATAACCCCTGGGAATAAGGTGATCACTACCAAGCTATTTGTAATATGATTTGTATAATCCATTGTGTAAAAAATGACCTGCTATGTATTGATTCCTGATCAGGATATGTGACACTCATAATGACTGAAAGTTCATCCAGAAACGTCATTCTCCATTTTAACTAACTGGTGATGTAAAATAGCTGTCGCCGCACGCACTTCGGTCTACCTACTATATTTGTAATTTAATTATTCTATGTAAAATAACGACTAGTGAATTAGTAGTTACATTGTTTCAAATAGCTCAATTATAAATATTTTAAGGATCGTGTTTTGACTATCCTGTTATTATTGCATTCGAGTTGCAACTGATTAATAACTGATTAATAATTAGCAATCATTGTTTTCTAATCGTTAGAAATTCTTTTTAAGCTATTGCATAGCTTCTATCGCGGGCCTTGAGTGCGGGAAAATCCAGAAATTCCGTAACGAAAAAAACCTCACGCTCTCCGACGGGCACGGAGGTGTGGCTTGAAGGCCGTGCATTGTCTAACGATGGTCTAACGTCGTTTCTTTTCCTCAGTCTTCGACACGGTGTTTGTGTATAAAGTGTTTTGAAATTTTGAATATCAATGAACAAAGTGCATTTATTATTAATGAAGAAAGTCACGAAAAAATAGTGAAAGAAAATGAGTGAGTACTCTATATACATACCTACATTTTATTATTATCACAAATGCAGTACTAATTTTGAATTGAAAATATAATACTGCTATAAAGATAACCTAAATTTTTGATATTAAAATGAGCGATATTAAAAGTAGCCCTCTTTATATACACACAAACACACACACGCGTATAGTTTAAATTCTCAATTTAGATTCTCAATATGTATATATAATATACTCGATTAACCGGACTAATTGTTGCCGTTAGGGATTCGGATAATCGAAAATCCGGATGATCGAATGTATGAAGAAAAGCGGGTTTTGTGCATTTGTAGTACATATGTACATACATAATGTTATGTGTTTATTAAAAACAACAATTTCAACGAAAATCAATGTTTATTAAGAAATTATTATTTTTTAATAAACATTGATTAAATTCCATGAAGAGATACAAATCTATATAACCATCCGTTACTTGCGACAAACGAGCCGCCGTCACCTAATTTTTTATTTAACTGTTATGCTTTTTCACAAAGCAAAGGGCCAGATATCATTTGCCCAGTTGATCGTTTTTGTAAAAACCAACAATACAAAGCGTCTTCTAATTGCCAATTTACTCGCGGACATAGGTCCTTATGTCCGGGACGGGGGTTCGTTAGCGCCTGATAGTAGATCGTCTTATCTCAAGCGATGTGAAGCGACGATTAGTGAGGTGCGGGAGGGGGGAGGCTAGCTGCATTTGTGCGCGCGGTCGGTCACCCCTAAAGTTGGGCGTTATAACATACAACATATAATATATTTCATTACATATTTTTAATCTTACAACACATTAGAATAATGAACCATTGACTGTTATAATATTATATTCATTATCGTTAGAAAGCGTCATCTGTTTACGTTTACGGTCCAACCGTCGCGTCGGCCGAGACAATGGGAGTCAATAAAATACTACCTACATTCATTATGCCACAAGGATTGCGTATAGCTTACACTAATTTAAACTCTAAGCTAACTTAATAAGAGCTTATTTTACTAACACTAAATTATAACGGTAAACAAAAATATATTATTTCCTTCATTAGTTGCCTGTTGTGCCTGTTATTTAATTTGGCTGTGACAATGACACTGTTATCTGTTAAATTATATACGTAATGTTTTGATAGCAGGTCCCCATATTACGTGAAAAAGCTATTGTTGTTTTTGTTTATTTTTCGTTAAACAAAACGCGAACACAGCCGACGACTGAACTGAACTAACCGCGTGTACAATGTAATATTTAAAACTGTTATAATATATTATAACAGTTTAAAACAACAGTTAGAAAAATATATTACAACAACATAAGGAATTAGAAAAATATAACAGTTTCGCCCATTTTTAGTCACCCCTGTTGGCATCGAGCAGAGCTAGGGAGCAGACGGCGGGGCCGGGCTGCACCCGGCTCGCCGCTAGGGCGCGCTCCTAGCTAGGCACGCGGCGCCCGCGCCGATGACGTTCTCAAGTCATCAAGGATCTCCTAGGTGTGCGTTGTTTGCAGTTAGCAGTGGCTGTAAATGACCGCCGGTACGACATACTCCGCCGAACGTTGAGTCCCGTGATTCCGTGAGGCGTCGAGGTCACCGGCCCCTAGGTGATTCTTGGGCACTTTATGCGCTCCGAGCATCCTGTGCCTAGTCGCGTCATAAAGTGCCACCGTTGCACTTCCCCCAACCCTTTTGCTGGCAAAAGGGGTAGGCAGTGCCCAGTAGTGAATACGCCAATTACGACTTATACTTCGCCTTCCGCGTCGCGCTTCGTGCCGAATCGGTCGGCAACTATTAGACAGGGCCAAAAAGAATACCTGACTGACTTAGGTAGGTTTTCGATATGTCCGATAAGGATAAAGGGGAGCCTCCACCTAAACCCAAACCCAGAAGACCACCCGACCGTCCTGGTGTACTAGACCGTCCTATCGCGTACCGCGACATATTTGATCCTGAACGGACTAGAGTAGTGTCCTCCTACTCTCAGATCCCAACAAGGAAACCCTCCTCCCCGGGTAAGGAGCCCGCACCGAGGACCGCGCTCTCGCCCATCGTACCTGGAGGTACGACTGGGCGGGAACCGTTCCCCCAACCCCAGCGGGCAAAGAAGACCCAGAGAAGGCATACGCCTCCAGAAACAGCAGCATCCCTCCAGGAGAAGAGGCGATGCTATACCACCAACTCCTCGGATTATTCTTCATCCGAGGAAGAATCAGACCACCAACTGAAAAAGCCGATTAGAAGATCACCTCCTAAATCGCCATCGCCGACTAAAACCACCCCCCCAGGACACCGGAACACACCAGCATGGATGCTGCTGATCTGGAGCAGGGAGGAGAAGGGTCATACGGATGGAGTGCAACCACGTATGCAACCCTAGCACCTAGCACATCTGCCGGACATTCACCATCCGCGCCTACCACCAATCCTTCAGGCCGGCCATCGGACGATGGTCAAAGGCCTTCCACCAGCTATGCCCAACTGGTAGCTGCCCCGGCAGTACCAAGGACGAAGATTGCCGAAACACCCAAACCGCCGGAAGAATCGGCGAAAAGGTACCCGCCAATAGTTGCAGAGTGCTTGCCGGACTGGACGAAGCACTTCGAGGCACTAAATAAGAAACTGGGCCACCCACCGAATGCTCGTCCATTCGGCAAGGGCGTAAGATTTACCCCGCAGAGTCCGGAAGAATTCCGGACGGTACAAAAGTACCTTATAGAGATGACTGAAAAGGTACCAGCTATGTCCTGGTACTGCTACACCCCCGAGGAGGACAGGCCCACGAAAGTGGGCATTCGGGGACTACCAGTGGGCACGGATCCAACCGCGATAGAGGGGGCTATCAGGGCAAAGGGGTTCCCGATTAGGTACGTAAAAGGGATCCCCCCCCGTAGAGGCAGGCCTGGGTGCCTCTACTTCGCGCAGCTGGACCACCTGAGCCTGGAGCGCCTAAACGAACTTTACCAAGTCGACGAGCTCCTCTTCATGAGAGGAGTCGTCATAGAGGCCTGGCAAGGAAGAGCGGGCCCTTCACAGTGCCACCGCTGCCAGGCCTTTGGCCACGCCTCCACAAATTGCTTCAGGCCAGTGAAGTGTGTTCGCTGTGCCGGAGACCATATAGCTAGCAACTGCCCAAGGGGTAGAGATGAGGAACCGCGATGCGCTAATTGCGCCAAGAACCACACCGCTAACGATCGCCGCTGCCCGGTCCTGAGGAGGATTGCAAGGAAGCAGGGGGATCACTCTACCGGGACTACTCCCAGAGGAGCCCAAGAGGATCCCTCAAAGTCGTCCCAGGGCCGTGGTTCAGGAAGACGGGTGGACCACCATCAGAGGAAAAGGAAGGCAACCTGCCCCCCCTCCACCCGTCACGGCACCCACAGGAACGGTGGTGCCTACCATGAGTACATCTAAGGCAACCACCGGGGCGACTCTTCAGCCCCCCGCTAACGACGCCATAGAGCGCCAAACCTCGCAGAGGAGTAAGCGGGGGAGGAAGAAGAAGAAGAAGGTGCAGCCTCCTCCTCAGGCAGCAACCTCTACCCCAACCCCAACGGTAACGATAGCCCAGGCGCAGGTTACCATGGAAGGAAAGAAAGCCAGAATGGGTAGAGTGCCAGAAAGGGCTCTATCAGAAAATAGAGCCCGCTCTACACATAGAGCGCGCTCTACCCATGAGCAAAGATCAGCATACCAACACCCGAGACCAGCGCCATCATCCGTAACTAGAACACCTCTAGCCGGCTTCGAGACTGCTGACGCCATCCAACGTTTGGTTGGCATAGCAATCGAGGTCGGCAGTCAAGTCCTGGCTGATATTAGAGCCGGGACAGATCCGATTACAGCGGTTATGAAGGCGCTGGCTAACCTATTGGCTCGGCGTTACAGTGGAGGAGCCTAACCTGCGCCTCCTCTACTGGAACCCTGGTGGAATCCAGCAGAAGTTGCAAGAACTCCGCACCGTCGCCCAACAACAAGACGTACATGTCATCTTGCTGGGAGAGACGAAGTTAAATCCGAGCACACGCATAAGGCTGCCTAATTACCATCTGTATAGGAGGGACGAGGTCACCTCTCAAGGGGCCGCTTACAGAGGGACAGCGGCCCTAGTGAGAAGGGACATCGTCCATCAAGAACTAGACCTACCGGAATACCAGACTATGCGCTCTATCGGCATAAAAATGGAGGCGGCGGGCGAGGAACTTAGGATCTTTGCAGCATACCGCCCGCCAGGGACTCCATTTTGCTCCTCAGACGTCCGGACGGTAATGGAAGGCGAAACACCGACCATCATCGCCGGGGACCTAAACGCCAAACACCCGGCGTGGGGATCTAGACTGATCAACCCGCCGGGTCATGCGCTATTCGAAGACGCCGAAAGATACGGCTATGACGTTTTAGGTCCTGAAGAACCGACCCATATTCCTACGGATCCACGAAGTCGTCCGGATGTACTGGACATCGTGCTCGCTAGGAACATCAACTACCCGATAGTGGTAGAGGTGCTGTACGACCTGGAATCACAGCACCTCCCGATCTTAATTACCCTTGGCCTAAAGGCGGTGACTACGCCGCCTAGAACAATCAAGACACGTGTCGACTGGAGGCTCTACCACAAACACCTGCAGGAGAGACCTCCAGCACACCACCCCTTAAACACAGCGGACGACGTAGAGGCCGCAGCCACAAACATGACAAAGGCGATACAGGAGGCCCTCAACGCTGCCTCTACGATCGTCCCGATGTCCTCCAGAAGGGATGATCTGCCGCATAACATCTGCGTGCAGATCAAGAGAAAAAGGGCCTTAAGGAGACTATGGGCGCGTACTCGCTGCCCGAGAATCAAAACGAGACTGAACACCTTGTCGGAGGAACTGTCGGTTGCAGTCCAGGCACACAGAGGAGATGCCTGGGAGCGGCGCATATGGAAGGCGGAAGAACACGATGCGTCGCTCTACAAACTGAACCGGCAGTTAACTAAAGCCAAACCTCCCGTTTGCCCGCTGACCAACAACGCGGGCGAACGTCGTTACGATGCCAAGGGGAGAGCGGATATCCTAGTCGAGCACTTCGAGGAGCAATTTATGCCGAACCCAGCAAGTGCGGAGTTCTTGGAGCTTCATGCCCGAAAGGAGAGTCGCGTACAGGAATTCCTGTCGTCGCCCGCGCCGCCTCTTGCAGGAGAGTGGTTCATCTCCCCCCGCTGAACTGCGGTGGACAGCAACCCGCCTGCAACCGAGGAAGGCGCCGGGGCACGACGGGATTACCAACGCTGCACTCCGACAGCTGCCCCATAGAGTCCTAGTAGAGCTTGGTCGACTCTACAATGGGATCCTGCGGACATCCCACTTCCCGGAGGACTGGAAGAAAGGCAAAGTTATCGTCTTGCCGAAACCCGGGAAGGACAGGCGTAGAGCTGCCAGCTACAGGCCGATCACGCTGCTACCACACATAGCTAAACTGCTTGAAAGATTGTTGCTAAGACGCCTCCGCCCGTGCATCCAACTTCGGGCGGAGCAGCACGGATTCAGGAGGGGTCACTCTACAGCAACACAGCTGACCAGAGTGCTGCACCTGCTTGCGGCCGATTACAACCGTGGCCGCACCACGTTGGGCGTCTTTCTCGATATCGAGAAGGCGTTCGACAGGGTGTGGCATTCTGGATTACTTTTTAAATTGGAAGAACAGACCAGTGTCCCTCCTGCTATGTTGCGGCTAGTGGCGTCTTTCCTGGCAGACAGGAAGTTCTACGTCTGCGTAGAGGGCGCCGAGTCCGCAACCAGAACCATCAGAGCCGGCGTTCCTCAGGGCAGCTGTTTGTCTCCAGTCCTGTACGCGGCTTATACCAACGACATTCCTACCCTGGCAGGCAGGCTGCAAGAATGGGAGGACGACGTGGAATTGGCGTTATATGCGGACGATAGCGCTTATTTCACCTCTTCCAGAAGAGCCCATATTGCCGCTGCCAGGATGCAACGCCTCCTGGACCTGTTGCCACCATGGCTAGATGAGTGGAGGATGGTCGTCAACGTTGGTAAGACGACCGCTCTGCTCACCCGCCGCCTCAGGAACCTACCACCTCCATTAACCCTCAATGGCCAGCAGATCGCGTACGAGAAGGCCGTGACCTACCTTGGGTGCCGGATCGACCGGGCGCTGCGCATGACTGCGCACGTCGACCTCGTCGTCCGTAGAGCACGATGTGCGCGGGCGATGCTACGTCCGGTCCTGGCATCCAAGTTACCACTTAACACCAAAGTGCGAGTTTACAAAACCTACATCAGAGCCATTATCACCTATGCTGCTCCGGCCTGGTACGCGCTTCTGAGCGAGCCTCTGAGGCGGCGACTGCAGGCCCAGCAAAATATGGCGTTAAGAACCATTGTCGGTGCGGGTCGCTACGTCCGGAATGACGTCATAGCGGCCAACCTGAAGATAGACACCATACAGGAATTTGTGGCCCGGTTGGCGCGCGGACTGTTCGACCGTGCAGACAACGGGCCACATATACACCTTAACAACTTTGCGCCGCTACACACTCGCCCCCCGGACGGGCGACCCTATCCAAGAGAACTCCTCTCTATATCGATTAGAGAGTCGAGTAACAACCCTCAATGCCGCTGAAAGGCCAACTCCGACTTCATTAGATAACCTTCCTTTTTCGTAGTCATAACCGACTACGAAATAAGTACCGATAGCGACAATTCGTTTTTACTCCTACAATGCCAATAGAAGGCTCCCAGGACCGGTCCATAGTAGTGGACCGCGAGGATAGCACGGGTAATGGGGGCTTACCCCGAGGCCCGAAACCTACATGTGTGTAACACACGCATGAAGACGACAATCAACGATGACGTTCTCCGTACGCATTATAGGGGTCGCGAGAGTTTTTGCGCGAAGCCGGGTTGTTCATATATTGAAAGTCTCCTTGTTTTGTCTTAGACTTATGTTAATAGAACGTGCCATTTGAACTTAAAGACAATTAATTGGACAATAAATAATAAGTGACAAATCTTGCCGTGGAGCGTGGAACTGAGTAGTTGCGCGTCTTGTTAATATAATTGCCGTACGGCCGCCCTGACGTATGTACTGCGCGAACCTGAGTTTTTTGCGACGCGGTCCGGTGACACAGTATTTTTCACAAATAGTGAGTTCGTTATAACGCGAGTTCGGTTAAATCCGGTTGAATTTGATTGGATTAACCTAAGTAACTTGAATTAATATCAAAGAAAAAGAAATACTGCATAAATGAAATAAATAAATAATTATAATTGCATAAGTTGATACAAAATGCTATGCAATAGCTTTACCGCGGCAGTCCCCGAGTGCCACACGTCCTTTTTTAATTATTAGTAACTACAGGTTTACTATGAACTCATACAATAAACACTTTATACTTCTATTTGGATTAAAAGTAGTTAAGCTGATTAAAATCTGAAGGCTCGCGCAACGCCATTGGCCCGCGCCTTTTTGCTACCGCGCGGGAATGGTGGCGTTGTGCACCTTTACCGAAAATCATTGGAACGTTCATTCTCCTTCTCCTGTCTGCGCTCTTGGTGTAAAAGCAAAGTTATTACTGTGGAATCTATTATATATGTGTAATAAACTATTCTCATTAGAGATAATAAGTGAATTGCTATTTTATTGTGGTGTGTTAGTGATTTGTCATGGATAAACTTAATAGCAGAACCGAGAACTCCGACGGAATTCATGGTTCTGCTCATTTTAATATTTTTAATGAACGTCAAAATCCGACATAGCTTTACTGTGTCAATAAACTGTCAATTCTGCGTCGAACAACCCACTTGCTTAGCCTGGCCAGTACTCAGGGTAGCCACCCTTCTAAGTAATGCGTTCTACCTTTTCCAGGGAAAATTTATAGGGTTTTTCATTGGTTTTCAAATATTTTTATAGATTTCAATTTTTTCGCGCTGTACATATAGTATTTAAAAAAATAGAAAACTTTCAATTAGTAATTCAGACTAAGCAGAACAATATTCTAGTGTGTAGTGACGTTGTAAGAATATCCACTACCCCATATCGCCCCGTGGGTGTCGTGAGAGGCGACAGAGAGAAACTGAAAAGATGTGCAGCAGCATCCTCCTAATAACAAATAAAAAGCACCAGACGTGGCAACTGTGGAAAGCTTATGTTCAGCAGTAGACTTTTTTAGGCTGTGGTAGCTTGAGTTATCATACTTTTCTTGCAATAAATTAAGGTAGTATTTTGTTTGCAATCAGTACATTATTGCCAATACATTATAAACTTGAGGCTGTAAATAAGGGGCAGACGAAAAGCTGGATGGAGTGACAAATTGGTAGAGGAAACACAACTGTTTAGTTATATCCAATAATAATATACGCGTGTGTATAATAATGAAGCCAACCTCCTAACTCCGGGCTCTAACTGAGAATTTCTTTACATAAAACCCCATTAAATAATTTTCGCCCGACCTGAGATTCGAACCCGGGACCTCATAATTAACAACCTCGTTTACGATAACTAGATCAACGACGCAGGCAAAGTTTGCTGTATCCGGGATACATAGGAAAAGGCTTGAGGAATAGACTGTTAAAGAAGAATAATATAAAAATTGTTACTGTATTCGATTCGATAATACAATAAAAATTGTAATTGTTATTGTATTATCATTGTTGTATCTTGAAACACTTAATATTTCAAAGATCGTTGTTCCTTGCTTAGATAATACAAGCGCGTAAAAGAACATTGCGCTTGCTAAAACTACTGAGAGGAATTCAATTTCACGCTTACTTATAACATACTGCTATTTGAAGCGATTCTTGTCTTGTGCTCTTGTCTATAGTCTCCTTTTAAAATAAAAGAGGTTGGTACGGATTTGCCTGAATGTTTTTATTAATACATACATTGTTTGTGGTTTGTATTAATACGTACAGTCGTACTTTACTGGATTAATACGTACAGTGGTACGTTTTCCTTACGCCTTCCGCACGCTATTCGATATGTCGACTCCGAGGATTTCGATGCTAGCCGAGACAGCAAGAGGAGTGCATTGAAATTGAAGAAATACTACAAAGAGGTTCTTTTTAACGGTAAACGCGCAAACTTGTGCCTTCTGGCGATTAAACTAGATTAGATGTAGTCGCACCCAATGCGTGAATTTGTTAATCAAAGACTCAACTTCAAACACAAGTTTGTTCCGGTACTCGGCAAAGTTTTCCTGTGAAATATTGGCACGGCCGGTGTATAAAGCATCACCAGTGTCCTCCGCGTAGCAATGAATATTACCGGTTTATCAGTATGAATAACAATTTTCTTAAATGAGTCTGTTTGTCTGTCCAGGCTACTATTTGAAATTTATATTGTTGTTGTTGTTGTGATTGTATTGAAATTAAATAAACAAATAGAGAACAAGGCCAGGAGTGATCTGGCCTATACTTTATCTATAAATTTTAAATGTTTAAAAAAATTTTAAAACCGATAAAATAACAATAATATATTCATTTCATAAATCTTATTTTGTCTCATTACTAGAGTGTCGGTAATAATCTAAAGAACCACCCAGGCGAGAGTCTTTCTCGAGTAGTCAATAAACTTTGGGTAGTTTTTTTATAAATAAAACTGACTAAGATAACGTTTAATGTGATTTTTTTTACATATTTGTTCCATTTTACACCATAATTTAGATAAATACAAAAGGCTTGTCATGTATAACTTTAAAAAAGTGCATCCCTAATTATAGAAAAAATAGGGATGAAAATTTAATGTAACTATTTAGATGTTTTTATAGAACAAGGGTAAAAAAGGTAGCACACAGCCAACCTGATGGTAAAGATGGCCCATAGATATCTTCATCTGTCCTCGGCTAAGAATTAAAATGCAGATGCATTGTCACCCCTGTAAACTAAGATGGAATGCCTCGTTTATATTCGAACATACATAAAAGTATATACAGAAGAATTGAGATCCTCTGCCTTTTTTAATTCACTTAAAAACGGAAGGAAATGATTAATACAATGAACAATATTGCTTATTGTGCCAATTATAACTCATAACTATTAAATTGTATTTATTTGTTTCAGGTACCCAGAAAAATATGCTGTGCAGCGGCAGCGTAGGGGAATCCGTCACTCTTTCCGTTTGTAACATAAGGAAGGCTTATTTTCGCGAAGTGTTATTTTTTAGATTAGAATTATTTTTATAAAATATAGATTATAAGTAATTCTTATTGCATTATTCACCTTAACCAAAGTTCCGAAATAAACCTCTGTCCTGGAAAGAACGAGAATGGGTCAGCGCACACCAAGAGCAGAGCAGAGCAGAGCCTTTGTTAGAACACTAATTTTATGATTATTGACAGACAGTGAAAAATTATATACACGTCCAAACTTGATGCTCGACTATGCTCAAGCTTGCAGGATGCATGTTCAATCATGCGCGAGCGCTCTCGCACCGCCGGCGCCCGCGCTCAGTACCTATGGCCGCAGCGAAAAAACTGTTTGGATATGTGTTTAGTTTATACCTATAAGCGCGTCACATAAGTCAGAATCATGGACGAAGAAAAGTTGATAAGTTTGGTGCAGCGTTTTGAGTGTCTGTACAATATATCAAGTCCAACATACAGCGATCGTATGTTAAAAGCCAATGCTTGGGAAAGAATATCCACGTTTCTTCTACCGATACTGTTTTTCTAATTTTCTCTAGTCTGATTTCATTAATATTAATCCATTCAATTAAAACCAAGTCCCAATCGATCAATTTGAATACGTCTATCAACGTCGGATTTTGGCATCAAATTGATAATACACGCCCCTCTAGCAACCCAGAGCACTTTCAATGGACCTTGCTCACGGAGGCGCGCGGATACCGCCTGCATGGTCGAGTAGTCAAAATTTTGTTCGAGCATGGGCGAGCATTTTGCAGTTCGGTCTGCGCTTACCCTAAGGAACCCAGCGAGACTTTTCCTAATGTAAAAATAGTTGCACAATTATTTAATATAATCTAAAAACAGCTTGAAAACTATCACATCATTCCCAGCGCTTGTCACTCCTGCAATAATTTATATTTTATTAACTATATTTTTAATGGATTAAAGGGGACAAACAAGCACAGTCCAACTGATGGTGAATGGGTGCTGCGACCTGTGAATTTCATCCTCGACTTAGAATCAAAATCTAGATTTGTTGTCACTTCAGGGGATAATAAATCGGACTGAGTGGAATGCCTCACTTACAGTAAGAAGTTGCCCGGTTCTCTTCACTTGGACGTGCGGTCTCAGGGGCTTTCTTAAAAGTTTTCCGTTACCAGCGTCGAATAAGGAAAGAAAACGAATGTGCAATTTTGTTTCCACGAATGCGTAGTGACAGACCGAAGCTAGTAGGTACTTTAATACAAACATGAAAAAATAAAAAATTAAAGCGTACGAAACAAAAAAAAAAAATCAGACTGTAGTCAATTTCTTTTCCATAAACCGTAAATTGCATTTTGTAAGACAACATATCTCACAAATCAATTGAATGATATCGTAACCAGTGTTTTCATTTGTGAATTTTCTCCCTCCAGATAAAACTGATTTTGCGATTTAATAAGAATGGGAGTACGTAGTAAATAATGGTGGCAGTACATTAGCTGCGATAAAAATGTTCAATGCTTTAAAACTACTGCTTAATAAATATTCCCCTTTAAATAATGCTAAGAATGAATAAGTATTTTAAATAATTTTATCTGTATAAATGAATAAAATAAAGCGTCTGTCTTTATTATTTATGAATTAAAACGCTTATATTAACCTCACGGAGTTATTTGCAAGAAGCTATAAAAACATAAGCAACCATTTAAAAGATTTTCATCTGTCTTTGAAATGGTTAAACCGATTGGGACAGATTTTGACGAAAAGATAAAGAGCTAGCTAGGCTACAACATATCCGAAAAGCTTAAAGATTTTTTTAAGAAAACTAATAAATAGTTAAAATTACTCTATATTAATAGATCCTATTCATGCGAAGCCGGGGCGAGTTGCTAGTTTTACACTAATGTAATTGTATGCTACAATGTTTTTATACATGTGCGGGTAGCAAACGATGGTAAGATAGACCCACGTGGTAAGAATGTCGCGGCCCATAGCCACATCTTGATTTTAAATCGACGTGTGACTATACGTACGCAAATGCATTGATGTTTCTGTGATTAATTTTCTTCTATCTTAAAGTTTTATCACGATCTTAACCTTAAGCAATCATAACATTGATGTTGCGGAAATAAAAATTAAAAAATTTCGTGAAATATGAAATCATTTATGCATTAAGGCTGAGCACACAGTACATTTGACGGTAAGGGTATGTGACTCATAGACATCTACTTGCGATTAAGAATCAAAATGCAGATGCGTTGTTACCTCGGTTCTCCGTTTCTCTATGCTCACCATACGAAACACAGCGGCATTAAGTTGCTATTTTACACTGTACAATATTCTGTGAGCGCGTGTAATATGTTGGGATTTGAATTAAACGCGCGCTTGATTAAGAAGTTTATTGATTACTGCCCTACATAAATCTTATAATATAATAACTTAACTTTTATACCAGCATTGTATTACGAAGCAATATCTTTTTTATAGACTATGGGTGGCAAACGAGAACACAGTTCACCTGATGGTAAGTGGATGCTGTGGCCCATAGATACCTACATTTATCCTCGATTAAGAATCAAAAAGTAGATGTGTTGTCACCCCTGAGGGCTGAATTGGAATGCCTCGTTTCCAGTAAAAAAGGGCCTCCGGATCTCTACAATCCATATGAGAAACACAGTAAGGATAAATATGCTATTTTACGCTGGTAATCTGTGAGAGCGTAGTCCATCCCTAGTCGACCCAACCCATTCGTGCTACAACCATAATATGGCTGCATCGTGGCTCTACCACGTATAAACAAAAACATAAAATAATAAAAAATTACATAAAATATTGCAATTTCAATCTTTACCGGCCGACAAATATTTAGCTGCAACGTCGCTCTACCGCGTGCACACAAATTATTTTAATTGAAAATGTAAGGTGATTGTAGAACAACCGATACTTGAAATATAATCACATCACTACATACTATGACAGCCAACTGCTGACAATAGGCGTCCTTCACACAGCACCGCTGGCAGATGCGGGATTTTATTATTCAGAGTCATTATGAGGAAGGTGCTGCTGCTCTCAGTTCTGCTCAGGGTACTCTTTCGACTATACGAGGGTGAAATGAAAAGTAATGATTATTTATTTCAGTTTACTTTAATTATATTTTTATTTTACTTAATAAAAAGGATGACATGGTTAACTCATTGGTATTTGGCGTTCTTTACCAGTTTCTTTTTTTTATAGAATAGTGCGCAAATGAGCATGGGGCACACCTTATGGTGAGTGACAACCGCCGTCCATGACAACTACAACACCAGGGGCATTGCAGGTGCGTTGCAAACCTTTAAACAGGAACAAAGCCATTTAGTGTATGTAGTGCGAGTTAAAATCGTCGAGGACTACATCGCTGACGATGGGACCAAATGCACGGAGTATGCAGCTATTTGTTTTTCTTTTCGGTTGAATAGAAAAGAAAAATGTATTATGCAAAAGTGTTTTACGATATATAAACAAACAGCTTAAAGGTTAAAACAGTAATTCATAAAACCTGACTGTGTGATAAAGTTTACTAAAGAAAAAAAATTATACCCTATGCTACTTCTACAACTAAGACAAATCTAACGACACTCAATATGTTAAAATCCATCAAGTCGTTTAGTCTATAGAGCGTGCTGAAGAAATAAGCATACATATATATATATATGGTCTCAAAAAACGTTACCCACTATCTGGGCAGTCGGGTAAAAGTATTAAAACGATTTTTTGCAAACATCGTTATTTTTTTTTCCAAATATTATATTTAATTCTAAGTCACACTACTTGTTTTATGAAAACATTTATTATACTAAGTACGGTCGGGTGCAGTAATGGAGAAATCACTGAACCGCGTCCGTTTCCTGGAGGCTACTTTATCACTGTACACAAATAGGTCTTTATTTACTTTTTTATAGTTGAATCTGAGTGACAGAGTGAGAAATTATGTGTTAAGAGATAAGTGTGGTTTGCCAAATGATGTGAGTAGGATTAAGAAAGGAATGATTCAGTGGTTTGTAGAAAAAATGAACGAGGAAAGAGTGACGAAGAAAATTTATGCTGCAGAAGTGAACAGCAGAGTCGGCAAGAGACATCCTAGACGAAAGTTTATCGACCAAATAAAAAAAATATAAAGAGAACACTTAACAGACGAGCATGTATGCATAGGTATATGGATGTAAAGGAGGCGGGAGGGGTGGGTCAGGACAATGCCAAATTTGAGTCCGTAATCTCTCCCTACCCATCTGAGTGACAGGTATGAGTGTTTTTATGATTCCTTTATATTGTAAGTCAGTTGGGTTGAGTTGTTATAATTAGATATTGCTGCTCCTTTTTGTTTTAGTTTTCTCTGCCATTTTACAATTCACCAACAGAACGATATAGGGTAGTGGATGGTCTTACACCACCAATACACGGTTTTATGAGATGTTAAATTCTCAGACTAACAAGGGGCGGAAGTTAAATAAAGCAAAAGTTTCTTCAAAATATTAATGACAACAAAGCTAATTAAATATCAAAGTACATACAGTGTTCATATTACCGTTAAGTTGCGGTGTAAGTATATCCACTATCCCATATCGTCCCGTGGGTGTCGTGAGAGGCGACAGAGGGAAACTGAAACAGAATGTGAGTAGCGGCATCTTCCTAAACCAAAAACTGCGCTCACCGACTGGCCTGCCAAGCGTGGCAACTATAGCAGTATTCCCCTTGTGAGGCAATCTATGGGAGGGGGCTTATGTTCAGCAGTGGACTATAGGCTGTAATGGATGATGGATGGATCTGGAAGCATCGTAGTCGTCACTACGATGCTTCCAAATCCACACATCGAAACATATTTCTAGATTTAAGGTTGCTTAGAATTTAAATATTTTGTTTAATTGTTATTTATTCTAACTTGAATATAATTAAGTCGTATTTATTTTAACAATATAAATTTGTTAATCAGCACTTACAACCACATTTAACAATTTTATGTGACCAATAGAGATGCAATTGAGTTTGCATGCACATTAACGCTCAAGTACCGTGGTTCCGCAAAAGCTTATGTATTTGCTGTGTTATATAGTTTTAATTTGAAATAGAAACAAAATCAGAAACGTTTTATATGCAATCGAGATTATATATAATACCTATTAAAAGTCATTTTTTTCAATTTACCACTGGTTCGGAAAAAAGTCTCTGTCCTGGGAAAAACCAGCAAGAAACCAAGCGGTAAATTAAAAAAAAAACAGCTGTATGTATATAATGTATGTTACAAATAACAACTAAAAACGAATTAGAAATAGTTTGGTAGGGATCACCCTTCCCTGGAGTTATTATTATCCATAAATTCTTTAATATTATAACAAACCTTTTTACACAAACTTAGCTTAATAATGATTTTGAATTTTAAGCAAGTAAAATTTCGTATATTTTCTGATATTTTGTTGTAAAAGCGATACATCGCCCCAAGAATTAATTATAGATTCGGTAGAGTCGAGTTACTTGTACTACTAACTTGTGTCTGTTCTTAGTATGTACAAAATAAGCGAAATTAATTCTGCACATTACTTATTTTACGCCAGTTTTTGACCACAATCCCACCTGGTGGTAGGTGGTGATGCAGTCTTAGATGGTAAGCCGCACTGTCTTAGCGTAACAAAAGCCTTTTCACTCTTGCCTTGAAGACGCCCAGATTGTATTCGGATGAAAAATAGACGCCGTCAAATTATTCCACTTCTTTGCTGTACGCATTAAAAAGTACCGCAGCAAACCATTTGGTTCTAATTCGTGGAATATCAACAACATAATATCTATATCTATACGTGTGGAGCCACGCTGCAGCTACATTATGATTGTAGCACTAATGGCTCAGATCGACCGGGGAAGGACCACACTCTCACAGAATACCAGCGTAAAATAGCAGCTTAATGCTGCTGTGTTTCGTATGGTGAGTGTAGAGAACCGGAGATCCGTTTTACTGGAATCAAAGCATTCAGTCTTAGGCCTCAAGAGTGACAACGCATCTGCATTTTGATTCTTAATCGAGGTTAAATGTAGATGTCTATAGGCCACAGCATCCACTTAGCATCATGTGGAGTGTATGCTCCTTTGTAACCCTTATCCTATAAAAAAACAAAGGAATGAAGATCCGCTGACGACCTGGTCATCCGATGGTGTAAAGAAGAGGGAGGATTTAAAGCGTGCAATTCCTACGCACATTCACAGAAATGCATCCTATAGAATACTGAGAGGGTGGCTATTCTGCGCCTGTGCTCGAGGCTAACAAGATTGGTTTCAACCAAATTAAGGTCACCAATGAGTCTCTTAGCACGTTTCTGCACTGAATCCAATGCTGCTAGGTGGTATTTTGCAGCATCAGCCTATATGTTAATGTTTTAATATGTATAAATGTTTGTCTTAGCGACTGTTTACATTTTAAATCATAGATTGCTCTAATGGCCTACCTTCTGCAAAACAAATATAATTTCAGTGTCAGTCGCATGCCCATTAATCTATTGATTAACATTAATAGAAAATAGCGACCTAAACAAACAAATTACTATGTTAAATAAATAAAGAAAATAATATGCTAAAACATTATGCCAGTCCCCGTTATATGATAGTGGAATAAATAGCAGCTTAGATTTGCATGCTGCTTACGATAATATAGCAAAAAAAATCTTGCTTTAAAAATTCTACCATACTTATGTATCCATGGTTTAAGCAAATATTTTTTTATGGAATAAGGGTGACAAATGAGCACACAGTCCACCTGATGGTAAGTGGATGCTGTGGCCCATAGACATGTAATTTATCTTCAATTAAGAATCAAAATACAGATGTGTTGTCACCCCTGAGGACTGAGATGGAATGCCACGTTTTCAGTAAAAGTTGGCCTATATCTAATAAATAAACTAAATAAATAAATATGAATGAATAACTTTCTTTATTTGAATTTGGAGGCTACATCTTAATAAAATAAAGGTACGTTTTTGTAGAATATATTTTATATAATAGCTTTATAATACTAGGTCGAATGCTTTTTCGTTGCTACAACCCGATACTTAAAAATGAAATGTATAAAGTAATAAATTTTAAATGTTTCTAGTGCGGCAGTAATTACCACGGAAATAACAATAGAAATTATACAACAGAGTGTTGTAAAAACTCAGTTATAATATATAATAATACACCATTTGAATAGCGTTAGGAAGGTCGAGGCGAGCCTGCTTAAGGCTCAGGTGTTACGAGTCAGTGCACTTGACACGCTGAAGTGTTCTTTGCTTGAACTTGTAAATAAATTGTACCGCATTCACCATTTACAGCTGCCCTACGCAACAATTTTCATTATAAAATTTGACTATCCATAATTTTGTGCAACATTACAATGGTTCACGTTATTCATCTCGCATAAAATATGACGCACTGGCTACTTTAGTCTTTATGCTTCGCGATATGGGAGAGCGTTCGTCCTGTCTGTACTCACATATGGTGACGAAACTAATGGTACGACTACCCCACAAACTCAAAGTTGCTGTGCTCGGTTTTTCCCAGGTGGATAAGATTCTTAACGAAAAATTCGTCGGAAAATCAAAGTCACCGACATAGCCTTCCGTATTTTGCAAGTTGAAATAGTAATGGGCTGGTCACATCTGTCGCAGAATCGACATCCGATGGATTAGACGTTTCATAGAGTAGAGACGGCGTATAGGTATACGCAGTGTGTGACGCCCCTGGCTAGATGGAGCGACGATCTGCGAAAGGCAGCTTGCAGCAAGATGTAGCTGATGATCGGGCTAAGTGGCGCGCGCGCCTTAGGAGCCGCCTATGTGTAGCAATGGACTCCCCGAGACTGATGATGATGATATGACTCATTGATTAGTTAATCTGCATTCAATATAAAGTTTCAGTCTATTAACTTTCCACTGCTGATGTGCTTTTTGTGGAACGAACATGCGGCTCACCTGATGATCAGTGACTACCACCGCTTAGTAATAACTGCAAATCCAGGGGAATAGCAGAAGAGTTCCCGGCCTTTTAAACATAGTTGATTTTTTGTTGTAGGTCCCTAATTCTATCGGTCCAGAAAAATCGTTGGTTTAACCGAAGTCCTCACCACGCTGCTCAATGTGAGTTGGCAGAATACCAGCAACTACAGCAGTGGGCTTTAACGGGTTAATGAAGAAGATGAAGGAGTTTTAATTTTTAACAGTTTATTTTTAGTACGTACAATATGCAATTATTTCTTTGAGTGTTATTATATAAAATATCTTCAATATATTAAGTAACATATTTTGTGTCGAAGAGATAGTTTATATACATTAATTGCACAAGAAAAAACATCCAGACCCGTAACAATATTTTTTTCGCCATACAATACATGTTCCCTGCGGGATTCAAACCCGAGTCCTTATGCATTGCAACCAGTGCTACTGCGCCACAAAGCTGACATTGATATTACATAGTATAGACATTATTTAACTGCATGTTTTATACAATATTTAACGATGATGCTGGAAGGTGAACTATAGGTATAAATAAAGGGAAAATGGAGACGAAGTCTAAAGAACAAAACTGATATGGATTTAAAATACAAAAAATATAAAGGCAGGAAAATGAAAATATAGAAAATAAGCTCACAAAATAAAAGCATACTATAAATATAAATTAAGAAAACAATTTTCAGGCCAATTTGATAGAGGTTTCATAAAGTAAATGTTTGTCCTTTATCACGTGATGCCCAGGGCGTAACAGATTTACATTTCTTTTGAAGTTAAAATCTAATGAGGTACATTGCTGTAACATTGATAAAGTGAGGACAGAGGAGACTCATAATTGGTGTCTTCAAGGCAAAAGTTAATAGGCTTTGAGCTAAGTCAGTGCGCTTTACAATCTGCGGCTGCATCTCCACTTACCCTCATGTGGAATAGAAGTCAAACACCGGTTTACACTAGTGAAAAACCTGGTTCCGTTTAAACATATATTGTGCTTCGTAAAATATATATTTTATATTTTCAAAAATGTCTTATGGTGCTTGCTGGATCGCTGAAATAGGTAAGGAACTAGTGACCAAAGCGGACAAGATATCAAACTACCAAGTGTGTCAAACAATCAAGTTATAATACAATATGTAATTAAAGTGAACATTATGGTGGTCTATACAATATAAATGTGCCCACCGATACCTAATTCATAAAGATATATCTATACTGTTATGTATTATGTCGAAAAAATTTATTTTTATACGATACGATATTTAACACGATAATTTCTGATGCTACCAGTCAGATTTGAAAAATTATTTTTGTATACGATAGCCAGATTATCTACAATTAGGTTACAGATTATTACATCTGTATGCTAGCCTTAAATATTAACTTTTGTTAACCAAGTTGGAAGAAAAATCGCTCCCGAATTTATTTATCCACGTTAATTTTTAGGTGTAATGGTTACTGATACGGAAACACAACGTTGTACAAAAATAATGATATTTAATATATCTAAAAAAAAGTCACCTATATGATATTCTTATACATAGGTTACAATAATGTATTTTGTGACAAAAATTATTGAAAATTTAAAAGACATGTGCCTTATTATTAGGTATGGCATATTAATCCTTATAAACGAAGTTTATTTCAAGATCAAGACAATTTTATGAAATGATTTCGTATATTTACGCCAACCCTACACATTTAAATAAAAAAAGAGTTTATGAATTTTATACGTGTATAAAAAGGGACTCCCCAAGTGAACATAGGTACAGTAAAGTGCTTGAAACGCCGGGAATATAAAAAAGTAAATATACGCTACAAAATCCGTAACAACTTGTTCAATTTTATGAAGATAAACATTGTTCCATACAGCATGTTATTGTAACGCATAGTTTCCAATAGACCAAGAAATGTTTTAATACCACATGAATATGTTCCACAAAATATCATTTTTACCGAAATATTATAAATCATCATCATCAATCAGTGATATCTTAAATTATACGCGGGTACAAACCTAATATTTCTATACACCCCTATCCTTCTAGTAGCTGTAATTTTGTAATATTAATATCACCCTACTCTAAATGATCCACCGCGCTTGTTACCTCTTGTGTATACGTTTTAGTATTAATTTACTTTTATTTTTCAACGACATTAAAAAAGAGGAGCATTCTTAATTTGTCTTGGTAAATATTTTTATGTATAACAAAATCAATATGAATTTAAGATAAAAACCTCTCTAATATGGAAAATAGAGAATGAAGTTAGATGTTAGTTAGTTTTGTTTAGACAAAATTCTAGTTGTAACTTTGAACTTGTGAAAAATTAAAAACTTCGGTGCTAAAAGATAGTATATCGTATTACGTTGCCTTGAAGACACCCACATGCTTAGCATTGATTTGCAGCGTAGAGGACCGCGGGTTCGTAACCTGCAGATAAGAAGTTCGTTTAGCCTACGAATAACTTTCCTGGGTCTGAATGTTTGTCCTCGTGCATTTTATGTACATAAACTGACTCCACGATACAGAAGAAAATCTTTTTGTAATAGTATCTAACCTATTTTTCTAATTGAAATAACTCTCCACTATTTTCTTGTTTTCAGGACACATGGCATTTTAGATACATAAACTGCTTTCATGAACAAACAATGAGACCCGGATCAAACATTAATTATTGTAGGCCATACAACACTTGTTTGATGACGAATTTGCAGCGGGGATACCGCAGCGCTGCAGTCACTGTTCTACTGTGATATTTGTATTCGTATTATAAAGAAATAACTTGTTCCCTGTTGCTGTTTTTTCAACCAACATTGTTTTAGGCGCGCAAAACATAAAGTAACGGCAACAGAGAAATTGCTGGGTAAGAAACTATTAAATATGAAGGATTTAAACAAGAAAAATGTGCTGAAACGTCCCCCTTAAAAAGCAAACAAACTAGAAAATAACGTGAGACGAGGGACACATTGGTAAGGTATGCTTTTATGTGAATGTCAAGCCTCCCTATTACGAAGCTTTAAAATTCCTGTGTTTGGTTGGTGTATGTTTAACACTCGTAATATCTTTGTATGTAACATGTAATATAGTTACCGTTTAGCGCAATTTTGGAATATTTATTTAAACGCAACGAAATAACTTTACTTCAGAAATGCAGTCATAAAAAGTAATATAATTAAATAAAATAATTTACAAATTGTATGTGATTTCACTACCTCTGACTGATACTTTAATCGAAAAGCGTCAATCCGTGATCGAGGGAGGTTGTCTGAAGTCCGCTAAGGTAGGTAGTCGATGTTGGCCAATGACCGAATTTTCGTCATGGCTTACGACTACTTGCCAGGTCTTGAGGCCACAAATTAGGCTTTGTTAGGTTCCTTGGGACTTCATTGGGCAGAAAAAATATAAGGAGGTTGTCAAATATAAATGTCAGTGTTGGCCTATCTGCGGCGTTGTGGACTTTACTCAACTCTCTAATCTATATAGAAAGGAGTTCTCTTGGATAAGGTCGCCCTTCCGGGGGCCGTGTGTGCAACGGCGCGAAGCTGTTGAGGTGTTCATGTGGCCCGTTCTCGGCGCGGTCGAGCATACCGCGCGCCAACCGAGCAACGAAGTCTCGGATGGTCTCGACTTTCAGATCAGCCGCTATGACGTCATTCCGGACGTAGCGACCTGCTCCGACGATCGTCCTTAATGTCAGGTTCTGCTGGGCCTGCAGTCGCCGCCTCAGAGGCGACGTCGCTCATAAGCGCGTACCAGTCCGGAGCAACGTAAGTTATTATGGGTCGAATGTACATCTTGTACATTTTAAGCTTTGTTTTCGTTGGAAGTTTGGATGCCAGGACTGGCAAGAGCGTCGCCCGCGCACATCTGGCTCTGCGGACGATGAAGTCGACGTGCGTGGTCATGCGCAGCGTCATGTCAATCCGGAACCCAAGGTAGGTTACGGCCTTCTCGTACGCGATATTCTGGCCATTGAGGATTGGCGGAGGTGGTAGATTTCTGAGACGGCAAGTGAGCAGAGCGGTCGTCTTACCAACGTTGACGACCATCCTGCACTTGTCCAGCCATGGTGGCAACAGGTCCAGCAGACGCTGCATTCTGGCAGTTGTGATGTGGGTTCTTCTGGAAGAGGTGAAATAGGCACTATCGTCTACATATAACGCCAGCTCTACATCGTCCTCCCACTCACGCAGCTGTCCTGCCAGTGTCGGGATGTCATTAGTATATGCCGCGTACAGGACTGGAGACAAACAGCAGCCCTGAGGAATGCCGGGTCTGATGGTACGTGATGCGGATTTGGCGTCCTCTACGCAGACGTAGAACTTCCTGTCTTCCAGGAAAGACGCCACTAGCTGCAACATAGCAAGAGGGACACCGGTCTGTTCTTTCAGTTTGTATAGTAATCCTGAGTACCACACCCTGTCGAACGCCTTCTCAATGTCGAGAAAGACGCCCGACGATATGCGGCCACGATTGTATTCTGCCGCAAGCAGGTGCAGCACTCTAGTCAGCTGTGTGACTGTACATTTTAAGCTTTGTTTTCGTTATTAAAAACGCCTAGTGAACTAGTTCACAGTTAACCTTATCTTAAGTGAATACCATAGCTCATCGATAACGTTATCTATCCCCTCCATTTAAGAATCGAAATGCAAATGTCTTGTCACTCCTGAGGATTAAGATGAAATAACCCGTTACTAGGAAATATAGTCTCTGGTTCGCTACACTCATCTTACCATAGAGATTTATAAATATTGAATTAAGTGAAACTGAAATAATATATTTATTTTTGTATTTTTGAAAAAGTTTTTACGCTTAAATGTTATTAGTATAAAATAATAAAAACGTCCACTGGCCTAGGATGCTGATATACAATTTTTCCTTAGGGAAATTAAAAAGAAAGCCATTTTAAGCACCTATGTACGTAGACTTTGAATAAAATAAGAAAATAAATGTTCTTTTTTACAAAATTGAAGTAAGGAATCTGGCGCTTGTATTTATCAGTTATTACCCGGAATAAAAGTAGCCTCGGCAGAGTCTATTATATTATAATAATATAGTATTATATATATATATATATATATGTCATACAGCTTTTATTTCATGCACTTATTGGAGTATAAAAATAAACATAACTCCCTTGATATTCCGCATCTAATTAAGCCTTATCAATCGGCTCAAAGGAAAATTGATTGCCTTTAAAGTTCCCAGTGAAATAAAAAATAAATTTTCCGAACCAGTGGTATAGTATAGTCTTCTTCAATATTATTTAAAAAACTGTTTCACTATTTCTTAATTGTTAATTGATAATTTAAATTCTATAAAATTGATATCACTTTTATCCATGTATATTAACGAACCTAGAAAGTCCAACATAAACCGTGGAGTATACCCGCGGCGGAATCCTGGAGGAAATTAAACGGCAATCCGATCACTACATCTCTCGCCGAGCTTATTGAAACGTGCTGAGCCTCTCAGCTATTTAAAATACACTCTCCTCGACCGGCCGCTCCCAATTGTCTCCCTTAACGAAGGATTACTTTAGAGACGGACCAGAAAAATCCCTGCTTAAAATAATTTAAATGAAATTAATAATAAACTCTTTTTTAACTAATTAATTGCGTTTAAATTGCAATTTATATTTTTTCATAGGATAGAGTGAAAAACGAGCAAACAGGACACCTGATGGTAAGTGGTTACTGTGGCCCATAGACATGTACATCTATTCTCGATTACGAATCAAAATGCAGATACGTTGTCATCCGTGAGGACTTAGATGGAATGCCTCGTTTTCAGTAAAAAGGGTATCCGGTTCTCTACACTCACCATACAAAACACAGAAGCATTAAGCTACTATTTGACGCTGGTATTCTGTGAGAGCGGGTTCCTTCCCCGGTTGAGCCGACCCATTCGTGCTACAACTATACTATGTACAAATATAACTGCAGCATGGCACTACCACGTTAAAAATTTTGTATATACTAAAGATATTAAAAGTTAATTTGCAACCATCCGCTGAATAAAATAAAATGATGTGTCTTACCTAGTTTGAAGAGCACCTCCCGCCCTCCCTTAATTGCGTGCACCAATCCCGTCACTACTTATCCCACCACCACTAATCTCAACACCACTACTCTAGGAAAGCCACACCATCGACTATAATGACTGTGCATGAAGTTTCATTTACATATGATCGGTTGAGAAATTCCGAAGATTACTATGGACGGACAGACAGACACACAAACATTTTTGAAAATAGTTGTTCATGCCAGTTACATATGCCTACCGAGACCTTGCAAGCAAGCAGGAAGTCACCTAAAATTTAGCATTGCAGGCTAAGAAAATAACAGGGTGTGACTTAAGAATTTTTTTTATAGAAGAGGGGGCAAACGAGCATGCGGCTCACCTGATGTTAAGTGACTACCGCCGCTCATGATCAACCGCAACACCAGGGGAATTGCAGGTGCGTTGCCGGCCCTTTAGAAAGGAGTAAGCTCTTTTCTTGAAGGTCCCCAGGTCGTATCGGTCCGGAAAAATCGCTGGTGGTAAACTATTCCACAGAGCGGTTGTACGCGGAAGAAAACTCCTCTTGAAACGTACAGTGGTGGACCGCCAAGCATCCAGGTGATGTGGATGGTATCGCGACGTTTGCCGCGTAGTGCGTACACGAAATTTGGCGGCTGGGATTAATTCAAACAATTCCTCAGAGCACTCTCAATGGTATATACGAAAGAAAATGCAAAGAGATGCAAGATCTCTTGGGCAGTGCCGGTGAATCGAGCCGATCGGAAAACAATCGGTCGTCGACGATTCGAGCCGCACTGAGCTGGATGCGGTCAAGTGGAAGGAGCTGGTACTGGGGAGCCCCAGCCCAGAGATGGGAACAGTATTCCATGTGCGGCCGAACCTGCGCCTTGTAAAGTTGCAGGCGGTGTGCCGGCATGAAATACTGTCCCGCTCTGCTGAACACGCCAAGCTTTTTAAAGGCCAATTTGGCCTTCTCTTCCAAGTGACCACGAAACTGCACATCACTCGATATGTCGACGCCGAGGATTCCGATACTGGCTGAGGCAACAAGGGGAGTGCCTTGAAACTGAGGAGATACGACAAAGGGGTTCTTTTTAGCGGTTAACGCGCAAACTTGTGTCTTCTGGGGGTTAAACTGGACTAGATTTAGTCGCCCCCAATCCGAGACTCTGTTCAGCAAAGACTCGACTTCAGACACAAGTTTGTCCCGGCGCTCGGAGACGTTTTTCCGATAAATATTGGCTCGGCCGGTGTAAAGAGCATCACCAGTGCCGTCGTCTGCATAGCAATGAATGTTACGGGTTTGCAACATATCATTGATATGCAGAAGAAAAAACGTTGGCAATAGCACGCAGCTTTGTGGAACACCAGCATTAATATGCTTGCAATCGGACCGTGCACCGTCTACAACGACCTTGATGCCCCGATCTTCAAGAAAGCTGGTGATTCAATCGCACAATTTCTCGGGAAGCCCATAGGAAGGGAGCTTCGAAAGAAGCGCTTTGTGCCAAACCCGATCAAAGGCCTTGGACTCTACTGCCTCCGCCCATCTGTGAGTTAGGTAGACCAGAAGATCACCAGCTGACCGGCCACGGCGAAAACCGTATTGGCGGTCACTAATCAGCTGGTGATCCTCAAGGTACCTCATGAGCTGGCAGTTTACAATGGACTCCATTGTTTTGGAGAACAAGGAGGTGATGGCGATAGGCCGGTAGTTGGACGGGTCTGAGCGGTCGCCTTTTTTAGGGATCGGGTGGACGAAAGCCGTCTTCCATGATTTTGGGACTACGCCTAGGGAGTATAAGTACCGGAAAAGACGCGTTAAAACCGGTACCAACTCTGGAGCACACGTCCTCAGCACAATTGGGGGGATTCCGTCAGGCCCACTCGACTTGTGGATGTACAGGGAGAGGAGTGCTTTGCGAACCGAGCGCTGTGTGAACTGCACTTCCGGCATGGAGCACTCACACCGCGGGATGGTCCGCGGCGTACTCCCCCGTCATCGAGAGTCGAGTTGGACGCAAAGAAAGAGCCTAGAAGATCGGCTTTCTCATTTGTGGTACGGGCTAGTGAGTCATCCTCCCTGTGCAGAGATGGAAAAGATGGCTGACAGAAATTCCCCTGGATAGCCTTGGCGAGAGACCAGAATGCACGGGTTCCAGAAGGAAGGCGGACTAGTTTCACGCCAATTCTGCCTACGTGCTCTGACTTTGCCTTGGCAATGATTCTTTTGAAGGACCTAAAGGCGAAATTATACTTCTTTTTTAGAGCGCTGGTGTTTACATCCCGGGACGCTGATGCGTCAGACCAGGCTTGGTAGCACTCCTGCTTATAGCATGATGCTATTTTACAGGAGCGACCAAACCAGGCTGAGATTTGCCTCCAATGGGCACCACAGAGGAAGGAATATAAAGTTCCATACCCTGAAGTACCACATCAGTGACAGAATCCGCAACAACGTTGGGATCGTCCGGCGAGAAGCAAACCCGCCCCCAAGGGTAGGATGCAAAGAAAGACCGCATCCCATCCCAATCGGCTGACCTATAGTGCCAAACACGGCGGCAGCCTGCAGATTGCAACTGCGATTTCAGCGTGATTTGCACCACACTCCGAACCAGACAATGGTCCGAGGAGCCTAAAGGGGCGTCAACGGAAATCTGATATCCGTCCGGGTGAGAGGTCAGCAGAAGGTCCAACAGGGAAGGTACATGATCCTCCACATATGGAATCCGCGTAGGCGAAGTAACCAGTTGTGTCAGACCATATGCCAAGGCAAAATCATGAACAGATCTCCCGGCATGATCGGTTAAACGTGAACTAAGCCATTCGGCGTGATGGGCGTTAAAGTCGCCGAGGATCACGATCTCTACGGAGAGGATCTCCTGTAGCAACGAATCTGTAGCCATTTGGACGTGGTCGAAGAGTCGGTCTGTTTCGGCATTACCGCTATGGGACTTATAGAGGCACCCGTAGACGCGCGGATGGTCGTCGCTGTCTACGCGTAGCCAAAGGATGGACAGGTCCGAACCTTCAAGTCTGCCGAGGCGTCGATAACAGATGTCCTCTCTGACGTAAACGCAAACTTCAGCCCGAGGCACAAAAGAGTGTTCCAGTTTGTACCCCGGGTAGGAGAGATACGAGACGTCAGCCAGAGAGGACACCTGCGTCTCCGTCAGAAAGAGCAGAGCCGGCCTCGCCGTCTCGAGATGGTAGTGGACGGCGTTTAGGTTAGAGTGAAGTCCCCTGATATTGCAGAAATTCACGGACAGCATGGCAGGGGTCGCCTTGGTTTTGTTGCTCCGTTTGCCCCGAGCAGTTGTAGTCTTAAGCGGAATTTTGCCCCCCCCCCCTTCCAGAATACGCGGGGCAGCCTGAGCACCCACGTTCAGAAGTGGAAAAACATGATCGTGGATGCTCAGCGAGGGATTCTCCTGCGGTGCTGGTACCCTCCTGGAGTAGTCTATCATCATTTAATTCCGCTACCATGTTGATGTGGGGGGGATTTGGGCCTTCCGGCCACCTGCACTCACCAGACGAAACGCGGAAGCAAAGCTTCCACTTCATGCCGGTATTCTGTGAGGTCGTGGTACCACCCCGGTTTGAGCCGGCCCATACGTGCAACAGCAAAGCTGCCGCGTGGCTCTACCACTGTTAAATAATCAACTCAGTGCCATCAGGAAGTCACCTACCGCCTGCTATGCAAAACCCAGCACGTTTCTACGTAGTATATAAACCTAGGTTTAATTGTTATGACAGCCCAGTAGTAGTTAAGTAAGTTTGTAAGTTATGCAGTCTAGTCATGTTTTTATTTATTGATTCACCAACATTTGTATCATTCCTTACACGCTAATTAAATACAATGAAGCGGCAAGAACGATGAAGATGAAGAAGATGATGAAGAAGATGTACAAATCATTACAGACGGATATAACATGCAAATAACTTTCTTAGCAATGTGTACCTATACTTTTAGGATAAAGTAATTCTGTATACTAACATCGTCACAGTAGTTAAGTTATCTTGTAAGTTAGAAAATAAAGTAATATAGGAAAAAGTCTTCGTCTCCTTCCACTTCAATTTTATTTATATATATTCATTCATAACAGATAAGGAAAATAGCAGCAAAAAAGTAAGAGATTGGTTGAGACACAGATTGACTCTTTAGCAAAAAAGGAGCCGTACACCTGTACATCATCGTCAACATCATCAACGTAGAGTAGACCCAGGCTGGACACTAGCCTCTCCTCTCTTATTTTATCCTGATTTTCTGGCTTACACAACCACGCTACAATCCGACCTATTTACCTATAAAAACGCTTTTTTTTAGTAGTCGAGCCGTTTCACAGCAAATGATGTGCATTTTCATGCTTGCATTCCCTTTTAAAACAAAATACCTGTTCAGCTATTTCTAAACCGTGTAATCTTTTTTCATTTGAAATAATGTTAAGTCGTTAAATGTAATATAAACTGTTTTACATGCCTTTCATTTGTTATGAAACGGATCGTTACGCAGAATGAAACTTTTATTGAAAATAATAATCGGGCATTACTTAGTTCGTGACACAGGGTCTCTAGTTCATCAAGTTGCGATTTCACGCTGATATTCTGTGAACGCGAGGTTCCGAGACGATGCATTCATGCTTCATCCATAATACAGTTTCAACGTGGCCGAGTACAAAATAGTTTATTAAAGTATTTCTTATATTAAAGGTTTAGTAACGCTAAGCCTTCAACAAATCCAGCACGTAGCGATCGTGTACTGAATATCATCGAACAAAATTGTGGCGGACACAGAAATAGAAATAGAAATAGAAACTTTTTTATTCAATGTAGATTATAAAAATACTTATTGAAGGTCACTTTTTTAATTTACCACTGGTTCGCAAAAAAAAAACCTCTGTCCTGGGAAGAACCAGCAAGAAACCCAGCGGGACTATTTTTTTCCAATAATAGCTTACAATCATGTTTACAATCAACAACACAAGACAAATTAGAAATAGCTTGGTAGCGATCACCCTTCCCAGGGGTTATTATCATCTATAAATTCCTTAATATTATAATAACCCTTTTTATACAAACTTAGTTTAATAACATTTTTGAACTTTGTGTATGACAAATTTTGTATATTTTCTGGGATTTTGTTGTAAAAGCGTATACATCGCCCCAAGAATGAATTACTGACTCGGTGGAGTCGAGTAACTGGTACTACCAGCTTGTGTCTGTTCCTAGTATTTACAGAATGAATATCACTTATTTTCGCAAAACTACTTTTATTTTTGTGTACGTACATTACATTTTCATAAATGTATTGAGAGGCCAGAGTTAATAATTTCTTTAAATTTTTTGTCTCAGTGACTCTTTTGGTTTTAAATTATATATTGCTCTAATGGCCCTCTTCTGTAAAATAAATATAATTTCAGTGTCAGTCGCGTGTCCCCATAGCAAAATACCATACGACATAATGCTATGGAAATAACTAAAGTAAACTATTCTAGCTGTTTCAACACTGGTAAGAGTTCTAATCTTTTTTACAGCATATGCTGCAGAACTAAGTCTGCTAGCTAGTTTTGATATATGGGGGGAGCCATTGAAGCTTTGCGTCCAGTGTGATTCCAAGAAAAATGGTGGTATCAACAAGACTCAGTTCCTCCCCATTTAAAATTACATTAGTATTGACATGTTTAACATTAGGAGTTACGAATTTCATACATTTAGTTTTAGTTCCATTCAAATGCAAATTATTAACATTAAACCAATTGAATAACTTAGCTATAGCATTATTTACTTCGTCGTAATTTAATAACTGTCTTTTTAATTTGAAAATTAATGAAGTATCATCAGCAAATAATACTATATCATGGTTATCCCCTACTATGTAAGGTAAGTCATTAATATATACAAGAAACAGAAAGGGGCCAAGAATTGAGCCCTGAGGCACGCCCATTTGTACAATCGACCCAGAAGAACTCATACTATTAATAACAACTTTTTGTGTTCTGTCACTTAAATATGAAATAATTAATTTAAGAGCATCATTTCTTACACACTAGTGTTGAAGTTTCCTGATTAATGTTTCATGGTGAACACAATCAAAGGCCTTGGATAGGTCACAGAACAAACCCAAAGCATCCTGTGAATTCTCCCATGCATTAAATATATATTTAATCAGCTCAACACCAGCATCAGTTGTCGAGCGACCCCTTGTGAAACCAAATTGATTTTTATGAAGTAATTTATTTATATTAAAAAAAATTAACAATTGATCAAGAATAATTTTTTTCAAAAATTTTACTAAGTGTTGGCAGTACAGAAATAGGTCTAAAATTAGCGGGGGTCCAATGTACTACCAGATTTAAACAAAGGTATTACTTTACTATGCTTCATTAAATCAGGAAACACACCAGATTTGATACTACTATTAAAAATAATAGATAGTTGAGGTGCGATTGTATCTATTATAGACGCAATAACTTCAACAGAAATCCCCCACAGATCGGCGGTTCTCTTAATTTCAATAGTCTTAAAATATTTTACAATATCTTTTGATGAAACTTTATGAAATGTAAAATTCTTTGTACACACATTTACATGTTGTTTAAGTAATGATTCGGCGACGGTAGGAGAAGAATTCAGTGACTTAGTGGTTAAGATCGGAATATCAGTAAAATATTTCTCAAAAACCATTGCAACGTCCTGATCTGATTTAGTTAATTTATTGTTAAAACTTAACTGGTAGTTTGAATTGCGAGAGTTGACCTTACCAGTTTCACTATTAATTATACTCCATGTCATTTTAATTTTATTAGAAGCAGTCTTTATTTTGTTGCTTAAATACAATGACTTGGCTAAGGAGCACACTCTTTTAAATATTTTGGAATATTTTTTTACATATTCCCTAAATTCGACGCTAGGATTATATGACCTTTCATTGTAAAGTTCATATAACCTTTGTCTACTCTTATGGACTCCTACTGTCGCCCATTCATTAAATGCTTTACGATTATTCAAGGAGAGTGTTTTAGAAGTAAAAGTATTATTAAATTCATTGCAAATGAGCTTAAATAATTTTGCATACAAAAAATTTGGATTATTTTGGTATGAAAGTAATGGAAGTTTTTTTACTATGTTACTTCTAAACTTCTCCAAGCGATGTGCATTTACTGGAACAAACACTACTTTTTTATCTACTTGCTTTTTGTGAACATAAGGTAATGAAACAAATTGTCCACAGTGATCAGAGCTCAATTTTTGAATAATACATTTATTGAACGGCTTAACATTTGTAAAAATGTTATCTATACATGTTGCACTAGATTCAGCAATACGTGTTGGCTCCAAAAATAAATTAAAAAGACCATAAGATTTAAACAATGATCTAAATTTAATATTAGTGGAGGAAGCTTCTAGGAGATTGATATTAAAGTCTCCACATATTACAACAGATTTATTCTGTTTATTAAGCTTAGCGAAAACTTCCTCCATAATTTTTTCAAAAGTATCATATAATGAACATGGGGGTCAGTAAACGCTCACAACAATGAGGTGCTCAAACTCAACACATGCCATTTCTACAGTTCGCTCAACAGAGAGGCTCACAATATCTTTACGTTCTTTATATGATAATAATTTACTAGCTAAAATTAAGGAGCCACCTCTTAAAATCGTTTCTCTATTGAAAGAACTGAGCACCTGGTGATTACTAAAGTTAAACATTAAATTATGAGCTTTTAACCAATGTTCAGTAATACATAAAATATGAATATTGTTGCTATTTAAAAACAATTCAATTTCTAGCTCTTTGCCTATCATGCCTTGTATATTCTGATGCACCAGGTGTAAACAATTCTTAATATCATTTTGTGGAGTTATACAATTGCAACTATTAAGGATTTGTAAGCTACATTCTAAATTATTTAAATTATTATAACTGCTAGAGATTACCTCTATTGTCTCATTTTCTAATTTAAATTACTTGGAACGGATTCCAAATTACATGTCAAATCATTATGCTGCTCAATAGGAGCAGATGTCTGGGTAGCCAAGTCCTTGGCTGAGTTAATATATAAATAATAAGATAGCACATTTGCTATCTGTCTTAAATTATATTTGGATAGGTAATACCTATCTGTAGTCAAAAATTTCTTAATTAAATTATTAATATCCATTAAATTAATTCTATTGGTATAATTGTTACAATTAAATGTCAAATTTAAATTATTATTACATGATAAATTATTCATTAATAAATTTAAATCATATCTTATTTTATTCTCTTGTGGCCAACCCTGTATGTAAGGCAATGTAAACAAGATAATTTTATGTACATTACACATCACACGCTTATCAAACGGGCGCATCTGCACGTATCGTGGAAAGGGTATTTTGTTTAAAATACAAAAAAATTTGGATCAAAACTAGTTTCTTCCTTCTGCTGGGTACAGCTTCCACTCATTTTTAAAAGTTGGGAACTTTTTGAGCAAATAGGCGACTGCCTCGCTACCCTATACTTATTGGCGGTAAGAACTAGAATTTTTTTAACTTAAAAGGCCTAAGAAGCCCTAGATGGTGATTCGCACTAACTTAGCGTAACAAAACCATATCGTCACTGGAAAGGCAAAATTACTGAAGCACCAAAAAGCCATTTCGAGTTAAAGCCATATTTATTAATTTTTTAAACAAAAAAGTCGTATCTTTTTAATTTATCATCCGATTTCAATTAAATAACTTGATGTGTAAACCTTTTCCTTTTCGCTACTCTGAAGGTTCTTTTGGGAAATAAGTGGTGGATAAGTAATATGACCTCATTTCAGTGTAAGTTAAATTTACTTAAACGCCACCAAGTAAACTTCCTTTGCCATTTAAACGTACTGATAACACATAACATAAGAAATGAGAGTACGATAAAATTTCTTTTAATATAACTATTCTGTTATGCTGGTGATGTAAAATTACTTCAAAAACACATTTTCCATTTTCATATGTCTAGTACGACTACTTAAGGGGTGATCAGATAATTTACTAAGTTAACCACAATTTCTTTAAAGTGAGTTTGCCGTAATTATTTATGGGATCAACGACGTAAGAGACTAATGATACATTAAAAAACTACATTAAAATATTGACGACTTTAAGGTAAATATATATATATATATATATATATATATATATATATATATATATATATATATATATATATATATATATAAGGTGAATATATATTAGTAAGCAATTTTCCTCTTGATTTGTTATATTTCTGAATTCATGAGACGAATAAGTTCCATTACTGTTTTTTCATTGCTGTATATATTTTAGTAAATTTTCGATAAATGTGTCTGGGGTTTTGTTACTTGGCACATGTTTGCCTCTTATATCTTTACTCGCAGAGTCATGAAGAAAGTTTGCAACCGTATTGTATTAAGTTTTTTGCTTAATATCTAGTGTGCAAAGTAAAAATTTTTGACACATTTGTCGTTGGCCTTCGCCTTCGTTAATAAAGTAAACTGTCATCCTGTTTCCGATCAATTTGTACACAGCAGCGGTAGCAAAAATACACTTATTTTCATTAAAGATTTGTCGGGCCGACTGACTTAACCGCCTGAATGGGCGCGTTTATCAACAATTTTGTACCATCAAGTCGATACTTATTTAGCTTAAAAATAATTTATGAGTGATTAATAATTTTACTTATGAGATGGTAGTGTACGCTTGCACAGAGAGGATGAAATACTTTTGTCATTTTTGCAGAAATTTAACTGCAAAGCAATTTTGCTTATAACCCGCAAACTGCTCTATAACAGCCAGGCTAAATTATTGAAACGCCATTCACTCGATGAAAATAATAAGACATATTTTTTACCCTCCATATGCCATTCAAATTTATGTATATCAAAATTACTTAATCCAAGTTATTATTAAATTCCAAGCAGAGCACAACTACTTAATACAACATTCATTTCCCGACAACAGAAAGTAAAATTTACTTTGATTGAAATTTGTATATTTTTACAGTAAGTAAATATGACCTAAATAACAATCTTGTATAAAATATTGAAAACAGTGTTGTTTCCGTAATCTCGAAAAAAATAATCCCGTTTTTATACGGGTTACTGAAGCGCCACTAAAGTGCTTCGATTGCAATGCTACCTAAGAGTTAGTAAACACGGCGCGTTGCGTTGCGTTGCGTTGCGTCGTCGCAACGCAAATAATTAAACCCGCTGCCGGCCACACTGACGCGTCATCGCAAGTAATCCATATCAATTTCTTTAATGGTACTCATTTGACTCCGCAAAATAAACTCAAAGAAAAAACGAAAATGCCCTTTCCTTTCGTCTCGGGGGCTTTCTGTCAGTCTTGTGCTCATTGCGTCAACGCAGCGCGCCGTGTGTACACTATGGTTATTAAAATGTAAAACGACGCATAGACAGCGCTACGTCAACACAACGCTGACGCAGAAAAAATTACTGATTCCGATATGAATGTCACTCAATATGCCCAATTTGGCATAAGTAATATTGCCTTTCCAGTGACGATATTCACTCTTGCCTTGGAATGCCCAGATTGTTAGCGTTGCCGTTACAGCCTATCAAAGTCCACTGCTCAACATAGGCTCCTCCCATAGACTGCCACATAGGGGGGATATTTGCCAAAATTTTCTTCTTGGCAAGCGGGTTGGCAACCGCAGCTTTTTCGTTTTTATTTGTTCTTGGAAAGATGCTGCTGCCCATCTCCTGATATGTTTCTCTCAGTCGTCACTTATGACACCCACGGGTGGATATGGGGTGGTGGATTTCCGTACATCACCCACTACATGGAGTGCCCAGATTGTAATCAGACGGAAAGACAAATAATGTCGACAGCTTATTTCACTCCTTAACTGTACGCATTACGAAAGACGAAACAAACCGTTTGGTTTGAATGCGTGTAATATCGACTTCAAAAGGGTGAAGATCCGCTAACCGCCTAGTTGTCCGATGGTAAAAAGGGGAGAGAGGAACTAAGCCATGTAACTTGTAATCACTTTATTGCCACAGTCGTAAAAAAATAGTTGACAGTAGATATTTTTCTCCGGTTTATTACAGCACTTTATTACGAAAAAAAGGGCATTTTTCCAAAAGAGAAAGTTCATAAAGCGAGTTTGAGGGGAGCGTGTAAGGTAAAATGAGGCTTGATAAGCTTCTCAACGTGTTTTCACACATCGCATGTCATATCCGGACAGCACACAGTACACACACATATTATAGATATTCGTTCATATTTAATCGCTTCTTCCTTTACCAAATATTCGGAATAATTTTTAAAGCTTCATCATCATTATTACAGCCTTTCACTAGTTTGCCGCTGAACATCAGCCTCTTGGAAGACATGGCATAAAGCACGACCGTGCGCCACCTGCATCCATCTTCTTCCTGCATGTCTCACCAGGTCATCACTGCATCAAGTGGAAGCCGCACAAAACTTTTTTTATAGAATAAGCGTGACAGGCGAGCACACAGTTCACCCGATTGTAAATGAAAGCTGCGGCTCATAGATAGATAGACATCTACATCTGTCCTCGATTAGGAATTTAAATGCGTTGTTACCCCTAAGGACTCATATGGAATACCTTATTACCAGTAAAAAGGAGACCCTTTTTTCTTCATTCACTATGCGAAGCCTAGCATTATTCTGCTATTTTAGTTGGTATTTCATAAGAGCGTGGTCCTGCCTGGGTCCACTACAACCACTCTCACCGTTACGAGGCTGCCACTCACAAACTCATCCCAATCGGTTATAGGTTCTTTGTATAATAAGCCTGGCCCATTTCAACTACAGCTTACTGATCTGTTTCACTATGTCGGTTTAATACAGAGAACTTTTAATTAAATTAGTAATAGTAGTAAGTATACTTTTTTGTTTAAGCAAATTTTTTGTTACAGAAAATTATATTTATTGCAAAACAACTTTCAAAAAAACTTGTGACTTCAAAAAAACTCAAAGGAATAAAATAATTTCACATTCTGAAGTTGGTGTTTTAATTCTTATTTACACTATGTCTTATCACCGGCTTCAGAATGTGCAATTATTTTGTTATTTTTAAAGGTTTGTTTGACTTTTTGTTAAAAAAAGTCAAAGCCTTTAGTTAAGCCTTTAGTAAGTGATTTTTATTTTCACCGCTAAGACCTGGGATAAAATTAGGATGGGGGCTGAGATGGGACTAGGCAGAGTTTGGCACTGGTTAAGTGAGAATCTCCTTACTCTTAACACTCAAAAAACGAATTACGTATGCTTCGCTCCATATATTAATTCGCAGCCGTCACCTAATTTTGAAATAAAAATTCATTCCTGTGGTACGCCTTTCCCCAACACATGTAATTGCCCTGTAATTCAGAAAGTTAGTTGTGTTAAATACCTCGGAATCATGGTGGATCAAAGATTAAGTTGGTTTCCACACCTAGAACTAACAATTGGGAGGGTAAGGAAGCTCATGTGGGTTTTCAAATCTCTGAGAAACGTGATGAGTACCAAGCTACTGAAAAAAATATATATCGCACTAGCCCAGTCTGTAATAATCTACTGCATAACCGTATGGGGAGGAGCAGCTAAATCATACTTTATAGATTTAGAAAGGGCGCAAAGATCCTTGATTAAGGTAATGTACTGTTGGCCCTATAGGTTTTCCACCGAAACCCTATACCAAACATCTAAGCTGCTCTCCGTTAGAAAACTTTATATTTTACACATGATACTAAGATATCACAAAATATTACCATTTGACCATACCAAACTTACGAAAAGGCGGTGCGATATTGTGGCTCCCTCATACCCTGCACGTACAGTATTTGCCACTCGACAAAATATATCTCAAGCTCCTCATGCCTATAACAAGATCAACCGCTTACTTAAAATTTACCCAATGCAAATGTTTGAGTGTAGAAAAACTCTGACCGAGTGGCTCTATACTCTTAATTATGATGATGTGGAAAACGTTTTGGTCAGAAAGAGTTGAACCAGTTTTAAATAATACACACTGACACAACAAATCAGACACACACACACACACACACACACACACACACACACACACACACACACACACACACACACACACACACATACACACACACACACACACATACACACACACACACACACACACACACACACACACACACACATACACACACACACACACACACACACACACACACACACACACACACACACACAATAAACTAACACACAACTGACACAACTACTCAGGTATACATTTCTCCTAAGCTTCTTTCTTTCAGTTTAAAATGCATGAATAACTGTAATATTAAGTTTAAAATGTTTATATATTTTTTTTTTTCTGATGTAAATCTAAGTTGATACGATTACGTAGGATGAGCGAGACTCTCCCAACACAAGTATCTTATGATTACTTTCTGGGAGGCCTCGGCAAATAGCTGTAAAATGATTTACTGAAATAAAACATTTTTATTATTATTATTATTATTAAAGTGATAGTTATTTATTTAAAACTTTTTATTAATTTAAAGTTGGCTTTTGCTGTTTGCCGGAAGAAGTAGTAAGAGGGAAGTATCCACCTAGGCAGACTCTTAGGCAGGGAAAAGTTTTTTTTTAAATCAGCTAGTCTTTTGTGAAAGGAATAACGTCCTTAACTTCACAACTTTATTAAACGTAGTAGGTCTCTGCGTTCGTATGACAGTTACAGCACGAGTGGATCGGCTCAACCTGGGAAGAACTACGTTCGCATAGAACACCATTAAATAGCAGATAATACTGCAGAATGTGTTTGCGTTGAGTAACAAAAATGAGTACCCCCATATTGGTTATGTTGCTTTATATCTTAGCCTCCAGGGCTGGCAACCTATAATTTAATTCATATATAATAAAACATATTTTTTGTTACACACAAACGTAAAGAATAATAAAAGTTTATTACTTTTCAGCAATTTCTTCTAAACAATCTACAAGAAGGAAATAAAAAAGAGAGAATAATTTATGGGTAGGTGCACTACAAATAACACTATGGTCTAAGAATAAATATAACTAATAAAATAACAATAATAAAACTACATACTTATAACGAGAGGTCAGTAATCATAAAAGGATATAAAAATATGAAGTAAAGAGAGAAATCAGTGGGAAAAATCATTCTTCTAATAAATTGATGGGTTATTATCATCCATAATTGGTTTGGTATGGCTGGTAAAATATTGTTGTTCTGATTAATTCTCCTACATGAATCCATCTTAACTTTGAATCGAATTAAAATAACATGATTATCTGATAGAGATCGTCCGACGTCGTCCTAAAGATGAATGTGGCGCCAATACAATCATCATAGATTGTAGACGTGTGGTCATGTGTCACCTCGCTTTTCTACTCCCAACCGTTCGAATAAGAAAGTAAACAATAATAATAATATTTCATACCAAATTACTTTTTATTTAAGCGACATCTATTTACTATATTTAGTAAAATATTAATATCTCATAGTTTATTTTAATAATAAAAAAAATTTCAAATACATAAAATCGCACTTCTATACACAAGAACTAATTTTGGGAAACTAACGCCAACACGTGTAGTATTTATAAGTAATAAAAATAATAATATTTGTTATTTAATTATTTATTATAAATTTCCCACTGGGCTTCTTGCTGGTTCTTACCGGAACAGAGGTATTTTCCGAACACTGGTAGATTAAACATAAAAGTGACTTTCAATTACTGTTATTTATAATCAATAATGAACAAGAAACTTTTAGCGCTAAGGGCCGCGGGTTCGAACTCCGCACGGAACTAGTATTTGTATGGCCTACAAATAATTATTTCGGATCTCTATGTTCGTCCTTGTGAAATTTATGTATGTAAACTACCCCCACGATTCAGGAGCAAATTCTAGTTTGCGATATTTTTTTAAAGAAGGATTTCTATTTGACAATAAAAAGTAAAGTTTTAGCTTAAATCTTTTCCACAGCTGTGGGTGCTTGTCCACACGTCCACTGAGTGGGTTTGGAGCATAAGTCCGCTACTCTGCTTTGGTGTGTGCGACGTTGGAGTAAAATTGCAATCAACCATTTCAGTTGTGCCTTCTGGTTAATTTCATTAGTAAAACCTAATATTAAGAATATTAAGTTCATCCTCACAAAATTGTTGGAATTTTCAAGAAAAAAATTACGATAGTAATACATAACAACTATAAACACGTAGGTAATTTTTTTTATTATTTTAAGCTCCATTAAGCTATATTTGATAAACAGTTCTGCTATTCTTTCTACAACAGTAGTAGTACAACAGTAGTTTCGCAAATTTTCAAAAACATAAACTATGTTTTGTTATTGTTTACGGAGTAATGTAGATGTATTTTTTTAAAAATTGATAAAAACGATGTTCATCGGTTTCAATCACATTCCGAATACAGTCGAATGCTGTCAAATGCACTTTCTGTAACTTATTTCCCCGTATCTGTTAAACACTCATGTAATAAGATGCAAAGTAGGATAAGATGCTGTTTCAAAATGCAATAAGATTTCACTACTATGTCTGAAGGAAGATGTCAACTTTTTTTATTAATGACCATTTTTTTTTAAAAGCCCATGTTAAGTTACTTGCCTGATTCATGAATTTTGCTGTATACGTTATATTTAGAAAATGTTTCAAAGGCCAAACAACGCGTGATTGATGAAGACAGAAGCAACCGAGTGTGAGATTAAAATGTTAATCCCGCAGCCATACACGAAATGAGTCCGTTTACGGTAATTAATGCTTGAACCTCACAGAAACGTTTCTGAGCTCTCAGCACGACGTAAATTTCGACCCCCAGGTAAATATTAATCATATTTTTTTTAAACATTATGAGCTAGTGCTCGCCTACCAGGTTGCAAGTTGTGATTTAGTCGAAGATAATAATACGCTCTGACTTAGCTATCATCTATTTCATTCATAACAATAATTGTTCGAACGGAACAAGTATTTATATGGCCTTTTAATCATTGTTCCAGGTCTGCATGTTTGTCCTTGTGAAATTTGTGTGAGTAAACCCCCAACGATACAGGAAAGAATCCTAGTGTGGATATAACATTTAACAAAAAAAAAAAATAGAACACAAATTCATTATAGAGTAAGTGTCAAAGTCCAGTACTGAACAAAGGCCTCCCGAAGATTGCCTCATCTGGGAATATTCGCCATAGTTGTCACGTTTCTAGTAGACGGATTGGCAAAACCGCAGTTTTGTATTTTAGTTGTCATTAGGAAGAGGCAGCTGCCCACCTCCCAGTTTGTGTTCCTCTGTCGTCCCTACCGACATCCATGAGACGATATTGGGCAGTTAATATTTTTACACTGCCACTACACATACAACTGACTTAAATTTACAAAAGCTTATTTAAATTTGCCTTGAGGACTCCCATATTTGATTCAGATTTTTATTGTGTTTTTATGTAGGTATTATTAAACTATTTTTAAAAAAGATAATGAAGTTAACTACATCTATTTACAACTTTTGATATGTCGGTTGCTTTGCAACACCCGAGATCACTGAGGTACTGGGGTTGCTGAGATTTTTATATAAGTAAATATAATAAGTACATATTGATGGTAGGTAAATAGATGCTGCGGAAATGTGCACCAATATTTTTTTCTTTTCTGAGCCAGCGCTTTAATATAATCCCTACCTATAGTAAGTTGTGATGCAGCCAAAGATCCAAAGTCTATTTATTCAATCTTGCGTTAAAGACACCTACGGCGTTATCGTATGGAGAGACAGATACTGACAACTTATTCCACTCCTTTGCTTGTATCCTTGATAAAAGATCAAAATGCAATAAAATTATTTCGTATTTGACTCCAGACATATGGAAGTATAATGCTGCAAGTACCTAACTATCCACTAATATTATATGCGAGCGTGAACTATTCCCGAACGAACATACCTATTTTTATCGCCTTTGTGCTTAATGTACTTACGTGGGCTCCAAGAAGCTAGGCAGCTATCTGACTTATGATAGTAATAACACATTATATACATCAGGTGGATAGCAGTCGCGTTGGTACCGAGTCTCTGAGACCAAACTTTTATACATGTTTTTTAACCCTTAAATCCCCATAAAATCCCATGCAGTCGCATGCGCCCGTCAAATCCCGAGCGGTCGCATGCGACCGCACACACCCACAGCAATTGAAGCCATTAAGACTTATATTTAGAGGCTACTTTTCTGTCAAGAAGTTTGGCGCTAAAAAATCAATACAAAATTCTCTATCCTTTGGTCTAAACAAAAGTCAGGTTTTACTTCATTACAAAAAGACTTTATTGTATTTTGATAACAAAAAACGAGTACATACCAAGCGGATGTCGGTAGCGTGAAAATCACTATTATTTCTTTATATTACTCGAAATTCTTTACGTAAAAATATAAATTATATTCATACAAAAACTTTCATACCAATTTTATATAAGACTCTATATTAAAACACTAATAAAACACTAGAAAAATCCAAAAATCAACACAACACCATCGAAATAAAAATAGCGTACGCAATGAACGCAGATTATAAAATAGATATCCATAGACTGACTTTTTATTGCACTAGAGGATAGAAAATTTCATATTGATTCTATAATGCCAAACTCCTTTATAGAAAAGTAGTCTCTAAACATAAGTATTTATTTGTTAAAGTTGGTGTGGTCGGATCCGAGCACTTGTTTATGTTATATGGGCCCAATTATCCCCCCCCCCCAATCAACATGGTAGCGAAATTAAATGCAATACTGCCCCAGGATGGTACCAGCACCCTTGAAGAATCCCTCGCTGAGCATCCACGACCAAGCTACTCCACTTCTGAGCGTGGATGCTCAGGCTGCCACGCTTATTATTGGGGGGGGGGGGGCAAATTCCACTCGAGACTAAACCTGCTCGGGGTAAACGGATCAATAAGTCAAAGGCGGGGGACTACCACGTTATACGCCTCTACCATCTGGAAACGACGAAGCCGGCCTTGTTCTTTCTAATCGAGACGACACAGGTATTTTCTCCGACTGATACTTCGTAACTCTCCTAACCGAGGTACAAATTAGAACACTTCGTTGTACCCCGGGCTGGAGTTTGCGTGTACGTTAGAGATGAGATTTGTTTTCGACGCCTCGGCAGCCTAGAAGGTACGGAGCTGTCTACCTTATGGCTGCGCATAGACAGCGACGACCATCCCGCGTGAACGGGTGCCTCTATATTCGCCTCATCCACGTTCAGATGGCTGCAGACTCCGTGCTACAACAGGTCCTATCCGTAGAGATCGTGATGCTTTTATGATTTTAACGCCCAGCACGCTGAATGGCTTGGTTGAACTCACTGGCTCATGTCGCAACTCGACTGCTTGTGTGGTTGCAATTTATCACAGCGACGCATTGTGGGCGGTTATTTGTAGCGGACTAGTGCTGTGATATATATCTCGACAGTAGGCCAAGCTCGCTTTGACATGCTATTGATTACGGAATTTGAAAGACTAAATTAGGAGATAAGCATATTTAAATACATCATCATGATCACTATAGCCCTTCACAAGTCCACTGCTGAACATAGAACATACAAAGCACGGTCCTGAGCCAGGTTCATCCATCGACTTCCTGCATTTCTTATTAGGTCGTTACTCCATGTAGTTGTGAGTCACTTGAATACAGATGAAATATAAATAATAATTAGATAGTATTCACCGCACAGCCGCAATGGCTGACTTCACGTCTTCGATTTTTTTTTATTTTAATGTCATGTAGGTATCTTCACAATGTTTTTCTTCTTCGCTAAGTGGTATTTTCGTCGTATACAGATTTTCACATTACCTTATTAAATTTCGTAGAAGGAATCGTTGAAGTAATCTGTACTACGTACTAGAATTGACATCGCCATCAAAATCACACAGTGCGGGGCGCGTAGAAGAAGTCACATAGTCCTTTTTATGGTACAGACTAAGTAAGTTTAAGCGCGGGCTCAGACGCGTGTTATATAATGGTACACATAATATATATTACTTCTATGAGAAGGAATGATTTCAAACTTATTATCGATCTTTTAAAATCTGCGTGGGAGCTAAGTCCGCCCTGCCTCACCCCGCACTCCAACCTGTTCTCCGACGAATATGAGCCAGCCCACTTCACACAGTTAGCTGGTTGTGATACCAATACTTGAAGAGGTTAATTACCTCTTTGGGTGTGCTAGTTTCCTGGTTAAGTTTATCCCATAGCACGTTGTACGAAACCAGGTCAAATGCCTTCAACAGGTCCAAGAAACACGCGTAAACCGGCGTTTTTCGCGTAGTGTAATACTGGACAGTATGCTTGAGTCGCAGTATGGCAGTTTCAGTTGAAAGCCCCGGCCTGAAACCAAACTGAGCCTCATGTAGGTGAATATGTTGGCTGAGTTGCTGATCAAGTAAACTGTCCAGAACCTTCGCAACTACGGTGGCCAAAGATATTGGGCGATAATTGGACCCAACGGAGGCATCACTACTCTTATTTTTTAATATTGGTACAACCATGGTTTTTATAAGTTCTCCAGGTAAATACGCATGTCCTAGACATAGGTTAAACAATAGAGTTAACACCCTTGGCAAGTGCACACCCGCATGTTGCAAGAGCTCAATGCTGAGTTCGTCCCCTAGTCATTCCACTTATTACACGAGCTATATCCTCAGTTTATCCGTTACCGTATATTAATACGGTGATGTGAATGATATGTAAACAAAATCATTAAAAGTAATCATTAGAAAACTATCCTGGCTATTTGTAACACTATAAAAAATTATATATAGATATGTTTCAAAAAGGGACGTGTTGCTTCTTCTGTGACTTTACTTAAAATATTTCATTACTACTCGTATCCAAAGTTACCCACAGGCTACCCTTAAAGTTAAAATTAAAGTTAGTCTTTATACATCCCACTACTAGGCACAGGCCTCACACATCACCTCCTCACATTTCACTGCCCCAATGCGTGTCGGCGAACTTCATATGTTTTCGATTTTTTTTTCTCAAAAATGCAGTATTCCTCACGATGTTTTCCTTCACCGCCGATTACGTGGTTACCACAGATCAGGTTACCTTTACTAACACAAACTCTTAAAAGTCTGAGGTCTCCATTTGGATCCTTAAATGTCTCCTTGTAGACCGCGCCAAAGATATTAAATATTTAGAGGGACGCCTTAGAACCAAATAGTATATGATTACTAAGTTTATTAGAAACCATAGATAAGAGTGCTCAGGACGATTCTTTTTTAAATGTTATTTATAAGAATATAATTCTTAAAGAATATAATTCTTAAAGAATTATATTCTTATAAATAACATTTAAAAATAATTATATTAAAAGAATTATATTATTATATAGTTCACATATAAACTTAAAAATTTGGTAATATTAAGTTGCTGAAAGACACGCTGCACTTAAAAAATTATATGCATGTTATGATATTCAGTGGAATCTCTATAACTCGAACCTCGTTAAGTCGAAATCCTCAGTAAGTCGAAAAAAATTGCCATTCCCTTCCGCTGAACCCCTAAATACGCGGTATCTCGAATTATTAGGCTTTGTAACTCGAACAAAATGTTATTTCCCTACGAAATATTGATAATATATGTACTATATTTATATAATGATTTCCTATATTTACGCGAACACTACACATTGATTAAAACTACTTTTACGGATTTTATCGCGTTTATTTTACTATTATTTTTAATTCCCGACGTTTCGGACGCTTTCCAGCACCCATGGTCACGGAGGACTGAGATGACTGACGTCCTGATGTCATTGTTAAACCCGGAGTACCTTCAGCTTTTTTAATTATTGTTTATGGTCCGATCTATGCAAAATGAACTGACTATGTCTTGAGGTTATATTTTAATTTTATTGATTATAGGATCCCAAGCAGGTGGTAGTACCCAGCCTCCTTCTCTATTGAAACTAGGATGTTTTTTAATTTCAATAGCCTCACGTATCATCCTTGGTAGGAATCGGTGTTCTTTCGCGAGGATTTGTGGTCTATCAAATCTGATGTAATGGTTGGGGCCGTCTGGGATATGATCGCAAACTGCAGACTTCCCAGAACGTTGATGCTTCACATCAGCTGTATGTTCTTTTACGCGGGTTCTAATTGATCTTTTTGTTTGTCCTATATAAGAAAGACCACATCCACAATCAAGCTTGTACACTCCTGCATCTTGTAGAGGAATATGACACTTGACTGATGGTAGGAACTGACTAATCTTCTTCGGCAGCTTGTAGAATGTTCTAATAGAAGCTCGCTTCAAAATGTAGCCAACTTTGTCTGTGATACCTCTGACATAAATGGTAGTACAGCTAACATACGCTCAACTGTGGCCGACTTCACTCGGTCACTGTGACGGAGGCGCGGGCTCTCTATAACAAAGATTTGCCCACTGTAGCTAACTGTGAAGGATGTTGGTGAGATTCACCGTTTAAATATCGGTTTGTATGGGTCTTTTTCCTATACACAGTGTGACCAATGGTGTTGTTGGGATTTCGGATGACTAACACATCTAGGAAAGGTAAGGAATTATTTGCCTCTAACTCCAAAGTAAATTGAATTTTAGAGTTTATGGAATTAAGATGTTCTAAAAATGCAGTTACTTTGTCTGATGGTAAAATTGTGAAAGTGTCGTCTACGTACCGCTTGTAAATCCTTGGTGTAACAGGTGCAGTAAGGAGGGCTTTCTCCTCAAAGTACTTACTTACTTATCTTCACGCACAATCCTTAACGGGGTAGCCAGAGAGAACAGATCGCCAAGTGTCACGATCCTTACATACCTCTTTCGCTTCTTTCAGGTTCATTAACTTCATATATGCACGTCTAGGTATCCGAGTACTCTTGACCTTCCCCTCTTCGAGCAATTTGCTCACATGGTCTTCGAAAGTTAGTCTCGGTCTATCTCGACACCTTTTAATGTTTACTTTTGCTCTATATATTTTCTTCACCATTCGGTCTTCACTCATTCGCTCAACGTGCCCAAACCATTGGAGTACGCCCCTATCAATTTTTGTGATAAGGTCATCTTTTAATCCTGCCATATTGCGAATCTCTTCGTTTCGCTTTCGATCGGCTATGGTAACGCCACACATTTTACGAAGAGATCGCATCTCCACTGCTTTCTAATTGCTTTTATGCTTCTTCTGGCATACCTAGGTATCGCTGCCATTTAACAAAGTCGGTACCAACACTGCGTTATGTATTGCAGGGCGTGCACTCTTCACTACGCCTTGCCTTTTGACAAATTTAGGGCACCATTGACTTTGTTTCCGGCAGCGACACGCCTATCCACATCTAAATCACATCTTCCATCCCGGCTGAAAGCACTCCCCAAGTATACAATTTCATTTACCTGTTCTAGACATTCCTGATTTACCCATATTTCACATTTCGTTCTCTCTTCGTCCTTTTCAAATACCTCAAAGTCTTCCATGAATATATCGGCGACAATGGGAGATACAGGTGAGCCCATCGCAACACCATCTACTTGCTTGTAAAACTCTTCCTTCCACTTGTACTGCATATTCTGCTGGCATATTATTTTCTTCTAGTTTCCTAGTTATAATTGAGATGCAGTCTTCAACAGGTACGCATGTAAATAGAGACTGAACATCAAAACTGACCATGGTTTCATTGTCAGTAAGACGTAGGTCTTTTATCTCACTGACAAAATAGTATGAATCCTTAGTGTGTGCTCTTGTGTGTCCTCTGAGTGGTGATAATATTTTAGCTAAGTATTGAGCCAATCCGTAAGTTGGCGAATCAATCTGACTCACTATTGGACGTAATGGAGCGTTCGGTTTGTGTATTTTTGGTAACCCATACAATTTCGGTGGTTTGGCACATGAAGGTATTATCGAATTAACGTCCAGATTCAATTTCTCGGAGTATTTCTTAGCGATCTAACTAAAATGGTTTGTATAACTTTTGCGTTAAAGTGCATAGTTTCCGAGATATCGGCTGAAAGCGTTTTTTCAAGATGGCGCTTGAAGCGCCACCTGTTTATTAAATGGGCCATAAATCGTAAACCGTAAGTTTCACAAAAAAGTTTACTGAAAACAAAAGATGCGAAATTTTATTTTCTACAATAATGGTTTATATAACTTTTGCCATAAAGTGCATAGTTTCCGAGATATTGGCTGAAAACGTTTTTTTCAAGATTGCGCTTGAAGCGCCACCTGGATCTGTTGGCATTTTTTGATTTTATGCTGAATAAGTGATCCTAAACCTCATAAAAAATAAAATTGAATCGGAAATTTCGTGCAATGTTAAATTCTATTTTTACTGTACTATTTCAATAAACATTTTATTTGTCAAAACGTCTTACAATCGTCGTTTCTCTAGCGCTCAGGTGACCTTCGTACAAATAATTCGCGATTTTAATTGGTAATAATTTTTATTTTTGGATAAGAACATGGTAATGACTCTAAGTTATATTTACCTTCATTTAAAAAAATTGAAATAATACTAGTTTTTACGGAATTTATCGCGTATATTTAACTTTTTAAATACCCGACGTTTCGAACGCTTTACAGCACTCATGGTCACGGGCGGTACCAATGTGTAGTGTTCGCGTAAATATAAGAAATCATTATTTAAAAAAATTGTCTTTAGCCAAACCTACTATACTCTTTGGCTTGACCATAGGTCTGACTAATAGGTCCGTGGACTGACGGATCACGAGTGGTTAATATATAAGGGCTCCTCTGCAATACGATAACTCTGATTGCAAAGAAAAAGTAATACTTTCATCCCTCTAAAGAAATATAACTTCAAAAAAGAGTAAGAACGTTTTATCCAATTATAAAATGCGCAAGCTGACTCATGTAAAACTTCAAAGACACGATCCATCTAAGCTGTTGTTAAGTTTTGCCGAGCGTGGCGCTGTGGGACAAAGACACGATCCATCTTAGTTGTTGTTAAGTTGTGCCGAGCGCGACGCTGTGGGACGAAGACACGATCCATCTTAGTTGTTGTTAAGTTGTGCCAAGCGCGACGCTGTGGGACAAAGACACGATCCATCTTAGTTGTTGTTAAGTTGTGCCGAGCGCGGCGCTGTGGGACAAAGACACGATCCATCTTAGTTGTTGTAATTATATGAAGACTACACGAGAAGCAACTTTCGGAAAACAAGCTTTCAAATACAAGAAAAAAATTATTATCAAGATCGGTTTGCCCAGAAAAAAATTCTGAGGTAACACATAACACATAAAAAATCAGTCGAATTAATTGAGTACCTCCTTCTTTTTTTGAAGTTGTTTAAAAATGGGCAGCAACATAATTCTCATAGCAACATAAGAAAATGGCTGCGGTTGCTAACGCTCCTGCCAAGCGTTACAAGTTACAACTACGTGGACTTTGGTGAACTGTAATGAATTATTCTTTTATACATTATGTCTCAGCACCGACAGGAGCTATTATGGAATCAGGCGTTACATTGCAGAAATACATTATATTAGTCAGCTAAGATTATGACTTAGTTAATTAATTTTCAACATCATTAATTTTCAGTTATTTTTCATATGGGGAAAACGAGTGTGCGGCTCACCTGATGGTAATTGTCGACCGCCCTCGTGAAATACTGATACCTAGGTAATTGCAAGTGTATGTGCAAGTGTAATACACTTTCAATCAAAGAATTAATTATTAATAAACTAGGAAAACGCTGTCACCGTCCTTTTTTCCATCTAGATAGTTAAAGGGGAATGCCCACTCTTCATAGACATTTCGGCCTACATATAAAAACATGTAGATATGATAATATGCATTTAAAATAATGAAATGGTAAAGGAATTGCTTTAAAAAAGTCGGGGTTTTGAAGATATATAAGTTTTTATTTTCATAAATGCAGTTTTTAACAACTATTTTTATCGATTTTATCGCGTTTTATTTCTTTGATTTTTAATTCCAGACTTTTCGGGTGCTTTCCAGCACCCATGGTTACGGCGGACTGAGGTGACTGACGTTCCAATGTCAGTGTTAACCCTGAGTACGTTCAGATTTTTAATTTTTATTTATGGTCTTATTGAGCCTTGAAGTCTTGCAGTGGTATGCTTGCGTTTAATTTTAATTTCAATAATTACAGTGTCCTAAGCAGGTGGTAGTACCAAGTCTCCTTCTCTATTGAAAAAAGAATTTTTTTATTTCAATAGTCTCACGTATCGTCCTTGATAGGAATTGATGTTCCTTTTAGAGGATTTGCGGTCTATCAAATCTTTTTTTATGTCTATCTGATTGGGGCCGTCCAGGATATGATAACAAACTGGAAACTTCCCTGAACTTTGATGCTTCACGTCAGCTCGCTTCAAGATGTAGCCAATCTTGTCTGTGACACCCGTGACAAATGCTAGTACTGCACATGCTTGACTGTGGCTGGCTTCACTCGGTCACTGTGACGTAAGCGCGGGCCCGAAGCTTGTTGACGTGCAGAACCTGCCTAACGTGCTGAAGCTCGACGGCCAGATGTTTGCTGCCACAATCCTTTGTGCTCTCTGTAACAAAGATTTGGTCACGGTAACTAACTGTGAAGGTTGCTAGTGAGATTCATTGTTTTCTATACACAGTGTGACCTATGGTGTTGTTAGAATTTTGGATGACTAACGCATCTAGGAAATCTAAGAAATTAATTGCCTCTAATTTACACATCAATACATCATTCAGGAACTGAGCAGGAAGCAAAATATTAGTCTGATGCCGTGCCCAAGCCAAATACCATATTACCGTCATAACATGAGCACAACATCCAATAGTTTGACGGTCGACAGTAATTTTTAATTGCACTTCTACCAGAACCATTGCCACTAATTTAAATATATATAAAATACACTTTTGCGACTAATGGTGATGACTTGCAATTGTAGCCCTAATTATTACCTCTTTATCTATAATAATCAATCTGAGTAAGTAAAGTGTGTAGAAACGATTCTTAAATTGTAAAAATAATAATTAGATTTGAACATCTTAAGTAGGTATTTAGTTGTATAATATTTAGTTAGAAATTTATAATTAGTTATATATTTGTAACTAAATATTATTAGTTTAGAAAATATTAATCTCACAATTAATTATTGTAATAATATAATTTTATCACATACCCAACGCCCTCATTGGCAATGTAATGGTGAAAGAATTTTCAAAATCGGTCTAGTAATTTTTGAGATTAGCCAAAAAACGTATTCATTGAAAGTAGCGCCCTCTATAATAAAATTCATCCTATATTAGATATCTAAAATTATACATAACAATCTAGTGGTGAAAGAATTCTCAAAGTTGGTCAAGTACTTTCCGAGTTTAGCGAAAAAAATATTCTTTGATAGTAGCGCCCTCTATAATAAAATGCATCCTACGTTTCTAAGCACCATAGCAAAAAAAGATTCAACATAGCCTAACTCGCACATACAGAAAAAACATAACCATCCTTTTTCGTCTGTAGTCTGATAAACAACTGGTTTATAACGGTTGCGTATCAGCTGCTTTGGATAAATATTAATTGTCAGCGGTTGTTTTAAACCTATATCATAACATCATAATAATTATCGAAAAATTATATTAGGATTGTAATAATGACACCATAAGTAATCGATCGAAAAGGGGAATCGATTTTTTTAATGGGATTTGAGATTGGCAACACTTTATTTTATTCACAAACTAATGAACTAATGATTTACCTAATTTTATTCTTATCTTTTCGGTACCTTTAATTTGTGCAAAAATATTCCCATTTTTTTAGGATAAATGAATACCGCGATTAATAACCATAAATAAAGATATATTTTTAACAAATGCACATTGTTGGGCGTTCCATGGCCGAATATGGGCATCCCCCTTTAAATGCTTATGTTAATATGTGCGGACCTATTTGGAAGGAATTTATATCTTTAGGCTATACTCGTTTTTTTTTGTTTCGTCTAGATAAGACCGCTATGATACTATGATATTCACAAGCGAATTGATGTTGTACCTGGTACCCATTACTAACTAACGGTTATAAGAGTATGTTCTTAGCATTCATTATGTAAAACACTTTTAATATTAGACATCGACACCGACTTCTTTGTACAATTTAATTTCAAAAAAATCTACTGAAACTTTTTTATTTCAGAACTCATTTCAAAAAGACAAAAAGTCCAGAGGTTTTCAAATGTTTTACATTCAATTAAGCTAGCTCAAAACGATTTTTAAGTTTTTATGCGTCTGGAATATTTTATAGTCTGTGCAATATAGAAAATATTAAGTTTGTTATTTTTTGTATCCAATATTTTATTTTATTTTTTTTTATCGCGTAAGGACAAAAGTATTCCGGTAATTTAATGTAGTAAGAAATACAGAGCGTACAAAAACTTATTAAAATTCAAAATGTTTATTTGCATAGAATATGTGTTTAAAAATGGTGTAACATAATTAAAATTTTAATTTGAGTTGGTGTACAAATATCTTATTAAAACTTAATGAAATATAATAATTTATATTTCATTAAGTTTTATATATGCCTAGCGATCCGCCCCGGTTTTCCACGGGTGATTTTGGGATCTTAACAACAGAACCACCCGCCGCGTCCAATTGTGAATCCAAACCAGGGTCCATTGTTAAACTTGTTTAGTCGTTGAGAAAATGGAATTGACTCGAGAAAATTCAAGAGCAAATGATTTATTATGACTTTCGAAGTGGTTTAACACAAAAAGAGTGTGTTGACTGGATGATTTCTTCGTTTGGTGATAAAGTCCCACCCAAAACCACAATTTATCGCTGGTTTGCTGAATTTCAACGTGGACGTGTCAAGCTCAGTGATGATCCCCGTCAAGGTCGTCCAAAAACTGCAGTCACCCAAGAAAACGTTGATGCTATGCATAAGCTGATTGAGCAAGATCGACATGTGACATACCGCGAAATTCAGGCAACTTTAGACATTGGCATGAGTCAAATACGAATAATCTTGCATGAACAATTAAGGTGTAAAAAAGTTGTTTTCCCGATGGATACCGCATTCGCTCTGTGAAGAGCAAAAAGCGGCTCGCGTTACTTGGTGCGTCAGAACTCTCGAAATATTCCACGCAGGATCCTCGAATGCTGTATACAACATCGTATCAGGTGACGAATCTTGCATATACGCGTACGAACTCGAAACAAAAAACCAGTCACTAGTTTGGGTGTTCGAAAGTGAGTTAAAGGCAACAAAAATTGTTCGTTCACGGAGTGTTGCAAAAAAATGGTGGCCACGTTTGTCTCTAAAACCGGCCATGTTACGACTATTCCTCTTGAGGGACAAAGAACGGTTAATGCAGAATGGTATGCTAGCATTTGTTTGTCACAAGTCGTTTCTGAACTCCGTAAAGAGAACTGCAACCGCCGCATCATCCTCCATCACGACAATGCGAGTTCTCACACCGCACACAGAACAAAAGAGTTTTTGGAGCAAGAAAACATAGAATTATTAGTCCATCCGCCATACAGCCTCGACCTAAGCCCTAATGATTTCTATAATTTCCCTAAAATAAAGAATAAATTGCGTGGACAGAGATTTTCATCACCTGAAGAAGCTGTGAACGCCTACAAAACGGCCATTTTGGAGCTCCAACTTCGAAATGGAATGGTTGCTTCAATGATTGGTTCCATCGTATGGGAAAATGTGTCAAATTTCTCGGAGAATACTTCGAAAAGCAATAAATATATTTTTAAATAGTAATGTTGTGTCACTTCCTTGATTCCCGTAATTTTCAGTGCCGCCCTCGTATATAATCGGGCAAGGCCTTGCACTCTATTGTGAAGAGTCAAAATGTGTCGAAAAAGGCACGTATGGCAATTAACAATGCTGTGTTTGTCCCTACTTTAAGTATGGTAGTGAAAGTTGGGTGTGGCAGAAGAAGCACGAGAGTAGAATGAACGCAGTAGAAATGCGGTCGTTAAGGAGTATGTTAGGGCTGAATCTAAATGACAGGGTAAGAAATTGTGTAATAGAGAGAGTGTGGTTTGCAAGATGATGTTGTGACCAGGATTAAGAAAGGAATGCTTCGGTGGTTTGGTCATGTGGAAAGAATGAATGCGGAAAGAGTAACAAAGAAAATTTATGGCGCAGAAGTGAATGGCAGAGTCGGAAAGGGACGTCCTAGGCGAAAATTTATGGACCAAATTGGCGATTTATTGAAAACGGGCCAAATTAGGAGTACCCTTAACCGACGAGCATGTATGCGTAGGTGTATGGATGTGAAGGAGGCAAGAGAGGTGTGTCAGGATCGTGCCAAATGGAAGTCTGTATTCTCTGCTTACCCCTCTGGGTAACAGGCGTGAGTGTTTAAGTTTATTAATCACAAACTCACGTAGTACTTGTTTAAAACAATCCTAGATAATTTACATATATTTCTGACATAGCTGCAGCGGGCATTTTCAATTAACATTTGTTATAAAAAAAAATTATTACCTGCTGGTATTCCTCCAAACCTGTGTAGGTGTATTAATTACATAATTTCTGCATGGACAGATCCAGATTCGAAACAATAATAATGAGATGTAGGTTATAATTTGTGCATGTACAGTGCAATATTCGAATTCGTGACTCCACACCCACCCCTCGTGACCACTACAATCAAATGCTTAGTGAACCGCTAGTAATCATTCTCCTTGAAAAAATAATATGTAGTTTTTATAATACTTTAAAGACAATTGTACCTACTTATACAAGTAGCTCAAGGGCTAAGGGCGATATTCAAATGCAATCTCGAATTTAATTTTTTTAACGTAGTAGAGCCATGCTGCAGCTATATTACTGGTAAAGTTGTAGCACGAATAGATCGGCTCAACAAGGAAGGACCACGCTCTCACAGAATACCACCGTAAAATAGTAACTTAATACGGCTTTGTTTCCTATGGTGATTGTTGAGAACCGAGACACCCTTTTTACTGGAAACGAGGCATTCCGCCTTAGTCTTACGGGTGACAACGCATCCGCATTTTGATTTGTTATCAAGGATAGGTGTAGATATCAATGGGCCACAGCAACCATTTACCATCAGGTGGATTGTGTGCTTGTTTGTCACCCTTATCCTATAAAGAAAAATCAATCTCTACTATGTCAAAATTTGTAAAGTATATTAAGACTATATAGACTTCAATTTTGTCACTGTAAAATTTAAATTCAAAATCAAGCTTGTCTTTGAATAACGGCCTTAGCCTTAGCCTTAGTGGGTGCTGTGGCCCAAAGAGATCTACATTAATCTTCGATTAAGAATCAAAATGCAGTATGTTGTCACCACTGAAGACTAAGATGGAAAGCCTCATTTCCAATAAAAAATACCCCGGTTCTCAACACTCACCATACGAAACACTAAGCGAGATTAAGCTACTATGTTACGCTGGTATTTTGTGAGAGTATGGTCTTTACCCCAATCGAGCCAACCTATTCGTGTTACAACCATAATATATCTGTAGCGTGACTGTACCACGTATTAAATACCTTTACAACCTTAAAAACCCATCTGAATTTTGATTTTTAATGGAGAATAATTGTATATGACTATGGGCCACAGCATACAATTACCATTAGATGGATTGTATGCTCGTTTCTGATCCATGTTCATTACAAAAAATGGTTATTGCATAAATACGAGTATATCTATTTATATTCCGTGAAATACTAGTCATAGGTGAGAAATTTCATTAAATATTCTCCAACCGGCGTACACAAATCAGTTTACATTCATTTCTTCAGAGATTTATTCGAACAATTCAAAATTGGATCATTCATACCCACGTTCTATTACGTCACGTGAGAGATGAATATTCAAGTAGACACTTTTATTCGCTATCTCCCCCGGAGCACTGCCTTTGCATATTGTCTGCACTAGGATTATTGAGATAACTACAGAAATATGTAGTAAAAGAAAATCAGCACCGTTTTATCAATACATTTTTAATTAAAAAAATATTTATAATTATTGCACACATTACTAACGCTTACTATATGATAGGAATGCCTAGGAGTTCGTCTGGGTATCATATTCTTACCTATTTCTGCTGCTTAACAACAGTGCTTGCTCTGCTGTCTTGCGGTCTAAAGGATACGGAGAGCTGATATATTAACATGCAGTAAGACATTCTATCTTAGTCTTCAGAGGTGATAACGCATCTGTAACCTTCTTTCTTTGAAGTTAGCTGCAGGTGTTTATGGACTGCAGTCGCCACTTACCATCAGGCGGACTGTAAGTTTGTTTGTCACTTTATTTTATATAAATAATTTAAACATCTTCCTGGAGTTTGTTTTACCACTAATTTATGAAGCAACTATAATGATGAAAACAAAATTAAGTTTTTTTCTTACCAAAGAAATATATATTCATACACTCAAAAACATTACTTTCCTGCTGGGGATGTCGAGTAAAATTTACTTTCAGCATTACAACCGACAAAAGTCCACTACTGAACATTGGCCTCCCCAATAAATTGCCTTATAGAGGCGATATTTTTCTAATTCTTCCCGTTCCCGGGGGCGACCCCTACGACACCAGCGAGACTAAGTAGATTGTGGAAATGGTTTTTAATCGATTGCCCCAGTGGTTACGTTTTTTTAAGAGTATGTATGTATGTATGTCTCTTCTGTACCACACTCTGTAGCCTAAACGGCTTAATATATTTTCCAATATTATGAGGTGTCGAAAAATTAATATTAATTGTGGGAGTGAGACAGGCTACAAAATGTTTCTCTTTTCAGTAAACCTTTTTACGGTTTTTACGCATACGTTTCTTTTTATATTACTATTTAAACGATAAGACTTGTTTACTAGCATATTTTATTTACCAATGGTTCCGTATTTTTATGTTATATATATATATATATATATATATAGTACCTGGTTGACTGAGCTTTGCTCGGTATTTTTCGCTTGATTTTTTTTTTAATTTGTGTGTTTTGGAAATTATATTTAGATACAAATTACATACTGATGAAATATAAATAATATTTTTGATCTTAGCGACATAACAGAAAAAACGCAACTGGTTATTTGAATAAAAAATCATGAGTGCAATTATTTTAATTTAAATTTTCGTGTTTTTAAAAAATACTAAAAAAATGGCTCGAAAAAATAGATTTTCTCAAAAAAGAAAGGAACATGAAAAAAAAAATTAAAAAAAGTCGGTCGGTCGGTCTGGGCTCGAACCAGGGTTTTAGGATTCTGTGACCGACCATTATAACAATTAAGCTATTTATATTCACTAAAAATCTGTCAAAATTTACCTTCTTATTCTAACGATATTGTAGCAGTTTTTCATTGCCTAAAAACACGGACAAAAAGACATTTTCTAAAAATAAATCCTAGCTAGATCGATTTATTATCCCCGAAACTCCCTGGACACTAAATTTTATGAAAATCGTTGGAGCCGTTTCCGAGATCCCGATTATATATATATATATATATATATATATATATATATATATATATATATATATATATATATTTTTTTTTTTTGTACTATGTATAACTACTTTTATTGAGTTTGGCCTTATAGTTGCTAAACATTAATAATGTCTTTGAAATTTCTTCCGCCATTCCCGCTTCGATATAAGATGTTCATTTTGAAGAAAAATGCACAGTTTTCAGTTAAAGTTTAAAAATTAAATTTCTTACTTTCCCGGCGACTTCGTCCAGGTGAAATTTATTACGAATGAATTTCATATGTTTTGATTTTTTGCGCAGTTCTGTAATACTTTGTAAATAATAAAAGGCGTCTAAATTACACCAGTAACATCAGCTATTTCCCAGTGAAAGTCCGGTCAAATCGGTGCAGCTATTATGGAGATCAGCCGGAACAAAAAGTCAGACTGATAAAAATTTTAAAAACTTTTTTTATATTAGTACCGCTTATACTTGCATATGCATTAAGTAAAAAACCTTTATTTTGACATTACATACATACACTTAATTTATATATATATATATATATATATATATATATATATATATATATATATATATATATATATATATATATATATATATATATATGTATATATATATATATATATATATATATTGTACCCAGATGCCCGAGCCTTTATACATTGTGTCTAAATTTACCTCCTTATATTGTAGCAGTTTTTCGTTGCCTGAAAACACGAACAAAAAAAACATTTTCTAAAAATAAATCCTAGCTAGATCGATTTATTGCCCCCGAAACTCCCCGGACATTAAATTTTATGAAAATCGTTGGAGCCGTTTCCGAGATTCCGATTATATATATAAAAATAAAAAAAAAACTGTAGCAATTGTTTCAGTAAAATTCGTGACTAAAATCAAAATGCAACAATTTCAAAATTTTAAATTACGAACTATTTTAGACGTGTAATAAATATTGAACCCACTGTATGGAACGTGTCTTTTAGGCAATTTGCATCGGACAGCTGTCAGATCGATTGCTGTGGTGAGCTTAGTAAATAGAACTGTAGATTGGGTACCAACTGAGACACGAAGCAAGGTTTTTAAAAAAAAAAAAATACGTATATATAACTTTTCTATACCTTTATATTTGTCCATTTGTATCCTCACAAAGATATTGAATGTTACAATTGTGAATTTTGATGAAGGAGTAAATATATATATATATATATATATATATATTTAAATCCAACTTTCAAATTATCTAGAGCCGTGGTAGCTCAGATAGTCAACGCTCGCTGTAAATATAACAGAACGCGTGTAACCCGGGTTCGATCCCCGCCGGCACCAATGAAATTGTTAATTGCAAATAAGTGCAAATAATAAATAAGTGCTGATTTACCATGTGCTTGGCGGTGAAGGAAACATCGTGAGGAAACCTGCATGTCCGAGGAATAAGAGAAAAAATATTTCGAAGACATGTAAAGTTCGCCAACACGCATTGGGGCAGCGCGGCGGACACTTCCTTGTCCTAAAATCCACTCAGAAATGAGGGGAGGCCTGTTCCCAGCAGTGGGACGTAAATAGGCTGTAACTTTTTTTACTTTTCAAATTATCTCACTACACCCACTGGGAAAGAATATCAAAGATATTGTATAGTGCTTTGTAAACCTTTGTTAAAGGTTGGTTGTACAAATATACGGCTGATCTCCAGCTCTTGTAGCGTCTTGAAAATTAGGATTGCGGACAGCAATGGGACAGTTAGACTGCTAGAAATACTTTAAAATTGTACACGTCTGTAGATTTGTACGTATATCTTAACTTCATCTTCATCATTACAGGCCATCACACGTCAACTGCCGAACATAGGCCTCCCTCATGAATTACCACATAGGTAATGGATATTTGCCATTGTGATTTAGTCAGAGTTTTTATTATTTTGAGTTATTACCAGGAAGATGTTGCTGCCCATATTCTGTTTCCGTTTCCCTTCATTGTCACTTACGACACCCCTGCATGATACGGATGATATTGGATTAAATTTCACCGCAACTACGTGACATAAACATTTGTAAAATAAAAGAAATTATAGAAAGACATTATAAGTTTATCTACTGGGATTCTTATAAAGTTAATTTTGCAATTCAAAACAACTTACTATTAAAAAAAAAAACTGCGAAACTGCGATATATTTATTTATTTTTAATAAAATTTGTGAGACGGGCGAGGAGACAGTCCACCCAATTAGTCTTGTATTCGATGGTTGAGACCTAGATACCCTTTTTATAAATTTCTAAGAGACCTAACATCCGGAAATTATACTGACTACTATATATATATCAGAGTAGATCATAGAAATTCACGCACTCCTGCTTGGCAGCAGAAATATGTAAGAGGGTGTACCCATCCAGAAGGACTTTAGACAGAAAAAGAGTGCAACGTTCAACACCACCAGAAAAAGTTCGACGTTCAACAACGACTTACGGCAAATTCAAATGAAAAATTAATCAAAAGCAGGTTTAAAAAACTGATATACATTGTGTTAACATTAGGAACAAATACAAGCTAATGATACCAGTTACTTAGCTATTACTTAGCCACAGTCAGTATTTAATTCATGAGACAATGTATGGCTGTTATATCAAAGTCCCGGTAACTGTATAGGGCTCTCTGTTACCGAGTTTATTTTTTTAATAAACAAAATCGGTATGGAATATGGTGATTTTTATTATTATTACGTGGTCGAAAATAATCTCAGGGTGTGAGCTAGTCGCTTCCAAGCTGTTTCTTTAATAAGTTTTTCAGGTAATTGCACTACCTGTGTTTTATTTTTATAATTTTACTTTGCAAGAAAAGTCTTTCTTACTAGTTTTTCCCAGGGCAGAAATTATTTTTTTAAATCAATGATACATACAGTAAAAATAAAAATTCAATAATAATGATTTATAACCTACTATATCTAAAAATAAAATGTAAAAATAACTGATTTTTTTTTGAGATGGAGGAGTTATTTTCACGCCATTATGACACGTGTAACCATTTATAAACATTTTGTCCATCCGTCTTTCTGCATGCCCAGGCTTATTTTCGTAACGGCTGCACCAGTTACAATGAAACTTCACGAACGGATAGAGAGCAAAGCCAGGAGTGATCTGGGTTCTATTTGGATTTTTTAATGAATTGGAAATAATTATAAAATAAATCGTCATTGATGATTATTTTCAACCTAAATGATGCCTCATTAATATACTCTGCCGAGGCTAAGGCCCACTTGCAATTAAATAAAAATGATCCTATTTTATTGTAATATGTTTTTTGTTACTTAATACATGTAACAAAATAAAAATAAAATAGAATGAATATAGCCAATAACATATTCCGATGATAATTATTCATACTTTAATACGTAATAATACACAAATAGACACCATTTATTGTCACTTCTGAGATATGAAATGCCCTACATCTGTATACAAAATATACAATATATGAAATAATATTAAGGAATTGATGGATAATAATAACCCCTGGGAATAAGGTGATCAGTACCAAGCTATTTGTATAATCCATTGTGTAAAAAATGACCTACTATGTATTGATTCCTGATCCTGATAGACATTTTATTTTAACAAATGTCAACTTTGTACGATGTCTAGGGAAAACTAGAGTATTTGTTTGACAGCACTGACTACTACATTCGCAGCTAACTATATTCAGGCATTTGTCAGCAACCGTCAAATGGACAGTGTCGAAGGTGGTGCAAAAACATTGTTGTAGTTTTGCATCCCGCATTGGCAAGAAACGCTGCGCAGGTAAGATTCATTATTATTTACGTGTAGGGCATTGATTGTTGCTGCCATTAATCAAGCTCTCTTTGTTTGTGTACACTTGTCTTAGTTAGCGAGAAAATTGTGAGGGTAATGTAAGCAATTTTATAAACGGAGGTCGACAACATTGCCCAGCTCAAAAATGTTATTATGGTTGACACTATTGAAAAAAAAAACACAAAGAAACATGTACCTAGGTATAATAAATAAAAATTATATATATATATATATATATATATATAGTATATATATATATATATATACATTATTTTAAATGTAGTAAATAGGTATATATTTGTAGGGAATTGTTTTTAGAAACCGCTAGTTTCCCAAAAGAGAGAGCTTAAATGTTCTCAGTGTCAAGCTAAAGTTTTAAATAAGATTTATACGGTTTTCGTATAAATCTTATTTAAAACTTTAGCTTGAAATTCGTTTGCAAAAAAAAAATTAAGTCTAAAAGAGAATTGTCTCCTCAACGACAGACATTAACGATCGCAGAAAAAATGACCGACAAAATGGATTGGTACACACAGTAGGTGAACCACCCACATCAGTGGTAACAAAATCAGTATAAGCTGGCATCGTATTATATTAAATAAGTATCGTCGCTGTCTACTTTTCCTTATCTCAACTATCAAGGTTAATTTCTGACACAATTTTTGAGAACTTTCCTACCTAAACATTGAATTTATTGATTTTTTTGTTGTTCAGTTAGTTTTTGTTTTTCATTTTTAAAATAAAATATACATTATTATATTATATATTTTATATTTTGCCTTAAAATCAGTTTATTATTTTCCTTTCATCTGATGCACAACCCTAGCACCTCAAATCTCTTATTATGAAAGTGTGACTAAATGTGGTGATAACATTGCCCACCGCCATTAAAACTTAAAATGGACTTCTATTTATTTGACAATGTAATGGTATACCATTTTGCTGGTTTGCTAACAATATATCTTAAAATCAGTCATAGGACTTATAGTTGCTGAGAAAGGTTGAGCAAAGATGTAAGAAAGTGGAGATAACTTTGCCCGCGTCTGTTTTTGTTTTTTTTTCTCAGCATCTGTTAGGAATTATGTCACCTGATTTTGACGGTTTATTTGTTGCATAGAGTGTCGTTTATAGCTTCAGCAACCATCAAAATAAAGTGGCTATTTTTTGAAAAAAAGTAATAAAAACCGAAATATGTGGGCAAAGATGTAAGGTTTCACCGTACTTAATAAATATTCTCCTTTAAATAATGCTAAGAATGAATAAGTATTTTAAATAATTTTATCTGTATATATGAATAAAATAAAGCGTCTGTCTTTATTATTGAAATAAAACGCTTATATTAACCTCACGGAGTTATTTGCATGAAGCTATTAAAACATAAGCAACCATTTAAGAGATTGTCATCTGTCTTTGAAATGGTTAAACCGATTGGGACAGAATTTGACGAAAAGATAAAGAGCTAACTAGCTAGGCTATAACATATCCGAAAAGGTTAAAGATCTTTTTTTTTAAGAAAACTAATAAATTATTAAAATTACTCTATATTAATAGATCATATCCGTGCGAAACCGGGGCGAGTCGCTGGTCTTACACTAAAGTATTAATTGTAGGCTAGACTGTTTTTTATAAATGTGCAGGTGGCAAACGATGGTAAGATACACCCACGTGGTAAGAATGTCGTGGCTCATAACCAAATCTTGATTTTAAATCGATATGTGGCTATGCGTACACAGATGCGTATATATGCGTAAATACAGTGATATATGCTGTGTTATATAGTTTTAATTAGAAATAGAAATAGAATCAGAAACGTTTTTATGCAATCGAGATTTTATACGAGTATAATACTTATTGAAAGTCACTTTTTTCAATTTACCAATGGTTATGAAAAAAGCCTCTGTCCTGGGAAAAACCAGCAAGAAATCAAGCGGAATATTTTTAAATAAAAACAGCTTTCAGTCATGTATGTTACAAATAACAACTAAAACAAATTAGAAATAGCTTGGTAGCGATCACCCTTTCCGGGGGTTATTATTATCCATAATAACTGCCCCGTTGGTCTAGTGGTTGTAGTAGTGCTGCTCTGCGACGGCTGATCATGAGGTCCTGGGTTCGAATCCCGGGTCGGGACAATAAATTAATTATTGAGTTTTTTCCGTTAAGAAATTCTCAGTAGTTGCCTGGAGTCAAGAAGTTGGCGGTGTCTCACCCCCGTGCCTCGGAAAGCACGTAAAGCCAGCCGTTGGTCCTGCGACTGATCTCTCTCAGATTGTGTCGGTTTACCGTCCCATCGGATTATGAGCGTGAGGGAATAAAGAGTGAACCTGTGCTTGCGCATACACTTGGGCAATCTAATCCTGTCCTGCGCCGATGGCTAGCCTCCGTTGAGGCAGGCCGCTGTGGCCGAAATTCGGTCTGGAGGACATTATTATTACTATCCATAAATTCTTTAATATTATAACAAACCTTTTTACACAAACTTAGCTTATCAAAATTTCGAATTTTTAGCAGGTCAAATTTTGTATATTTTTTGAGATTTTGTTGTAAAAGCGTATACATCGCCCCTAGAATAAATTATAAACTCGGTGGAGCAAAGTAACTGGTACTACTAACTTTTGTCCATTCTTAGTACTTATAAAAATAAGCGATATTGAATCTGTACATCACTAATTCACGCCAGTGCTTGACCACCATCCCGCCTGGTGATAGGTGGTGATGCAGCTTTAGATGGTAAATCGCACTGTCTTAGCGTAACAAAAGCCTTTTCACTCTTGCCTTGAAGACGCCCAGATTGTATTCGGATGGAAAATAGACGCCGTCAAATTATTACACTCCTTTGCTGTACGCATTAAAAAGTACCGCAGCAAACCATTTGGTTATAATTCGTGGTATATCAACAACATAATATCTATATCTATACGTGTTAGAGCCACGCTGCAGCTATATTACGATTGTAGCATGAATGGTTCATCCGGGGAAGGACCACGCTCTCACAGAATACCAGCGTAAAATAGCAGCTTAATGCTGCTGTGTTTCGTATGGTGAGTGTAGAGATCCGGAGATCCCTTTTACTGGAATCGAGGCATTCCATCTTAGTCCTCAAGGGTGACAACGCATATGAATTTTGATTCTTAATCGAGGATAAATGTAGATGTTTATAGGCCACAGCATCCACTTAGCATCATGTGGAGTGTGTGCTCGTTTGTCACCCTTCTCCTATAAAGAAAAACAAAGTTATGAAGACCCGCTGACCACCTGGTCGTCCGATGGTGTAAAGGAAAGGGAGGATTTAAAGCGAAGGAGAGGGAGGATTTAAAGCGAAGGAGAGGGAGGATTTAAAGCGTGCAATTCCTACTCACGTTCACCGAAATGCATCCTATAGAAAATTTTGAGAGGGTGGCTATTCTGCGCCTGTGCTCGAGGCTGACAAGATTGGTTTCAACCAAATCAAGGTCACCAAGAGTCTCTTAGCACGTTTCTCCACTGAATCCAATGCTGCTAGGTGGTATTTTGCCACACCAGCCTATATGTTAATGTTTTAATTTGTATAAATGTTTGTCTGAGCGACTCTTTACGTTTTAAATCAGATGAGATTTATATTATATTATATTGGTATAAATCTCATCTGCAATAGATTGCTCTAATGGACCTCCTTCTGTAATACCAATATCATTTCAGTGTCAGCCGCGTGTCCCATAGCATAACACGACATTATGCTATGAAAATAGCTAAATTAAACTAGAAATTGAGATTTATTATTATATACCCTAGATTTTTAGATAGTATATTATATTATATTTTATTCATTTTAGTCTTAAAATTTGCAATTTACAGTATCGTTTAGATATCATGCTGTGTCATTAAGATTGTAGGAATGTATGATTTATTAATCATACATTCCTTCAATCCTAATTATCTATTGATACTATTGATCTATTGATTGACATTAATAGAAAATAGTGACCTAAAAAAAGCAAATTACCGTGTTAAATAAATAAAAAAATAGAATGCTAAATAATTATGCCGGTCCCAGTTATATGATAGTGGAATAAACAGCAGCTTAGATTTGCATGCATTTACAATAATATAGCAAAACATGTCTTGCTTTAAGAATTCTACCATACTTATGTATCCATGGTTTAAGCAAATATTTTTTATGGAATATGGGTGACGCATGAGCACACAGTCCACCTGATGGTAAGTGGATGCTGTGGCCCATGGACATGTACATTTATCTTCAATTAAGAATCAAAATGCAGATGCGTTGCCACCCCTGAGGACTGAGATGGAATGCCACGTTTTCAGTAAAAAGGCCTATATCTAATAAATAAACGAAATAAATAAATATGAATGAATATGAATAATTTTCTTTACTCTTTAAATTTGGAAGCTACATCATAATAAATTAAACGTACGTTTTTGTAGAATATATTTTATATAATAGTTTTATAATACTGAGTTGAATGCTTTTTCGTTGCTACAACCCGATACGTAAAAATGAAATGTATAAAGTAATAAATTTTAAATGTTTCTTGTGCATAAGTAATTATCACGGAAATAACAATAGAAATTACACATAAGAGTATGTGTAAAAACTCAGTTATAATATATAATAATACACCGTTTGAATAGCGTTAGGAAGGTCGAGTCTGCTTAAGGCTCAGTCAGTGCACTTGACACTGCGCGGTAAATGCATCTATTAATGCCACAGCTACGCTGAAGTGTTCTTTGCTTGAACTTGTAAATAAATTGTACCGCATTCACCATTTACAGCTGCCTTACGCAACAATTTTCATTATAAAATTTGACTATCCATAATATAGTGCAAACTTTACAATAGGTTCACATTATTCATCTCGGATAAAATATGACGCACTGGTCCAATACTTTCGTCTTTAAGCTTTGTGGTACGGGAGAGGGTTCGTCTTGTCTGTACTCACATATGGTGCCGAAGTTAATGACTACCCCACAAACTCCAAGTTGCCCAGCGATGAAAAGAACTGTGCTCGAAATTTCTTAGGTGGATAATATTCACAACCAAAAATTCGCCGGAGAACCAAAGTGACAGACATAGCCTTTCGTATTTTGCAAGTTGAAATAGTAATGAGCTGGTCACATCTGTCGCAGAATCGACAACTGATGGATTAGACGTTTCATAGAGTAGAGATGGCGTATAGGTATACGCAGTGTATGACGCCTCTTGGCTAGATGGAGCGACGATCTGCGCAAGGCAGCTTGCAGCAACTGGATGCGTGAAGCTGATGATCGGGCTAATTGGCGCGCCTTAGGAGCCGCCTATGTGCAGCAATGGACTCCCCGAGACTGATGATGATGATATGACTCACTGATTAGTTAATCTCCATTCAGAATAAAGTCTATTAACTTGCCACTGCTGATGTGTTTTTTGTGAAGCGAACATGCGGTTCACCTGATGATCAGTGACTACCACCGCTCAGTAATAACTGCAAATGCAGGGGAACTGCAGAAGCGTTCCCGAAACATAGTTTAAACATAGCTGATTTTTTCTTGTAGGTCCCTAATTCCGTCTGTCCAGAAAAATCGCTGATTTAATCGAAGTGGCCGCCACGCTGCTCAATGTGGGTTGGCAGAACTCCAGCAAATTCATCAGAGGGCTTTAATGGGTTAATGAAGAAGATGGAGTTTTAATTTTTAACAGTTTACTTTTAGTAGGTACAATATGCAATTGTTTCATTGAGTGTTATTATATAAAATATCTTCAATATATCAAGTTACTTACTTTGTGTCGAAGAGATAGTTTATATACATAAATTGCACAAGAAAACACATCCAGACCCGTAACAATATTTTTTTCGTCATACAACACACGTTCCATGCGGGATTCGAACCCGCGTCCTTTATGCGCTGCAATTCAGTGCTACTGCGCCACAAAGCAGACATTGATATTACATAGTATAGACATTATTTAACTGCATTTTTATACAATATATAACGATAATGCTGGGATATGAACTATAGGTATAAATAAGGGGAAAAGATAGACGAAGTTTAAAGAACAAGACTGATATGATTTTAAAATATAAAAAATACAAAGGCAGAAAAATGAAAATATAAAAAATAAGCACGAAAAATAAAAGCGTACTATAAATATAAATTAAGAAAACAATTTTCAGGCCAATTTGATAGAGGTTCCATAAAGTAAATGTTTGTCCTTTATCACGTGATGCCCAGGGCGTAACAGATTTACATTTCTTTTGAAGTTAAAATCTAATGAGGTACATTACTGTAACATTGACAAAGTGAGGACAGAGGAGACTCATAATTGGTGTCTTCAAGGCAAAAGTTAATAGGCTTTTGTTGAGCTAAGTCAGTGCGCTTTACAATCTTCAGCTGCATCTCCACTAACCGTCATGTGGAATAGGAGTCATGCACTGCTTTACTATAGTAAAAACCTGGTTCCGTGTAAACATATATTGTGCTTTATAAAACATATCTTTTATACTTTCAAAAAGGTCTTATGGTGCTTGCTGGATCGCTGAAATAAGTTTGTCAAACAATCAAGTTATAATAAAATATTCAATTAAAGTGAACATAATGGTGGTATATATAATATAAATGTGCCCACCGACACCTAATTCATAAAGAACTATCTATACCGTTATATATTATGGCGGAAAAGTTTCTTTTTGTTTGTAATTTTAATTGTTTAAACAAGATAATCTCTGGAACTGCCAGTCAGATTTGAAAATTTTTTTTGTATACGATATAGCCAGATAGGTTATCTACCATTAGGTTACACCTATATGCTAGCCTTATATATTAACTTTTGTTAACCAAGTCGGAAGAAAAACTGCTCCCGAATTTATTTATCCACGTGCGCTGGTTTAATGATTACTGATACGTAAACACAACGTTCTACAAAATAATGATATTTAATATATCTAAAAAAAAGTCACCTATATCATATTCTTATACATATGTCACAATAATGTATTTTATGACAAAAATTATTGAAAATTAAAAAGACATTTATGAGCGTTATTATTAGGTATGGCATATTAATCCTTATAAACGTAGGTTATTTCAAGATTAAGACAATTTTATGAAATGATTTCGTATAATTATGCCAACCCTACACATTTAAATAAAAAAAGAGTTTATGAATTTTATCGCGTATATAAAGAGGGACTCCCCCCGTGAACATAGGTACTGTAAAGTGCTTGAAACGCCGGGAATATAAAAAAGTAAATATACGCGATAAAACCCGTAAAGACTTGTTCAATTTTATGAAGATAAGCATTGTTCCTTACAGCATTGTATTGTGACGCACAGTTCCCAATAGACCAAGAAAACTAATATGTTTTAATACCACAGGAATATGTTCCATAAAATATCATTTTTACTGAAATATTATAAATCAAACAATCAATCAGTGATATCTTAAATTATACGCGGGTGAAACCGCGAGACATAATCAGTATTTCTATAGGTACCTACGCCCTTATCCTTCTAGTAGCTGTAATTTTGTAATATTAATATCACCGTACTCTAAATAATCCTTCGCGCTTGTTACATCTTGTATATACGTTTTAGTATTAATTTACCTTTATTTTTACCGATTTTAAAAAAGTGGAGCATTCTTCATTCGTCTTGGTACATATTTTTGTGTATAACAAAATCAATATGAATTTTTAGATAAAAATTTGTGTTTGTTGATGTTAGTTAGTTTTGTTTAAAAAAATTCTAGATGTAACTTTGAACTTGTGAAAAATTAAAAACTTCGGTGCTAAAAGATAGTATATCGTATTATGTTGCCTTGAAGACACCCACATGCTTAGCATTGATTTGCAGCGTAGAGGACCGCGGGTCCATAACCTGCAGATAAGAAGTTCCTTTAGACGACGAATAACTGTCCTGGGTCTGAATGTTTGTCCTCGTGCATTTTATGTACATAAACTGACTCCACGATACAGGAGAAAATCTTTTTGTAAGAGTAACGTATTTTTTTAAATGAAATAACTCTCCACAATTTTTTTATTTTCACGATGCATGACATTTTAGATACATAAATTGCACAGTCATGAACAAACATTGAGACCCGGATCAAACATTAATTATTGTAGGCCATACAACACTTGTTTGATGACGAATCTGCAGCGGGGATACCGCAGCGCTGCAGTCAATGTTCTACTGTGATATTTGTAACTATAAAAGAAATAACTTGTTCCCTGTTGCTGTTTTTTCAACCAACATTGTTTTAGGCGCGCAAAACACAAAGCAACGGCAACAGAGAAATTGCTGGATAAGAAACTATTAAATATGAATGATTTAAACAAGAAAATGTGCTAAAACGTCTCCCTTAAAAACAAACAAACTAGAAAATAACGTGAGACGAGGGACACATTGGTAAGGTATGCTTTTATGTGAATGTCAAGCCTCTGTCAAGTCCCTATTATGAAGCTTTAAAATTCCTGTGTTTGTTTGGTGTATGTTTAACACTCATAATATCTTTGTATGTAACATGTAATGTGGTTACCGCTTAACGTTTTTTGGAATATTTGTTCAAAAGTAAAGAAATAACTTTACTTCAGAAAACGCAGTCATAAAAAGTAATATAATTTAAAAAAAATAATTTGCAAATCGTATGTGATTTTACTACCTCTGACGTTCATCGAAAAGCGGGGTCTTTGACAATGCTCTTACTCCCCGACCAATGCAGGGTTATAAAAATCACATATAATTTGAAAATAACTTTTTTATGTTTGATTTTTCTAAAGTGAAATTATTTCTATATGTTTGAATAGTGAATCTGATAACGCACTTAACAGGAACTACAGGGTTTTTGTTACAATGTTGCATAATTCCGGTGTCCGTGTGTTCGTAATTCTTCTCCTATTATGTGGTAACCCTGATGGTTCTTAGATATACTTGCACCAGGTAGGTGGCGCAGTTTTCGAGTTCCAGAAATTAATCGTGTAAATCCAACCGCGTCGCTAGTTAGTTTATAAATATGCTGATAAAATTTTTTTATTAAGAAAAGTTAATAACATCTTCATTTTCTTTTGCTCTAGTTTAGGTGACAAAGCATTTGCAGCTTAATTTGTTTGTAAATGGTTGCTGGTGTTCATGGACTATTTCTCTCTCTCTCTCTTTCTCTCTCTATCTCTCTCTCTCTCTCCCTCTTACCATTAGTTGAACTGTAAATTGGTTTTTCGATACAGTTTTATAAAGAATACAACAAAAAGCAACAGGGTGTACGGCAATTAAAAATGTGTGTGATAAACAAGAAAAACTTGCTGAAATATTCCCCTTACGCGAATAAAACAACTTGTAAATATCATGAGACACCGTTTGTTTTTATAGGCATGTCACACCTTCATAATATTAAGATCTAAAGTACCAAGCAACGATATAAAATAATACAAAATTTGAAAGTTCGTAAAGTTTTGCGTAGGTATTATTTTGCCTTTTTTTAATTTCCGTCTTAAATAATATAGACATGTAGTTGATGACGGCTCGTGGCGTAGTGCCTTACCATTGAGTTGTAGCTCAATGAGCCGCGGTACACGTATTTGTGTGGCCTACAAATTCTTGTGCAATTTATTTATTTGAACAGCCTCCACGATACGGGAGAACATCCAAGAGTGGGTAGTTTTTTAAAAACCCCAAAACAAGGAAAGAATTACCTTCATCCAATATCTAAAATGTACCCTTCATTTAAGTAATTTTTAAATAATACAATAAAATAGTCCTTTCGGATTTCCGAACATTCTTTATATGAATACTAGTTTATGTGAAATTAGTTTACAAAAGGTTATCTAAAACTGACTGAAGTATTTTAATTTAACAAAAATACACTTTTAAATTTAATCGTATGGCGGTGGTGCATAACCATTACTCCCTTCATGTCGGAGGTGTCGTAAGAGGCGACAGAAGAAAACAAATCAGAAGATGGGCAGCAGCATCTTCCTAATAACCGATATATTGCCGACGCGTCTGTCAAACATGGGAACTGACAAACATCCCCCCCCCCCCTCGCCGAGATATATATGGAGAGGCCGATGCCCGGAAGTGAACTTTTTATACGATGTAATCGTAACGGTAGTTTTTCAAGTTACGATATTCTCTGGAAAAGGTGAAGTAATGATTTACTTTGTTAAATTTAAAGACCACCATTCAACCATCCTCATCAGCCTTATAGAACATTTCTTTTTGTACATTTATTTTGTGTGCGCAAATAAAGTTTAAATAAATAAATAAATAAGGAAGCTACGTTGTTGATATTATATCTTCGAATGAAGCGATTCATGAAATTTGATCATATTTTATATTTTTATTCAAAATAAAACCCATTCTACATCTATACGTGGTAGAGCTACGCTGCTATATATTAAAGTTGTAGAACGAATAGGTCGGCTCGACCGGAGAAGTACCACGCTCTCACAGAATACCAAAATAAATTAGCAGCTCAATTTTGTTATGTTGCGTATGATGAGTGTAGACCCTTTTTACTGGATACGAGGTATTTCAACTTAGTTCTCAGGGGTGAAAACATACAAATACTTCTTGTGTGCGGGATGCAAACCCGCGGCCCCCAGCGCTGCAGCTTATTGCTATGCCCCTGCAGCACGGAACCGTCATGATCATTATAACATCTGTTTAAATTAAAATAAAAGATTATTCAAACGATTCCGGGGAAAATTAAAAATGAAACTGTTACCGAGTGTTCTCTCTCCCTAATTACACAATTTTATAAAAAATCTTAGCTATATAAAGAACATTCTCCTCGGTGGGCCGACTTCGTTATATCCGACTTATCGTTCTTCTAATTATTAACAAAGGATTACCTTCGTGATGAGAAATTGGAGACAAAGGTCGTTAAAAACATGCCATGTTCATCATTCCGTTCTGTATTACTGTTGTTTATTTTGATAACCAAATAATTATAAAGGTTTTTTTTTTTAATTTTGCGTTAAAAATTTCCTCCTGTGTCGTGGAGGTGTGAACAAACATAAATTTCACAAAGACAAACATCCAGTTCCGTAACAGTTATTTGTAGGCCATACAAATACTTGTTCAGTGCTGGATTTGAAACCGCGGCCCTCAGCACTACAACTCATCTAGCAACAAGTGGCTGTGAAAAGATGACCTTTGAATTAAAGGAAGAAAGGTTCTCCAGTGGCAGCCTCGTACCGGTAGGCATAGTGTAGGGCGACCTCCCACTAGATGGAGTGACGACCTGGTAAGACATGCAGGAAGTCGATGGATGCAGGTGGCTCAGGATCGTGCTTTGTGGCATACCTATGCTCAGCAGTGGACTTGTGAAGGGCTGTAATGATGATGATGATGATGAATAAAAGGCGCTTAAAAGAAATGTGTTTTCTATGTTAGAAACGTGTTTCGAACTTTAGAAATTAAATTACCATTCAAATTTAAGAAACATTCGAAAAGGACATTTCAATCTTACTTATAGCAACGCCCTTCGCTGGTCATCTCACTTGTCTTTCAATATTAAATACGAAAACAACACTTTAAGAAACGGGTTACCAAGAGAAGGTACTTAAAAAGCTTATCAGCTAAGAACGTATCAATAAAAACACCGAAGGCATAATGATTGAGTTGTTTTTTTTTAATTTTCCTCAGGGGTCGGCTCCAGTAGAGTCAAATTCGGATATCGTGAGACACACCGGCGATAATGTTTCATGTGCGAGAGATTCATTTTTTAATGTTTTATCGTGATTTCATTGCGATAAAATTGTGCGAGAAATACATTAAGTGTAAAGTCATCAATACACGGGAACAGCGGGGCGGAATTATTAGCCAATAGCCCAATCGAAAATATGGGAATACTATAACTAGCCGTGGTAATAATATAAAGACTTTAATATTACTCTTTACATTCCTAGCACAGAAAGTGACTCTGGCTGGTGTCACATAACTTAGTCGTGATGTTTTATTATTAGAACAAGTACACAATATAGCGTTTTATTTTAAAGACATGTAGGTACACAAAATATTGTTTAAATTTTATCAACTTCATAATCTAAAATGCCCTAAAAATCAACTTTTTTACTTATTCCCAGTGATAAGCGCTGATAAAGCTTTTTTAACCTTTTGAAAGACATTTAAAATAATATTTATACCACTCGTGTAGTCTCAGAAAATTACAGGTACAAAAAACAACTACTTTTATTAGATCAAACTGTGTTTAACTTTTATTTTTCGATTGTATTATTTTTTAATAAATGTTACACGCTTTTTTTACATAATATGTCGACTGATTTTAATGATTTTTTTTTAATTTAATTGGCTATTATTGACGTAAGCGACTTAAAATATCTACTAATGGTCATAAAACATGGGAACGAGATTCCAATTGTTATCTTGAGCATATGATATTACTTAGTCCACTAAAAAGGTCCTATAACTAAACCTAAAAAACTATAAAACAATTTCTCCCAGAATATACGTATGTATGTAATTACTTTAAGCAATTTTCACATAGCTTAATAATTATAAATTAAAATTATAACCCCGACTTCACAAGCTATGTGAAAATTAGTATATATGTGAAAATTAGTTTTAAAAGTTGTGTTTTTCCTATTTCAAGTTTAATCTTATATAAATAAAAATCAATCATCAGGTCTCATGCCCAAAGGCGCTTTAATGTACATTTAATGTACATTATGCTGAGGGTAGCTTTTTTGTTGCTTTAATCCATTTATTTTAAATATTTTTAGTGAATAAAACTATATATACGGATTTTATCGCGTTTTGTTAACTTATTTTTCATTCCCGACCATGGGCATGCAACTTAGAAGATTATTTTGAGAACAAAATGATATTTTTTGTGCTGCCATCTACATTCCAAAGCACTAGACTAAACTAGACGCACCACGCCACTACGCGGTTAATGGCGGTCACTGGTAGTTAAGGTTAATTTAATATTAATACTAACTGCTTATTTGAATAAAAAATCATGAGTGAAATTAGTTTAATTAAAATTTTAGTATTTTTAAAAAATACTAAAAAAAGGGCTCGAAATAATAGATTTTCTCACAAAAGAAGGGAACTTGAAAAAAAAAAGGAAAAATAGTCGGACCCAAGACGGGACGCGAACCACGGAACTCCGATATCACGCCCGAACAACATCCCATCTGAGCTATTACGATCGTTTGTAACCTGTCAAAATTTACCTTCTTATATTGTAGCAGTTTTTTTATTGCCTGAAAACACGGACAAAGGGACATTTTCTAAAAATAAATCCTAGTTAGATCGATTTATTGCCCTCGAAACTCCATGGACACTAAATTTTATGAAAATCGTTGGAGCCGTTTCCGAGATCCCGATTATATAATATATATATATATATATATATATATATATATATATATATATATATATATATATATATATATAATCTTTTCACACATATATATATATATATATATATATATATATGCAAGAATTGCTCGTTTAAATTTTAGTATTTTTAAAAAATACTAAAAAAAGGGCTCGAAATAATAGATTTTCTCACAAAAGAAGGGAACTTGAAAAAAAAAGGAAAAATAGTCGGAGCCAAGACGGGACCCGAACCACGGAACTCCGATATCACGCCCGAACAACATCCCATCTGAGCTATTACGATCGTTGGTAACCTGTCAAAATTTACCTTCTTATATTGTAGCAGTTTTTTTATTGCCTGAAAACACGGACAAAGGGACTTTTTCTAAAAATAAATCCTAGTTAGATCGATTTATTGCCCCCCGAAACTCCCTGGACACTAAATTTTATGAAAATCGTTGGAGCCGTTTCCGAGATCCCGATTATAATTTTTATAATATATATATATATATATACATGCGAGAATTGCTCGTTTAAAGGTATAGGATACTGTTTATGATTCGGAATGTTGATAGCGTGATTTAGGCTTCGGTGTATTTTGCGGCGCGACGACAGCGCCGCCACATCACCCCCTGCTCCGACCGGAGGTCGATAGTGCAGCCTTGTTGCCGACAAATGTGCAAGTGCCAGGAGATTGCCTTCTAGTCTGCGGTGAATCGAGAAGAAGGCAAATAATCTACGAGAGTGCCGTGAAGCAGAGGCGAGCAGTAAGGCTCAGGTCCGTGCCAAACACTGAAGCGCAGAGAGTAGCTTGAAGGAACAGGAAGCATTATATTCCAGTGCTGCGATGAACCTTGTGAAGCTAGATGGCTTGCAGGATATGACGACTGCAGACGATATCTGCTCGGGTGCGAATGGGTGGGTTATTCTATGACGATGTTGAAGCTTGAAGTTTCCGAAGATTGTTGGATGCGTGTTCAGATCACGACGGGTGGTCACCACTGTGGCCATGGAAGAAACAGGGGAGATCTCCCGCCGGGCAAGGTGTTCTGCCCGGGGACCGGCCAACACTCCATGTGATAGCTCGGAGATGTTCTATATACACTGTTTATGATTCGGAATGTTGATAGCGTGATTTAGGCTTCGGTGTATTTCGCTTGCGGCGCGACGACAGTGCCGCTAAAATACCTAATAAGAATCTCGTGAACACCTAGAATCAGTAACTGACTCACTCATTAAAAACCTAGTCAACTTCTAATTGAATTACTTAGAAATTTGAAATTTGGTATCAAGGAAAAGCGTTTACAATTAGCGTGTACAAATGAAATCTGAAAACTAAATTATTTGGTATCGTTAAAGGTATTGTTATGGCCAAGTACACTGTTCTTACATATCATTTTATAGAATAACTAGCCGTTCCAAGTATTGCCGGGTTTGTTTAGGCAATGTATAAAATATGTATTCTATCGTTTAACGAACAGTTATATTAAGCGTAAATCGGGTAAAAATATCAAAACTGTAAGGATGTCTCGATGCTCGTGTATTTCTGGGTGGTAAAAAAATAACCACGAAGGCTGTGGCGTGAGCTGAGCTGCGCTTCGCTCCCACCACAGCCTTATAGCCTGACTTAACTGAAAGGATTTCTGCATGCTCAAGTATTTGTGGGCGGTAAAAAGAAATGGGTAGGTTAGTTAAGGTTTAGTCATGTCTTGACTTGGGACGTCATTTTCATAAATTAGTATCTTAAGGCAAACCGTGAACTGCACTCTCGCTATTTTGCTACCTCTTATTCCATACATTGCCGGTTAAACATTCGGTGTTATATAGAAAGCCTAGGAAAAGTTGGATTAAAAAATATTCTATACATTGCCTAATGTTTTAGGTATTCTATAGAATACCTCGGTACTCTATACAATAACGGATGCGGCCCCCTGGTTTTTCTGTGTTCCTCCTGTTTTTTTTTTGGCCGGCCCTTCCCTTTTTTTTTTATTTGTGGTCCTCCCCGGGGGGGGGGGCTTCTTCTAAAATCTCCGGCCCCCCAGGGCAATATCATAGACTATATAGAGGTTAGTGACATATTTATTTCTTATTCTTATTATAACTTAAAATTAAAAAAAAAAACTGTGAAGTATATACGCACGATCGCTAAAGGTAGTATATTAATTTAGATAAATATATAATACGTAATGTATTACAGAAATCTATATTTCAAAAATTAATAATATTATCAAAAAAAAAACATAAATGTGAAAAGAAGACCGCGATCGCAACTATTATTAGCGAAACTGACACCCTTCAACGACGTTTATAGCGAACAACTGTTTATACTGAAAAAAAAAAATTATTAAACAAAAGTGTTTAAAACGGGTTATTGTAACATAAATGAATATGTGGTTGATAATAACCCCTAGAAATGTGGTAGTCACTTTCAAGCTGTTCCGTAAATAAGATTTGTAAGCAGTTTGTACAGCCTGTGTTCTTAATGCTTAATATACTTTGAAAAAAAAAATTGTCCCGCTGCACTCTATTGGTTCTATTGTATATATATAGACTCTATTGGTTCCCCCCGGAGGTTTTTTCTAACCAGTAGTAAAAGCAAAAAAATACTTACAATAACAATTTTTATAAAAAAAAATTGTAATTTATTGAACAACAAAAACTATTATTATTCTTTTGAACTTGGCCCTTTTCACGTATTATGTGGTTTTACATTGAACTCGAACAACCTCTCAAGTTTGATCCCGCTGTTACGGCTAAAACTAATAAAGGGGTTTAATTTTGACCAATGACAAAATTGAAAGTGAGAACCTTACAAAATAGCAAACTCTATAGGGTTTTCTCTGTTTATTTTAGAAACAGAAACAGAAACTTTTTTATTCAATTTAGATTATAAACAATACTTATTGAAAGTCACTTTTCATTTACCACTGGTTCGCAAAAAAACCTCTGTCCTGGGAAAAACCAGCAAGAAACCCAGCGGGACTATTTTTTTAAATAATAGCTTACAATTATGATTACAATTAAGAACACAAGACAAATTAGAAATAGCTTGGTAGCGATTAACCTACGTTACACGACGTAGAAATAATTTTAATAGATATTCTCTCAAAAATAAGGCCTTTGCCCAGTATTACGTATATTGACTGTAACATTGACTTAGAAAATATTTTAGGACTTGAGAAGAAGAACGGACTAAAAATACGATAAACATTTTCGGCGTTGAAACGTGACAGAAATAATGTCTTTGCTCAGCTCTGGGGCGTTTGCTTGTTACTTTATAATAAAAAAAACTAAACTAAGGGTAATGTAAAGAACATAACCAGCTCAAGAAAATTTAAATATAAGATGTTACCCAGAATTTCGATTTCCGAACGACTTCTGTTCTCGAGCGCAGCGATGAAATTTGATTACTAGAGAGTACTCCGACACAAAATGTAAAATTTCACTAGACGATGTTATAATGCGGCTAAGTACAAAAGCGTGGACTACTTTGCTAACGGGTTACTTTGAGTTCAGTGCTAATTTAACGATTCGCTGTACCGTATTAAATTTCTTATCTCTGAGCCGTTTCATCGAGTAAACATTAAAGGAATTTATATAGTACATTCACACAATAAATTTAACAAAGATATAAAACAATAAAAGTTTGTGCTATGCAAAATAGCACACTCGAGTATAACATATTCAACGTGTAAGAAGAACCATGTGGCTCGCGTTAAGTGAGTTATCAGAATTTTTATTTTTATTACACTTTTATATGTATTTTGTATTTGGTTTTATTAACTCTGCATTGACCGGACAGTAAGAGTAATGTCAAACACCCCGCTTTATCGATGCGCGTGCCTGTTATAGGTAAAAAACTACATACAAGCTACAAATGAAAAACTATTTAAATTAAATAATATTTTTATGGATGATTTTCTGAAAAAATTTTTTTTCTGAAAAAATGGTTATTTCTATACGTTTGAATAAATATTTTGATAACGTAGAAACTTAACGGGAACCACAGGTATTGTTGCCTCAGCCAGTATCTGAATCCTCGGTGTCAACATATCGAGTGACGTGCAGTTTCGTGGTCACTTGGAAGAGATGGCTAAATTGGCCTCTAAAAAAGCTTGGCGTGCTCAGCAGAGTGGGACAGTATTTCATGCCGGCACACCGCCTGCACTTTACAAGGCGCAGGTTCGGCCGCACATGGAATACTGTTCCCATCTCTGGGCTGGGGCTCCCCAGTACCAGCTCCTTCCACTTGATCGCATCCAGTGCAGAGCGGCTGGAATCGTCGACGAACGAGTGCTTTCCGATCGGCTCGATTCACTGGCACTGCGAAGAGATGTTGCATCTCTTTGCATTTTCTTTCGCATATACCATGGAGAGTGCTCTGAGGAATTGTTCGGATTATCTTCGGTCCACCACTGTACGTTTCAAGAGGAGTTTTCTTCCGCGTACAACCTCTCTGTGGAATAGTTTACCACCAGCGATTTTTCCGGACCGATACGACCTGGGGACCTTTAAGAAAAGAGCTTACTCCTTTCTAAAGGGCCGACAACGCACCTGCAATTCCCCTGGTGTTGCGGTTGATCATGGGCGGCGGTAGTCACTTAACATCAGGTGAGCCGCATGCTCGTTTGCCCCCTCTGCTATAAAACAACGCACCTGCAATTCCCCTGGTGTTGCGGTTGATCATGGGCGGCGGTAGTCACTTAACATCAGGTGAGCCGCATGCTCGTTTGCCCCCTCTGCTATAAAACAACGCACCTGCAATTCCCCTGGTGTTGCGGTTGATCATGGGCGGCGGTAGTCACTTAACATCAGGTGAGCCGCATGCTCGTTTGCCCCCTCTGCTATAAAAAAATGAAATTGGGTTAAGATAATATTGACTTCAGGCAATTGTCACATATTATGCATAAGAAAAACCAAACATATGGCACGCATCTGGAATCGACGTTCGTGTCTTTCCCATATCAAAGTCTCAATATCTAATAAAGGACATTTTACATTCAGATGAGATATAAAAGAAAGTATGCTAAAAATACGTTGTGCTATAATCTTATAAATCATTCGCGTGGTGGTGGCAATACTAATATCGGATAAAAGCCAGCGATGCGAAATTTAAAAGTTATTAAACAAATGATAATGAAAATGAAGTAGCTGAGATCGTCGTAATAAAATAAAGTGATGTGATTATGTTCTACTCACCACTAATTCCAACATCGTTACCCTAAGAAAGACACCACCACAAGACGGCACTTGTTTCGCTTCTAAACGAGGCATCCTTAGGTGAAATAGACTCTGCGGTGGCTGACCGCTAAGATTTTAAACCACTAAGTCTTAACATTTTTAATATAATTGATTTTTGCAAAGTAACGTCTGATTCTATTATAGTAATTAATGCTTTTCTCTCAGAGATTTTGGTTGGACTATTAACCAATTCATCATTAAACGCCGGAATTTAATTGAATGCCTAAAGAAAGTCTAGTGAAATTGTTTAACGTAACGTAACCTTTGACAATAGGACTCAATGATAAGCCATCTTATTAGACTTTTTGCGGGGATAATCATGAGTTCAGTAGAACTCTCATTTAAATATTAAGTAGAGTAACTAAACTGTTTATGTACAAATCCAATTCTTTTTGTAGAAAAAGAATGAAAACAAGTACAGAGTTCATCTGATGATAAGTGGATTATTTGGTCCATAGACATCTACATTCATTCTCGATTAATTAATTAATAATTAATCTAAATACAAATGCGTTGTCACCTCTGAAGACTAAGATGAAACGCATAATTCCAGTAAAAGGGGCTCCAGTTTTCTACACACTACACACGAAACACAGCAGCATTAATCTGCTATTTTACGCTGGTATTCCGGTATAGTTTCTATTCAAGGGACATTCTGTGAGAGCGAGCAATTACCGGTTGAGCTGACACATTCGCGCTACAATCATAATATAGCTGTAGCATGATACTATCACGTTCAAACTTATGCTGATAAATTTACCAAAAATTAGCCATTAGTACCCTAGTAGGAAAATAAGGGAATATATTTTAACGACTCGGCATCTTTTGTTATGGACGCAACGTAAGGGCTGACTTTCTGTCAGTAAAATCTTTAAATTAATACTATACACGACACTAAAATTTCTTTTAAAAGCTGATCAATTCTTTTATTTTAAATCTAGCGTTTCAAGAGAAACTTATCTGTTTCAATTAAACATCTAATTAAGCCATTTGGGTTATACCAGGCTAAGTATAGGTACATACTCTATGCGATATATACACAAAGACAATTTTGCTGAGCTGCGCGTCATAATTAAATAAAACCGGTTGGTTTCAAATAATTTTTATTTATAAAACTGAAGTGAAAAATAAACTTAGAGTCCATCTGATGGTAAGTGGTCAATGCAGTTCATAAGCAGCTACAGTCAACTTCAAACAAAGAAGGCTACTGTTAAGTCGCCATCTCTGAGGGATGAGATGGAATGCCACACAGCCTATATACTGGCCCGCTCTACTCTTCAAATACGAACATCTCAGCGCAGGCACTTTCTTTGGTAGAAGAGGGGGCAAACAAGCATGTGATTCACTTTATGGTGAGTGTTGACCGCCGCCTATGAACCCCTGCAACGCCAAGGTAATTTCACCGCTACTTAGCAGTGCAAATGGGTAATAATTTGATGCCTCTTAGACAAAAAGTTAGTTGTAGTCCTAGTAGGAGAAAAACAACTTAAAGAAAATGAATATTACATAAAAATAAGTTATACCTTACAATTAATTCATGGAATAAACAAAGCAAAAAGAAAAAAGATAAAATAAGAAAAAAGGGTACATAGGGCGGACTTAATGCCATGTGGCATTCCCTGCCAGTCAACTGTGGGTGTCAAACACAAATAATGGCAGGTGCGAAACTCTTACTCATATAAAGTTCAAATTTACTATACATGGTTTCAAAAATGATATTTCTAAGATATATGATGTGAAATACTATTCCTAAGACGGTTTGATTGTCGCGATTTTCGACGGTCGATCGAATATAAAAAAATGACCCTAAAGTAACCCTTAAGATGAGAAGGCGTCCTTGGATCGTTTGAAATTGAATAAGATACAAGAAAAATTCTGGAACATTTGACATATAGAAAGACATTTAAGTTTTGAACGGTAGGAAGATATGAGGTCATATTTACTTTTACCGAAAATGAACCTAATGGAATTTTTTCTGATCTGGTTAACATGCATGTCGTTCATGATTGATAATGGGTAGATTGAAAGAATGAATCAGCATAAACTTGGTTTTAAAAAATCCAGTAAATTTCTTTAACGGGAAACGCATATACAACACGTAACATAATTAACGCACTTTGAGAAAGTAGTTTGTTCAGAATCGTTTACTGAATCGATTCCTATCATTTTTAATATAGGTAATTTTTTATCCCAAAAATAATTAAAACTACGTAAATTACAGTCACACTAAATTTGTACAGTCAAAACAAATTGAAATGGACCGTAACTTAAGGCAATAAAACTTTTAAGAGTGCAGTTTTATTTGTATTATTACTAATTCTGTCATTCAATAAAAATAAAGAAAAATGAACTTTATTTTAAGCACGTTAAAGTCTTTGCGTTCGTGGATTTGTACTGTGACCACAACATTCTTCCGGAATTAGTATAACTAATTTGATAAAAAATCAGTGCATAAAAATGTTTAACTAAAAATTCAGTGTATGTATTATGATTATAACATAATATACTAATTGGGGTGTCTGAGGGTGTGCGTTAATTACGTTACATATTGTATATATATATATATATATATATATATATATATACCTATTATATATATGTGATAAAGTAAAATATTGACTTTCAAAAAGAATTAATTAATCTATATTGAATAAAAAATTATTCTATTCTATTTAAAAAAAAAATCAAAGTTTCATTATAAAATTCAGGAAAGAGACTTCCATAATCAACTTTAGCTGTTATCAAAGATTATCACTTTATATTTGGCTGGAATATCTGTAGCACCAAAAACTTTTTATACGAACTGATTGCTGGCGGCCGCGAACATTCGAAGAAAAGGTTAAGCCAAGGTTAGGGACCAAAATTTGGGGTGCTTATGGATACTGTAGGACTTATAGGAAGATAAGAGGTTACCATGATTACTGTGTTGAAAGCAATTGCAAAATTGACTAGTGCCACAACTGTTAACTTCTGATCATCAAAGCCCTTTGTTATATAGTTCGTGACCTTGATTAGCGAAGTGGTGCTATAACCAGAACGAAACCCCGATTCAAATTAATTCGGCAGATAATGTTTTGCAATGAACATAGATATTTGCTTAAGTACACAGGCCTCTTCTCTAAAAGTATATGAGAATTTAAATAGGACGAAAATGGTTAGGGAATACAGGATTAGGTATTTTGGAAAGGGGTTTTACAAAAAGTTGTAAAAAATAGTTCCTACAGAAACCGTAATTTGAGAACTTACTAAAGGCCCAATGAAGTAATAAAAACAAATGTACGATTAATATCATCCAAATAGATTAAGTTATCACCGTAATAGATTAAGTGTGCAAATCAACTGCAATAACACCTTATCTAGTTGAATACTTCTTCCGAGCCTAACGTAGATTGATGATTTTGGTTGGTTATTGTCAATCAGAAATATCAATATATCAATAGTATATTATGTTATGTTCTTTAGTATTGCAAATTTTTAGTTATTTAACTAAAAAAAAATAACTTTGATGGCTGCACAGTACGAACGTCAAGTACCTGGCATTACTAGTTTGTGCTTGCTTCTAATATTTATAAAAATTTGCCAATACGCGTTGAGGCAGCGCAGCGGAACCTTCATTGTCCTAAAACCCTCTCACATATAACGGGGGGGGGGGGGGTTCTGTGCCCAGTAGTGGAACGTATATAGGCTGAAACTTTAACTTTTTTTAACAGCTCAGTAATAACTTTATAAAACACACAACTTATAAAACACAGTAAGCAGTTTAAAGTATAGACAAGTCAACACCCAAATAGATGCAGAATGGACAGACGGAATCATGACACCAAATAAGACTCGTAGAACGACTGATCTAACCTAGTTTTCTGCCCTATACTTTATACTTACGTGGTAGAGCCATGCTGCAGCTATATTAATTGTATAGTTGTAGCACGAATGGGTCGGCTCGACCGGGGAAGGACCCCGCTCTCACAGAATACCAGCGTCAAATACCAGCTTAATGCTGCTGTGTTTCGTATGGTGAGTGTTGAGAACCGGAAACCCTTTTTACTGGAAAAGAGGTATTCTATCTTAGTCCTCAAGGCTGACAACGCATCTTCATTTTGATTCGTAAACGAGGATGGATGGAGATGTCTATGGGCCACAGTAACCACTTACCATCAGGTGGACTGTGTGCTCGCTTGTCACCCTTTTCCTATAAAAAAATACTGCCTAAAAGAGTGACAGCTTAGAATTCTACCTACCCTTTTATCACATATTCCGGTAAAATGGGGTATGCGATTGTGGATTATCTTTTCCCACCATACAACTGGTGAACTATTTATTATAAAATTTACAAAAATATTTGACTGCCTCCGTGGTCTAGTAGTCATAAATACGATTGCTGATCACAAAGTCTTGGGTTCGAATCTCGAGTCGGGCAAAGATCAGTTATTGGGTTTTACGGTAAGAAATTTTCATTAGCAGCTCAAAGTCAGGAAGTTAGCGGCGTTTCTCCTCCGTGCCGCGGAAAGTACGTCAAGCCGTAGGCTGCTCCTAATCTCTCTCCGGTCATGTCGGTTTATCAATCTATCGGACTATGAGAGTTAGGAAATAGAGAATGCACCTGTGCTCACGCACACTACGACTGTTTGACGCTAGTCTTCGTTGATACTGGCCGCCTTGAGATACGAGTACATTCTGTTCGAAGGTCATTATTATTTTTATGATTACTAATTTAAGTAACAAATTAACGCTGATGTTATAACACCAGAATGAAATAGTAGCATAATGCTGCTTAGTTTCACTAGGTGAATGATTAAAACCTGAAAATATTTTTCACTATAATTCTGTCCTGCGCAGATCGCTAGTTTCCGTTGAGACTAACCGCTGTGACAGAAATTCTGCCCGGAGAACATTATAATTATTTTAATTAATAAATATAATAATAAAGTTATTCCAAAAATAAATCAAGAGTTGAATTAAAATTTAAGTATACAGGATTTATTCCCGAAAACACTTTTACGGACTTCACGTTGAAATGCAAGCAGATTAATAGATTATTGCGTATTCCAGGCAAATTTTTTCAATCCGCTTTACTACAACCGTGAATAACAGGAATTATTTTCAGTTTCCGTGATAGGAAATACATATCCGCAAAAAATTAAAACTGAAGCGCAATTTTTTTTCATTTTGAACGGAAATAACGTTTTATCATTTCAGTTCACAAGCCTGAACGAAACTAAGAAGTTTTTAATATTATCACTTTAAAAATGAAAGAGAAACGACTTCAAAAACAAAAACCAATTTAAACATATTTTTATTTACTAAATTTGTATTTAATATTTATTTAAATAGCCTGTTATTCGGATAAAGCTAGTATTTACAAATAAATATTAAAATATAGTCTAAGTTGATTCTTGCTTATTGTCTGCAGAACTGTTTGCCAGTCAGCAAAGGTACCCTCGAAAAGAAACAATGTAGGGGACATTGCAAGCACAAGTCCTCGCACCAATAATTTTCATAATTTTTTCATCATCATTACAGCCCTTCACATGTCCACTGCTTAGACCTCCCCACACACCGTGCCACAAAGCATGGTTTGAGCCACCAGCATCCATCAACTTCCTGCATTTCTAACAAGTTCGCCAGTCCATCTAGTCGGGGCCGCCTTACATCTCATCTATCAGTACGAGGCTGCCACTCAAAAACCTTTCTTCCCCATTGGTTGTTGGTTCTACGAGCTATATGGCAGGCCCATTGCCTTCAGCTTACTAATTCGTTTGGCGGTTTGGCAACCGAAGGTACTGCTGCCCATCTCCTGTTTCTGTTTCCCTCTGTTGCCTCTTACGTCTTCCACGGGATGACATAGGGCAGTGGATTCTTATGCCGCTACTTAGCGGTTCTAAGCTACCAGTCTGTTTAAATATCTTCATTAACATTTCAATAGGGTTCATTTACTGAGACTATTTATGCTTGTTAATCTGTGCCACAGAAACGATTAAATTTGAAGTAGATTACGCTGTTCTCACGCTGGAGTGTCGGCACGTGTCACAGACAATAGGCCGTGAATAATTAATAGGATCAATTACTTATGTAGATCACATCGTTGACTTTCATTACTATTTAACGCCACCGCCTTCAATTATCATGGAATGCAACATTTCCTTCATTGTTACAACGATTAAAATCGTGATTGTTGAATACAATTTTCTGAAAACGTCTGTTTTATTTATTGAGCTATCAGTTTATGTTAAGAGTCAATCAGGGTCTTCACTGGGATTATTTATGTTTATTAATCTATGCTAGTAAAAGTGCAAGGATTTTTATGTAAAAGAACGTAAAAAAAACACAGAGTTCACTTGATGGTAAAAAGATATTGTGATAGCTATAGACAACTATATCTATCCTCGATTAAGAATCAATACGTAGGTATCAATAAGTAGTTTCGTATGGTGAGTGTAGAGAACGGAGTCCCTTTGTATTTCACTTTTTTAGAAGTACAAAAATCGCACATCCGGCCAAATAACACATCTTTTCGATGTTAAGAACATTACAGAAATTTACAAAATAAACATTAAAGATATTAAGGTATTAATTACAACATAAACATCAACCTTAATATTATAAATTCTGAACGTAACATTATGTGACGCACAAAAGCTCACTAACAAATAAACGTGTCGTACGTGCTTCCTAATGAACTTGACCACACAGAGAACTAACGTATATATGCTCTTTTTTTTGAACCACATTTTAACACACACAAACACACACACAAACACACACACACACACACACACACACACACACATGTATATAAAGTCATTGGCATTTTTGAAAAATTGGAGCAAATTCAGCATATAAGTAATAACGACATAGCCGAGAACTTAAAGATTGACCACAAAACAGTACTGACTCATTTGCATTTGAAAATATTGACCAAGAACTTGCAGAAAAGATCATGGTCAAAGGGTAGTCATTAGTCAAGCCCCACAGATTGTAGCGAAACCGGATTAATACGCAATAAAGTGATGCTGTATGTATGGTGAGATTGGAAGGGTATCGTTTATTATGAGATTTACCGCTTGGCAAAACCATTGATTCTTATTTTTACTGCAACTAATGAGACTAGCAAGAAATTGATATTTGCGACGTTTTCTTTTGTAATAACGAAAACTATAAATAATTATTTTAGTCCACACAGAACAGTGTCCAACCTTACCAAGAGTCATGGTAGCTCAGTGGCTTAGTACTTTATGTGTTGATTTAGCACGTGCTTGGCGGTGAAGGAAACCTAGTTAGGAACCTACCAATGCCGATACCTATATAGCCTATCAAAAGTTCACTGCCGCCTCCCTTTTATTTGGTCCTCCACTATTAGATTGCTTGGTGAGGATACTTGCCATAATTACCACGTTTAGCAGCAGTTTTTTTTTCATAGGATAAGGGTGACAAACCTGCAGACAGTCCACCTGACGGTAAGTGGATGCTGTAGCCCATAGACACTCGATTAAGAATCAAAATGCAGATGAGTTGTCACCCTTGAGGACTTAAATGGAACGCCTCCGGTTCTCTACACTCAGCTGCATTAAGCTGCTATTTTATGCGTTTAGCAACCGCAGTTTCTTTATATTTATTTTTTCGTTGTTGTAAGGCAGACTTTGCTGCCCATCTACTGGTTTGCTTCTATCTGTCGTGATGAAGATATAATGATATGGCGTAGCGGATATTCTAACACCGCCACTACATAGTTCGAGAAAATCTACATACATGACAAAAAATCGATGACATGTGAACTCCGCTAACACGCACTTGGGCAGCGTAGCACATATTTTATTGCCCTAAAACTCTCATAAATGAGACGAGGTCTGTGCCCAGGAGGAGTACGAATATAGGCTGCTAACTTTTCTTTATTTTACACATAATTTCAAGCACAGATAAATAACAAAAGGCAGGCAATTAATTGTAACAGGCGTTACTTTTCGGAAATTCATTACACTAGTAATGTTAAAAAATATTGTTTTTCTATATACAATAAGGGTAACAAACGAGTGTCTACCTAATGGTGAATGGATGTTTTGGCTTAATACACATCTACATTTATACTCGTCTAGCGATCGACCACGGCTTCGCTAGTGTGAATTCTGGATTCTAACAACAGTGTCACCTACTGGTTCTAAATGTGAATATAAACCATCTGAGGACCCATTCAAACACAAGCAAAAAAATCATAAAAAACGGTTGTATGGTTCAAAGTCTGTATAGGACATATGTAGAAACATTTTTTGTGTTTTATAAAGATACGTTAATAGTCATACTGCGCATATGTAGTCACCCCGAGGACTAAGATGGAATGTTTCGTTTCCAGGAAAAAATGTATCTGATTTTCTTCACTCACCATATGATAAACAGCAGCCTTATGCTGCTAATTTAGGCACTAATTAGCGTATTATTATATTATGCGGATCCTATCTTAGAAAAAATTTAATATCTTTAATGAAGTCAGGCACTTCCTCAGACTCGCAAAAGGAAAAAAGAGATACGAGTATAATTCAAGAGGCACAACAATATTCAAAGTTTAATGTTACCAAACAGTAGTTGAAACTTGAAAATACGAACATAAATCGTTCAGAGGATTTACTCGCGAAGCACATCGAGACGTGAATTTTACGAGTAAATATTATGAAAACGAGGAAAGATTGTATAGCGAAGCCAAATGCTGCGCATCGCATAAATCTGTCCCTCGAAACTTTTGCAATATAAATAAATTATATTTTAATATAATTCTTCTAAATTAGAATGATTGAAGTACAACTACTAACTCTACTGCGTCCCACGCGTTAACGAGTTAGAGTAGTTAACGAGTATAATAATACCATATGATGTTTCAGTTTTTAATGTATTTTTTTATAGAATAAAGGTGACAAATGAGCACCATAGATTACTGCATATATTACTGCATATATACTAGAGATAGATGAGCAACTCAAGTTTTATTTACGTTAAGTTCCGTGCCCAACCGTCAGGTGGCGTAAAATTAAGAGTGCTTTGGGCCCGCCCTTTATTTGCACTTTACAATTTTATATGTTCAGAACCATTAATTACATTGCACAAGTGCTGCAATGTAATTAATGGTTCTTTATATTTCTTGTGCTAATTGCTAGTTCCTATTAATAAAATAAAAACCGGATATATTTAAAATGTTTATTGTTTAAAAATTTCTTGCCTAAATTAATAACATTAGATGTGTTATATTTAACAATATTTGCACAATATCAATTGATTTCTTTAAACACATTCTTTTTAACTGGTAAGTTAAGTTAGGAAATATATTATGTTACAGAGAATACAATACAATAGAATTATTATTATTGAATATAGATTATTACACAATACTTATTGAAAGTCATGTTTTATTTACTACATATACCTCTGTCCTGGGAAGAACCAACAAGAAACCCAGCGGGACGTTTTTTTAAAACATATTTCACTTTACAATCATTTTGTTTATACATTTTTTAAATAAATTTTAATAGTACAGGCATGGTGGCGATCACCTCAATCACAGGGGTTATTATTGATGTATTTTTTGATATTATAATAACACTTTTTGTACATTTTTCCTTAAATAAAACATTTCAACTTATTTATTGACAAATTTTGTACATTTTCTGAAATTTTGTTTTAAAAGCGTATATGTTGCCCCATAAAAGCACTACTGACTCAGTGGAGTCTAGTAACTGGTGTTACAAGCTTATGTTTGTTCTTAGATTTTAAAGTATAAACATCTTTATTCTTTTGAAAGCTTTTTATGTTTTTATGTACATACATTAGTATATATATATATATATATATATATATATATATATATATATATATATATATATATATATATATATATATATATATATATATATATATATATGTATCAACAATACATACATTATTGCTATGCCAAAGTTAATATATTTATTTCTTTAAATTTTTCTCTACGCGACTTTTACAATTTAAGATATAAATTGAACGTACGGCTCTCTTTTATAAAACAAATACGGCTTCAATGTCTAATACTAAGAAAAACTGTGGTATCCACAAGACTCAACTACTTCCCATTTAAGAGCACATTGATAATTGAATCCTCTCCAAAGGTTTGCTTCTTTTCCATAATTTCAAGAATTAGTATCAATTAATGGTTAATAGTGGTACATCTTTAACTTAATATAAAAAGATACATTTTGTAGCAGCATTATTAATCTTTAAAATATGTACTTGATAACGTTATCATATTTTGGTAACAAAACTTTTTTTTAAATGTGTGTAATAACTATACTTTTAAAAATACAAACAATTTACAAAAGTGACTTTCTTATGCCCACTATACCATTGTAAATGTGTAAATCAATATATTTTTTTACAAAATCAGCATTTTATATATGTATTATAACATACTCATACATAATACAACCTCACAAACCATTTGCGAAACTATAATCAATCTAATAAATTGTGGAAGGTACCATATAATCACATAGAGCAACAAAAATAATACTAAGAAATAATATTTCAATAAAACTGATATCATTGACTATGCACACCCACATATTCCTGAATGTGCAGTTAGTACAGTATAATATGAATATCGTGGAAGATGGTACAATTTCGAAGACAAATTGTTTGGCCACGTCGATAAAAACAAAAAAAGCCTTAAAAGATATATATTCTTAGGTAAATTGTTCACTTTACTCAAGACGGACATTAAAAATGTCCTTAAATAAATACTAATTAAGCCAGGCATAAACTTATTTATATTTAAGCAAATGAAAGACTTGAGCATGACAGAGTGCTTGTGTTTCTTAATGCTTGATGAGATGCTAGTGTTCTCCTCACTACATTACAATGCAAATGTCATAGGTTTTGAAGACTGAGGATGTTAAGAGTGAAAATATGATGAACATGTTTTGGTTTGATGATAAAGGAGATAAAGTTCATACTAAGCTTTCAACTAGTTATGGATTTTGCAAAAATGCTACGATGGCAGTAATTAAAAAATATATATAATAAAAGATTTATAACAAACATGATTAAATGGTGTCTATGATCAATTTACAATTAACACCAAAGTAAGCAATAATTAAGTTAATAGGACAAAGACAGCAAGAATGCTTTTGAAATTTAAAATAAAAAATAATTCTCTTTATTTGATACTTACACTTATCGAAAGGGGAAATTTTATTTCAAAAGAATTAAGATTTATACGCATGACGTAGTAAACTGCTAAATGGGAGCATTTATAATTGCTCTTAGATAGTGATGTGGGAGAAAATGAACTACTGGATGATGCATAAGTAAGCTGACATATACCTAAGTGTAACCTGATAAAATACCTAAAATTAGGAGTAAAGCACGAATTTTAACCAACGTGTATTAGGTTGTCTTTGACTTTGTGCAAATAAGTCTTTACATATTAATAATTAATGTTCAATAAATATTTGTCTTTAACAACTTTGTTTTGATTTTATTTTCAAAACATTTTTAATTACCCCAAGAGAGCAAAGATACTTCATAGCAAGTATATTGTCCAAAGTCCGCCACGTGCCACGTCCGCCATTTTGTTTTGGTTTCTTTTCGAACCACACTAATACTGTCTACTTCATCGTTCGACCCGCCATGCCTTTAGTCGTCACTTTTCGCGCACTCAGTATTCAAATAACCCCCTGAGTTTAACAGAAGTCCGTTATTTCAATTTTACGTACAGACAAACACTTCAATTACACGAGTATGAATAAATTTAAAATGGTCTACTTAGAATAATAACTGTTACAACTTAACAAGCGTGGCAACATGGCAAAATCCCCCCCCCCCTATGAGGCTATTGGGGAGGCCTATGTTCAGCAATGGACTTTTATAAGCAGCAATGGAAAAACCTGTATTAGATCTATCGCCGTGCAAGGTGTTATGCTCGGGGAGCGGCCAATGCTACGTGTGCTAATTCGGGGCTGTTATAATAACTTCTGTTAGTCAGTTTTGTTTGATTTTGTTTAATTCCTTTAATCAAAGATTTTATAAAAAGTGTCTAAAACATAACTCGGAACGTATATGCTGTGAAACAAAGTTTTACCTATTACAATGAGATTTCAGGAAGTTAAAAAAGAGATGGAAGTTGAATGAAGAAATTGTTAGCAAGATGCTAATAATATATTATAAAATCTGGATTATTTACTGGTAAAAATGACCTCCACTCCAAACGATGAGGTAGTAAATGGAAGGTATTTTACCGGTCACATTTTGGCAGTTAGCAAATTTTCAGAGATTGAAAACTAAAATATTTTTATTTAATGAGTTATAAAAAGATGAAAATTAATGCAGGTATGTAAATAATGTAATAATTGTAATAATGACATTTGTAAGACAACCCCACACCAAGCAAATACATCAAATTTGTAATGTTTCAAGAAAAACACTTTTGCGACTTTCAGAAAACTTTTCATGTGTTGGAGATTATAACAAAAATAATTAAAAACATTTGACCAATGATTTCCCCGAAATGGGATATTTGAAATCATTGTTAATAAATAGCAAATTTCAATTTTTAACATGACATAAACATAAAAAAGTAAGGAGGTATTTTATAAAACAAATTTTACATAACATAACATGACACGCACACGCGCACGCACACGCGCACACGCACACGCACACGCACACACACACCACACACACACACACACACACACACACACAGCGAGAGAGAGAGAGATCACTTATTATGTCTATAAAATTTTATGATTTCTTTATGCAAAAAATTAAATTAATTTAAACAATACAACTATGTATTCCTCATCAACAGGGGAGATGGGACTGTTCTCCTAAATACAGGTTACTAAGTAAACCTAGCTAGGAGAAGCAGGTTTCTACCCATTTCAAATTGGTACTCATAATGTATTGTATATATTTGTAAAAAGTATGTGAACTATGAAAATGTCAGTAATGAATTATTATTATTATTTTTGGGGTATCTGTATAGTTTTCTCATCTGGTTGGTTTCTATAAATATATAATTATAAATTAAAATGAAAAGATAAATATACATAAATATCAATAAAATAAAATAAATACAAAAATACACAAATACATAAAGATCCAACCAGATGGAAGCCCTCGGCAGGGGAGACCAAACGGCCGAGGGTTAGGGGGAAAGGGGAAGAAACCGACGGACGATGCGGGCGGTATCGAGGACCACTGCCTTCTGCATTTGAGCCCGGAGCGGTCCGTCACGGAGTCCCAGTCGCCTCAGATGACCCGAGAGGCTGACTGGGATTAGCCCATTCGCAGAGACGACTACAGGAATAATTGCGGTCGGCCAACCACCCCACATGTCGGTCACCTCGTGAGCCAGGTCCAGATATTTTGTTCGCTTATCTGTTTCGGCTTTCACGAGGTTCTCGTCATACGGAATGGTAATGTCGACCAAAAATATCCTTGACTGTGCCCGATCCATCAGCACAATATCAGGCTTATTCGCAAGAATAGTCCTGTCTGTGATGATGGCCCGGTCCCAGTAGAGCCTGGCGCGGTCATTTTCGAGCACGGCTTCCGGCAAGTACTTGTAATACGGCAATTTCCGGTCCACGAGACCGTATTTCAGAGCGAGCTCCTGGTGTGGAATTCTGGCTACTAGGTTGTGCCTGTGCAAGTACTCAGAGTTAGAAAGCGCCGAACAACCGGAGATGACATGCCTAAGTGACTCTCCGGGATGGCGACAAGCTCGACAGACGTCGACGGTGCCATCCTTTAGGATGTATCTCCGATAGTTGTTGGTCTTAATAACCTGATCCTGTATTATTATTATTATTATTATTATTATTATATTATTACATTTTCATAAATATATTGCTATGCCAAAGTTAATAATATAAATTGAACGTACGTCTCTCTCTTATATAAAACAAATATGGCTTCAATGTCAGTCGCATGGCTCCAATAGTAATACCAAGAAAAACAGTGGTATCCACAAGAAAGACTCAACTACTTCCCATTTAAGAGCACACTGATATTCGAATCCTCTCCAAAGGTTTGCTCCTCTTCGATAATTTTAAGAATTAGTATCAATTAATTGTTGCATCTTTTACTTAATATTAAAAGATACATTTTGGAGCAGCATTATTAATCTTTAAAATATGTACTTGATAACGTTATTATATTTTGGTAACATAACTATTTTTTTAAATGTGTGTAATAACTACACTTTTTTAAAATACAAATAATTTACAAAAGTGACTTTCTTATGCCCACTATACCATTGTTTACATGTGTAAATCAATATATTTTTTTCTACAAAATGAGCATTTCATATATGTATTATAACATACCATAGAATACTTTAATATACAATAGAATAGCACTTCCGTTGACGTAATTACGACCACACATACAAGCAATTACAAAAATTAATATAGTATGTAATTGATATAATAATTGTAATGATGATCTTTGTAACACAACCCCACACCAAACAAATACATCAAATTTGTAGTTTCAAGAAAAACGTTTTTGCAACTTTCACAGAACTTCATAATGTGTTGAGGAGATTATAACAAAAATAAATAAAAACATTTGACCAATGATTCCCCCTAAATGGGCTATTTCAAGTCATTAAATTGTTAATAAATATCAAATTAAAATTTCCAACATGACATAAACATAAAAAGTAAGGACCCTTATCATAAATTTGTTGATCAAGTTAATTGTACATAGTTCAGACCCTCAAAGATTGCATAAGAGATGGTGCAATAAAATATTAAAAGGCAGACATATTAAAATCAATAATGACAAAATAACACTTAACTACTAACTTAAACAATGAATTTGGTTTTACACAATTTTTATAGATCCTGTATGTTTTCTTACAGGAACCTCCATTAAAAGAATCAAACAATTGATCAAACAGGAGTAGTATATCTGCCGTATCTTCACATTCTTGTGGCAGCAACTTATTTTCTGCAAAGAAATAAAATGTTATGAGCACTTTTTAAATAATAAGAAGCAATAAAATGTTTGACACAAGAGGAAATACAAGTAAATACTAAATATGCGATAAAAAGATATCTTACAAAAAATAATTTCAATATTGAATGTTATTTAACAAAGTATATATACGTACACTTGCACAAAATTGTAAAGCTTCAATTTTTTCTGCTGCTGTTACTTGACTTTTTTGTCTTATATTTTGTTTTTTGAAATCATTATTTTGTTTAACATTTTCTTTATGTTTTATCTGTACATTTTCTTTTAATCAATGTATCTGAAAAAAAGTATGCCAAACTGATAATCATATAGAGATCAGATGAAATAATGACAGCGTAGACCTGATTGTATTGGAATCTCTTTTTTTAAAGAATTTTAATTCTAACTTCTGCATTGTAATGATATTATACATATTATGCAATATATTATTAGAATGCTTTTGGAGCTGGCACAGCGCTGCTGTGTGCACAGTGCAAAAAAGTAGCATTCCTACTGCATGGCTTGCGGACCAGTGATAACAAAAATTTGAAGTTATATCTGCAAGAGTTTTGAGTCTGGAGTGCTTCCTCTCAAAGTTCTAGTTATTTCAAATGCAACAAAAGCAAGGTGCAACCACGACTAACCCGTTCCTAGGTTTGGATTCAGGAATAATTTCGGTCAACTGCCTACCCCACATGTTATTTACCTAGTGAGTTGTGAGCCAGGTTTAGATATAAAGCCTTTTGACTTGTTTCAGCTATAAAAAAGATTCTCAGGATATTAAATCTTAATGTTGTACTTGTTATTATTATAGTAAATTCCAGCCTTAAAAATTGACTGCCTCGTTGGTTTAGTAGTTGTATTGGCGCGACTTCTGATCATGAGGTCCTGGGTTCGAATCCCGGGTCGGGCGAAAAAATTAATTATTGGGTTTTTCCATCAAGAAATTCTCAATAGCTGCCCGGAGTCAGAAAATTGACGGTATATCACCCCCGTGCTTCGGAAGGTACGTAAAGCCGTTGGTCCTGCGCCTTATATCTCTCCGGTCGTGTCGGTTTACGTCCGATCGGAATATGAGAGTGATGGAGTAGATAGTGCACCTGTGCTTGCGAATACATTTGGGCACTATAATCCTGTCCCACGCCGATGGCTAGTCTCCGTTGAGGCTGGCCGCAGTGACCGAAATTCAGTCTGGAGGACATTATCATTATTAAATTCCAGTCACTAAATCTTTAACTAATCGCACACTTGCTGGTATAGTAATAGAATATAGTTACAATAATTAAGAGTTTATCAATATTATACTACCACCAGAGAATTTTCTGGACCAATACAATTTGGGACTTTCAAAAAATGAGCCTACTCTTTTTTTAAAGCTGGCAATGCGTATGCCCCTAGTGTTGTGGTCCTACATGGGTGGCGGTAGTCACTATCCATCAGGTGAGCCGCATGCTCGTTTCCACGCCGCCTCTTCTTTTAAAAAAAATTAATTAAATACCTCTTATACGATTATCGTGTGATCTTGTAGTAGAAATTTGTGAAGAAAGTACATCCGGTATAAGTGATGTGGGTTCAATTCCTAATGTTTCAGCATCTAAACCTGTAATAGTAGTGAAAGTATATGAGTAACACATAAAACTCTCTTGGGCTTGTTTTGTTCACTGCTACATACCATATATCATAATTACTAGCTTTTTACCCGCGGCTTCGCCCACGTGGGGTTTAATTAAGCAACATTGATAAATGTTGTTTCCTTCTAAATTTAGCAAAATTCAATCACTATTAGAGTCACCTCGCTGTGTGTCTTTCTTTATGTCTGTTTGTCAAAGATTTGGTTTTAAATTCTCAAAGACTATTGCACATAGATGATTGATATTTGGCATAGATATAATATGTTATAGGAACATGTGAATGAAGTTTTTCGTAATTGCATTAATATCTTATGTCTATAATCACCTGCTATTTTTTATATCAGGTGTATCTTCTGATGTATCCATAAAAAAGGTATCAATAACCAAATTGTCTTAAAATCAATTTTTTATTAACCTTTTTTAAATTTGGAAAAAAATTGTGTTAATATGTACATTCTTTCATCATTAAAATTAGTTTTAACAAAACAATGATGAATTTAAATCCCCCCCCCCTCGGCTTCAATGCCTTTTACTTAGTCCCGTGGACTTGTTTTTTTCAAAAATATATTAGAATTACAGACACAACTTTTCTACAGATTTAATAATAATAATAATGTCCCCCAGACCAAATTTTATAGTGCCCAAGTGTATGTGCAAGCACAGGTCATCTCATAATCCAATGGGATGGTATTTCGTCACGACCGGAGAGTGAGAAAACAGGACTAACGGCTTTACGTGCTTTCCAAGGCAAGAGGGGTGAAACGCAGCTAATTTCTTATCTCCAGACTGCTGCTGAGAATTTCTTGATAGAAATACCCAAAAACAGATTTTGGCCCAACCCCAGGATCTCATGGTCAACAATTGCATTTACGACACTAGACCAATGAGGCATTCAAGTGTTATTATAATATTAAGGAATAAATTAATGTATTTTCATTGTAATCATTCACATCACAAAATAAAAAATAAAAAGTACCGGCCAAGTGCGTGGCGGGCCACACCTTAAACCATTAAACCCAATGGACACGACCCGCATGGTTATTTCCCTCTGCCAAGGTAATGGTTTTAAAAACTTTCTGCATTTATAAAAACTGTTTACAGAATCTATTTTATTATTACAAGAATCATTACCACTAAGTAGGCACTATTTGCCGATCTGTGCAATTAAGGTGTGTAATAAAGCAGTCAAATACTTAAAATTTACAAAAAGATGAAGTTACACTCTATATGTAGATATTTTTTATTGTGATACATGCTTTTTTTTCTATTAAAATCATTCAAAATAATGTTATAAGTAATAATCGAAAACTTTACCAATTAGGTAATCTGTTACTACCCTAAATTATACTGTGGGTCACCCGCATAAACCAAGAGTATTACAAATGAAACTGTGTGAGGCTATTTCATTATATGAGTACTTTGAAAGGGACAACAATAACTACCAACTAAAAAATAAGTGAAAGTAGTAAGTAAGTAAGATTTCTTCATAAAATGTTTATTTCTTACAGTTCACAATAGCATTACAAAGTTATAATGTTGTTTTATGTCATTTTCTATGGAGTTGTAACAAAATTTTTACTAATCCAACTTGTTAATTCTAATTTGCTGCGATAGTTTTCCTTTTAATTACATTATATATGCTACCATTGAGTATACTTTCCACATTTCCAAAAAAGAGTTGGTAGAGGGGACACATGACATGACTCTAATGAAAAATACGACTAAAGCTTAATATTTAACAAAGAAACCGATAAAAGTGAATAAGCTTTTATTGCTAAGCCAGTGTGTGAATTGTAAACCTTACCCTGCGTTATAATCTAGGGCTTACTGCTAAAAGAATTGCTATTAAACATGACAGTGAGAAAGCTTTTAAATAGACTTACCAAGGTTCAAGACTGGGGTCTGGGAAGTCTTGGTTCGAGGATATAAAAAACGATCCTCAAAGATCCGATCACAAATGCGGTAGTTATTGTAAATTTCACAATCGGTTTTATCCTTTCTAAATACACACACAGCACAGTATATAAATGCACTAGAAATCGGAATAATATTAAATTGATTTCTATTTAAGCTTTACTATTAGTGAATAACGACCGCCATTATTGTTTATTGCGTATGTACTCAATGGATTGTTTCCTTTGCATAGACTTAATACATAAGTGTGCCCTCTAGTTCGATAAAAGTAAGTCTTAGTTTACATGCCCCACACGAAAGATGGCAGCACAAAAAGATATCAATTTGTTCTCAAAATAATGTTCTAAGTTGCATGCCCATGATGAGCACATAGTCCACCTGATGGTGTGTGCTATGGTCCATAGACATCTACATCTCTATCCTATGGTTAAGAATTAAATAGAGATTTTCACCCCTGATGACTAAATCATCTTTAAGATCTGTTTAATTACCCGCTATGAAAATTAATCAGGTCAACAGTATTTACATAACATTTTACACTTTACTACACTAACATTTTATATAACATTACTGTGACAACTGAGCTAGACAGTTACAACTTTTTTAATCTTCTTTCTATGTGAACAAAATTGTCTAATGAGATTGTATGCCAGCTACACGATAAATCATTAAAACAAGGTAAAATTTAAATTATTTTATTATGAACAAAGATTATGTCGTTTCAAAAAAATAAGTGTTTCCTCTGTGATCTGCTCGTATCTGTTCCAAAAACATCGTTATATTTTTTTTCAATTTTCTTATCACAAAAGATAATAATTATTACTTTCAGTTTTCTTATCGTCAAAGTTACAATTTCCGTGCCGTAGGGCGATAGCGTAGGAGAATTAGCATTCCATTTTTTATAGAATAATGTTGACAAACGAGCACAAAGTCCACCTGATTGTAAGTGGATGCTGCAGCCCATAGACATCTACATTTACTCGGTGCCATCCACTGCACCAATAGATCCTGCTCACCTACTAAAGGTAGAAACGGAAGTAGAACGTAGATCTGCGCTGCCACCAGCGGGTGAATTACTCGATCCTGTGCCAGTAGATGAAGTCACCGAAACCATCAAAAGTCTTAAGAATAGATCAGCCCCTGGGCCAGACGGAATCAGCAATAAGGTGATCAAATCCCTTTCGGCGCCACTTATTTGCCTCCTTGTAGGAATATTTAACACCTTTCTCACGAACTGCTCCTTCCCGGACATCTGGAAAGAAGCAGACGTAATAGGGATCCCAAAACCGGGTAAACCGCGTAATCGTCCCTCTAGTTACAGACCCATTAGCCTATTCAACATATTGGGCAAATTATACGAGAGAATTATTCATAAGCGTCTCCGTCATTACACAGAATCTAACGAACTCCTCCCAGACGAACAGTTTGGCTTTAGAGCCAATCACTAATGCACCCACCAGATTCATCGCCTAACAGAATACATTCTATCTGGCTTCAACCACAACCCAATAAGGAAAAAGGCTCGAAACACGGGAGCTCTCTTCTTCGATGTCGCGAAGGCATTTGACAAGGTCTGGCACGACGGCTTGATTTACAAGCTGTACAAACTAAACGTGCCCGATAGGCTCGTGCACATCATACGAGCTTTCCTTTCGAACCGCACCTTTCGATATCGAGTGGAGGGAACCCGTTCTTCGAAACGCTTCCTCAAGGCCGGGGTCCCACAGGGCTCCGTCCTATCTCCACTCCTCTTCACATTCTTCACGAGTGATATCCCTAGAGACCCCGTAGTGAACACGGCACTCTTTGCCGACGATACGGCACTCTTTGTGTTAGACGATAACAAAAATAGACTCTCTATAAAGCTCCAAAAAAGCGACCAATCGCCTTGGTGAATGGTTCCGCCTATGGAGAATAGACGTGATTCCCGAAAAAAGTGTAGCAGTATATTTTCAACGGAATTCAACAGCAGGTTCTAAACCCAAAACAATCTCTTTATACGACAGCTCAATCCCTTGGGAAAAATCGGCCAAATACCTAGGCGTCACGTTCGACTCCCGCATGAGTTTCGCGACGCGTGTGTAGTACGCAACAAAGCCAAGTCAATAATTGGCCGTCTACACCCGCTCGTTAACAGCAAGAGTAAGCTGTCGCTAAGACGCAAGCTCCGGCTGTACAAAACCTGCGTTAGACCAGTTATGTCCTATTCAAGTGTAGCTTTCGCCCGCATATATAAGACCCATATTTTAAAACTCCAAAGAGTACAACGAATGGTTCCAGCTCACACCGCGTACACACCATACACCCGCGTTCCTGGACGGTTCTCACCGCCCAGACCATCGACCGACACGAGCTGAGCAGTCAGAGACGGGGGTCCGCACTCCTCCTCTCGGACTGTGGTTAGATATAGATAGCTCAAAGAAAAACGCCTAAAAAGGCGACATGATGATTGTTAACAATATCAAATCATAAACCATTTCATCATCATCCTCACCTCATTTCCTTTCCCTTCTTTAATTAGCTCGCGGCCTGCAAGGCCCTGAGACAAGATGAAGCTGTAAGAGTCGCATAGACTAACAGCACTAACATCTAGATAATAGAGCTGCCATTCTGCTTGCCAAACGTTACGCTTTATGTGATTTTTTATATTTATAGAAAATATATCAGGTAACAAACACTAAGTTAAATAATGTTAAATGTCAAGCACATCATTTCCCCCCCGAACGGGTTCCCGTCTTGTCGTGGCGGGGGGCTTAGTAGCCGTGGCTTGGTCTCCCACGGTGAACAAAGAGGAATCCACGTGGCGGGCCTGAGGTGAAGGGCCGGCCTGAGGTGGCCACTTCGAGTGGGCTTGGGGAGCCCACTTCGGATGTGTGCTGGTGGACTGCAGCGAGTGGGGACTCCGCACCCTCTACCGCTGCAGCCGAGGTGGAGTCGCGGAGGAAGAGGAGTGTTGGTATGGCGATGCGCCACTCGCCCTATCCTCCGCGACTCAAACGGGGCCGCACCGTTGATGCGGTGGTGATGGGGCTGCGGGGGGAGAGGATTGTCGGTATTGCGAGGCGCCGCTCTCCCTATCCTCCGCAGCCGAATCTTGGTTGGCGGCGGAGCCATAGACCAGATCCGCCGCTGGGATCGGGAAGGCTAGTACTTCTAAGTGCTCGTTTTTCCTGGCCCCATGGCCTTCGCGCATCGGACGCGGGGGTGTCTGTTGCGCAGATGCAATTGGAGGCCGTGGAGGAAGGCGTACCATGTGTTCTGGTGCGCCTTACTTGGGAAGGAGAACGGGGAGGAATATTCCTCTCCCGAGGAGGTGCTGCCATGGGGCGGCAGTCACTGGTAGGGCCGCGGAAGTGTGCGAAAGCGTTCCCGTAGCCCTGCCAATATGCGACGAAGGTGGAACACCATGGGGTTTTAGTCGGTGCGAGTCCGACATAACCCGTCCTTGCCCTCGCGAGGCGGCAAAAAAAAAAAAAGCACATCATTTGAAGTCGCTGCTAAGATAAAGTGTAAAGAAGAGTAATTATTAAGGTTAACTAAAATCTCAAAATAGTTACTAAAATATATACTTAAGACCACTTACATTAGTTTAAGAACTTAGTTAGTAAGCTAATAGAAAAGGTTTATTATTTTTTGCTTTTCAGTTTTTCCGGCGGTTTAATTTCAAAAGTTGTTTAAAAAGTTCTTTAAAAAGTTGTTATTTTATAACTTTTGTGGCGATAATCTTATTACTACATGCGTAATTTTGATTACTTTTAAAATAGCTACTTACCTTACTTTAGCTATTTACTGTAATATAGTCCTACTTTAAGTATTATTTGTTTAAAACTGTAATCGCCCTCGGAAAGAAAGTGTTTGACAGAGGGCAGGCATATGTGGCACTGAGTAGAGTAAAAACACTTGAGGGTATTGCTTTATCAGATCTAGAGCCAAATAAGTTATTCCATAAATCTCACGATGAAAAAGCTTTTGCAAAAAATGCAGAGACTTAGAGGTCTCAGGCTCATTCATCGTGAGTTTTTTTTTGTAGTTATGCAATTAATCAATAAATCACACCTATTTTCCTAAACTTAGGGCAATCTTTTTCCAAATTTTATATGGGACCAAATTCAAGGTATACCCTATCCACTAAAAAAAAGATTTATCAAAATTGGACTATTCTGAAAAAGTAAGGCGTGGTCATAAAAAAAAATCCACGCCGACTTGAGAACCTCCTCCGTGTTTTCGTTGGTTGAAAACCTGATTGTATCACAAAACTGCGACATAGATATGTGTAATGTATAGTAATTTAATGCTACAAACATAACATAACTGTGGCTCTACCATGTTTCTAAATTCTATTCGTTTTTAAACTCCGGCCATAATACAGCTATGGCATGACTAGTAAGACCGATTTACACTTCGACAAGTACAGTAGCGAGTTTAGTTACAGGGCAGTTGATAGTAAACGGTTAAGTGGACAGTAGCGTTCAAACAATGTCTTCGTGGCGAGTTTAGTTAAGGACATTAGTTCATAGAGTTCGTTGGAGTATGACGTTTCAAGACTACAGAATTTTTTCTGGTTTTTGTTTAAGATGGTTCTAGAATTACGTCTAAAATTAAATGATCTAGTCAGAGAAGTATTTATGATTGTTGTTAAAGAAGTTTTAAAGAATTTTCATGAGTGCAGCATCTCGAGCAGATTTAATTTTACCATTTGAACTTCTACTATTATATAAAGATTCGTGTTCTAAATACTCCTTTACAAATTTATACGTGATATCTTCCGTCCATTTTATTATAAAACACAATATAAAACGTATAAATATTCAATAAACAGTATCGTACAAACTTTGTGGCGAGTTTAATTATAAAAGTACAATTGTACGTTTTGGCGCGCAAGCGTTGCGTTCTGTCAACTTATGCAACTAAACTCGCTCGTTTACACGAACGGCGAGTTTAGTTGCGGGTGGCGGGAGACACGCGGGAGGGCAGCACTTTGCACTTAACTCGCCGAAAAATAGTTCGGCCGGCTATCCCGTTCAACTTAATCGTTAGCTTAACTTAACTCGCTTATTGCCGTTCAAACGAGGTTCAAACTTAACTCGCCAGGTTCGCAAGTTAACTCGCTGCTGTACTTGTCGAAGTGTAAATCGGTCGTTATAGATAAAATTTTTATTTTAATTGAATAGAATTGCCTTTTTGTCCTTGGTCCTATGTATTAGAAGCCCAGTTCGTGCCAAAATTAGTGATTGGATTTATTTATCAAGAAATTCCTTATAGTAGTCCGGGAGTCTGGTGGTGTTTCACTCTCGTTCCTTGGAATGCACTTAAAGCCGTTAGTCCTGCTTCTGATCACCCTCTGATGGTGTCGCACTACCTTCCCATCGGACTATGAGAGCGAGGGAATAGAGGGTTCGTCTGTGTTCGCGTATACACTATGGCACTATAATAATGGTGGTATTAAGCGTGGCATTGTAAGATGCTATAGAGGGAAATGAAACAGGAGATGGTCAGCACATTCCTGGTAATAACTAAAATAGTAAAAAGCTACGGTTGCCTAAAGCAGTCTATGGGGGATGTCTGTGAATTATGATGATGATGATGATTCATTCATGAAATATATTCATTATCACCCTTCATTTCTGAAAGATAAATTACATAATAACGTAAACCTCATAAGGAGGATATTTGCCATAGTTGCCACACTTGGCAGGCGGGTTGTTAACCGCAGTTTTTATTAAAATACTCTCCCTATGAGCCAATCTTGGCCTCTAATAATACTAGTATATATAATAATAATGTAAGCAAAGAATGTTGAACTCTTTTTATATGTAGTGAAAATATTCGGTGCCGTATTATCCTAAAATCAGTCACGCTCCAGATGTGACTGGATGGCGCAAAATGTGATTCATGATCAGATTTTAGATCATGAATCACATTTTGATATTAATTTTTTATTTATATTTGATAAACTTTTTCCCTCTCTTGAATACTTTTAACATTGTGCTTGCTTTGTGTGTGAAATATTGATTTAATTTTGCGGAGAGCTGTTTACTGAGCAAGTAACTAAAAGATAAAGAAGTTTGCATTGTGCTTAATTTGTTGAGATTAAGCACGCTTTGAACATTGCATCGGAGCCTACACACAACCAATAACGGTTCCGTGGTTGAGTTACAGCGCTGAGGGCCTCGCGTTCGAATCCCGCACGGAACAAGTGTTTTTATGGCTTTCAAATAATTTATGTATGCAACCTGTGTGGAGGTAATGTTTACACAGTATATATGTATATAAATGTTTTACATAATATGATGCATGCGTGATATGCTCAAAATGAATATTATAAATGGATGGTGTGGCGCAAATGCATTTTGTTTCTTAATTGAGGATAAATGTAGATGTCTATGGGCCACAGCATCGAGTAGATGCTGTGGCCCATAGACATCTACATTGTGACGACAGTGTGACGACGAGCACACTTATTCTATTGAAAAAAAAAAAAATCGTTTTTAAAGCTTTTATTAGATCTATTTTAGTCCTCTTCATGAGTACTATATACTGATATACAAATCGGTTTACTGAAGTCGCGTATTTCTTAATCGATTCGACTAAATGCGCCGTGTCACAAACGAACATTACTAACTTAATGCTGCCGAGCGTGGCGCACGTGCTCGATGTAGAACACGACCGTATTATATTATTGCTTCATAAACTTGCATTATAATATATTATTTGAATTATGATGCCGTGTGGTCGCGTGAGATCCAATAAACCATACCACGTGGGCGTCATAAGACGTGACAGAGGAAAAAATCAAGAGATGGGCAGCACCGTCTTCTAATAACGACTAGAAATAATAACTGCGATTGCAAACCCGCTTTTATAAGGCATATTTCACTTAGAGACAATGTATGGGGGGGGGGTTAGAGCCTATGTTTTTATGGTATAGGAGTGACAAACGAGCACACAGTCCACCTGATGGTAAGGAGATGCTATGGCCCATAGACATCAACTTCTATTCTCTATTAAGAATCAAAATGAATACGCGTCGTCGACTGAGGACGAAGATGGAATGCCACATATCTAATAAAAAGGGTCTCCGGTCCCCTATACTCACTATACGAGCTATATGACTGGTATTTTATTTACATATAACTAATAACTGGTATTTAAACTAGCATAATATAATATATAAATTGTGATGAAACTAGCATAATATAATATATAAAGTGGTAAATGAAAAAATTGACTTTCAATAAGTATTGTTTATAATCTACATTGAATAAAAAAGTTTCTGTTTCGAATCCACTACCCCATATCCCGTGGGTGTCATAGCCGGCGACATAGGAAAAAATAATAAAAACCTAATCCAACCCACTCGCCAAGCGCTGTAACTATGACAATTATTTCGCCAATAAGGAAATCATCTAAATACAACTATTGCGTGTTGCCGGTGATGACATATGGATTTGAGACGTGGTTCCTTAATGCTGGTCGTATGAAAAAGCTCTAGGTCACTCAGCGAGCTATGGAGAGCATAATGCTCGAGGTTTCTCTGCGTACTATACTTAAAAATGAGGATATCTGATAAAATGAGGACGTAGAACCGGAGTTACTAACATAGCTCAACCTATTAATAAGCTGATGTAGCAATGGACCGGCCATAAAAGTAGAAAAACCGACAAACAATGGGGAAGAAAGTTTCCCGATTGACAGCCTCGTAGCCGTAAGCGAAGTGTGAAAGGAGACCGGTGAATAATAGACGACCGACGCGACGACCATAGGCTGTGTCTTTACATATTTACTTCCCTTATGTATTTTTCTAATTTGAATCTACCACCATTAAATATATGTTTCTCTTCAACTGACATCTTTGAAGAAGATAATCAAATTACTTTAATTATTTAAATATCTGTCAAATTGATGTCGCGTATAACATATTCTATTTGTAGTATTTGTTGTGTTCCGATAGGAAAAATTATACATTTTTAAATGGTGCTCCTAAGGACTACGAATGTATTTAGTACTTCCTCCGCTATAAAATAAATAATAAATATATAATGAAAAATATAATTATGCTAATCTTGATCCAATTTTTCAAAAATGGCGTCGACTTTATCTGTATTAAGTCGGCGAGAGCGAGCTGCATCTTTGTGATCAAAATTCCCAGACTGAAAACGTTTGAAACAACTTTGCACTACTCTTACTGACACCATATTTATTCTGTGCTAACACTGCATTAGGTACATAAACGTAAATAATTTTTTCGCGGCATGAGTTGCATTTTTCCATTTTTCATAATAAAACTTTAGAATGTGTCGAATTTCTTCATTACATTCACTCATTTTGGCGGACAGAAAAACAATAGAAAAATGGCGATGATGATGTTTTTTTACTTTTCATTTTTCTTTTTCTTAATGTCCTATATGTATTCATATTACAACCAGCCGGATAACCTGTTCCGTTTGCGCGCCGCCCCCGAGCGGTCGTGCACACAGTTCTTTCGCGCCTCCGATCATTCGGTAGCGCAACCGCTTGCCCGCGCGCCCCGCTCTCCCCGGCTAACACCGGCCGAGCAGACGCCGTTGGTGAGTCACTTTGTTTTTGCATCGTTCTTGCCCCCTTGCTCCGGCGGGGAGGCTTGAGCGCGCTTCGCTTGTTTTGTTTTTATTATTTTTAATTTTTCTGTTATTGTTTTGTTATACTGTTACTTGTTGTGTATACTGTTCTTAGAGAAGATCGTCTCTTGCTCTTCTCAGAGCAAGCCCTTGTTCTTTTCAGAACATAGGGACCCCAGCTTCTGGAATAGAACGTTAGTCCTCCCCATCTGCCCCAAGGCCCTGTTCTTCTCAGAACAGGCACCTCTAGTTTCATAAGAATCAAATCGTCTCCCCCCCCGTCCGAACAACATGTCTTCCATGGATGCTAGCCAAATTTTGGCTCTTTTCCACCAATTTTTAAAAACCCAAGGCGTAGACCTTGATAGCTTCTCGATCAATCTTACCCCCCGTGCCCCTAAAGCATGCGTCCCCCCACCCGTCGTCGCGGCATTCCTCGCGACCCAAGCGGCTGCCCCGCAGACCGACTCGCCCGCGTACCCCGACTCCGATATGGAGCACTCGGACACCACGTCCGTTACCTCCTCCTCCCGGAAGAGGTCCGCCCTCAGCTCCACCGGCTCCTCGTATTCAACTGACTCCGAAGGAACTATAACCGGCACAGCCCCATTCACGCTAGTGAAATCAAAGCGCGGCCCTAAACGCGCCGCGACTTCCCGCACTCCCCCCGCCCCGGCGGCCGCCGCCGCCGCCGCCGCCGCCGCCCGTACACCCTCCGCCGCTGCCTCTACCTCCGCAGGTCCCATCGTTGCCCCTACTTCCGCAGCCCCAAACGCTGCCGACTCACAGTCGAAAGACAATACCGCCAAGCCAGCAACCCGCTGCGCTCCCGAGCTGGCCAAAACCTAAGTCCCGCCCCCTGTCTTTCTTAGAGACAAGACGAAATTCACTCAATTGTCCAAAACCCTCTACGATAAGGGTTTCAAATATGACCAAGCCACTAATGTCGGCGAGGCCATCAAAATTATGCCGGCGTCTATAGAAGACTTCCGTAACATAACCCGCCTATTCACGGCCGAGCGTGTGTCCTACCACACATACGCCCTCGCCGAAGAAAGGAAAGTCAAGGCAGTCCTCCGCGAAGTTCCCTATGAACTCGCAAACGAAGACATTCTGGAAGACCTTAAGTCCCAAGGCTTCCCCATTGAAGGTGTGCATAAAATGCACAGCACCAGGGGCGAAAGGTTTAACCTCGCCCTCCTCGTTCTCACCAATGTGCCGGAGGCGAAGGCCATTTTCCGCGAGGTACGCACTGTGTGCGGCCTGTCGCGTGTTAAGGCCGAAGCCCCTCACCGGCGCGGTTTCCCAGCACAGTGCCACCGCTGCCAACTCTATGGACACGCGGCTGCCAACTGCTCAGCTCCACCCAGGTGCATTAAGTGACTAGAACCCCATCACTCGAAAGAGTGCCCACGGCCCAAAAACGCCGAATCCCCACCCTCGTGTGTCCTCTGCGGACAAACAGGCCATCCGGCCAATTTTAGAGGTTGCCCTCGCGCCCCTCGCCCACCTCCGAGCCGCAAAGCTCCACCACAGGTCAATGACCGAACCTTCCCGGCTCTTGTAAGCCGCAAGCCCAGCCAGGGCCAGCTCCTACCTCAGCCCCCTCAGGGCTCATCTCAGCCCACACAGGGCATCTACCGGCCCCCACAGGGCCCCTATCGGCCACCTCAGGGCCCTCCTCGGCCCCTTATGAGCCTTCCGCTCTCTCAGCCAGCGCCGCTTCCAATAAACCCCTGGTTCCAAAAGGAATCAAATATCCCGCGGCCCTCCGCCGACCCAAAAAGCAGACAGACCCTGTAGTAGAGTCTCTCAACCTAGTGTATAATACTCTCAATAGAATCAACTTAGATGAAATCCTTATCCTTGCGGGTAAACTGAGCACAGCTCAGTCCCCTCAGGACCGTCTCCTTGCTCTTACTGAGCACATCAACCTTCTAAGGTCCTTGTAATTAAACTATGCCGGAGCCCTCTGCTCCCGCAATATCTCACGGTCGTATCAAACCAAAGGGTTTGTCGCTTGTTTCATTCAATATCCGCGGTCTGCGAAATAACCTCCCAGAGCTTAGGCTTTTTCTACGAGATCGCGAAGCCGATCTCTTACACCTACAGGAGACCCATCTCAGCCCCAAGGTCTCTAAAGGCCTTAATATTAAAAATTATTCACTTCTACGTAACGATAGACCCGACCGCAAAGGCGGCGGTACTGCCATCTATCACAAAAAGTCCCTTCATTGCTCCCACATATCTACTCCGTCGCTTACCAGTATGGAAGCCACTATCACTAGACTAGCTATGACTGGACACCAGTCAATCATTATAGCCTCTTGCTATATCCCTAGCGGAACCCTCCCCGTCAAGAGTGATTTCGAAGCCATCCTTGCATTAGGCAACTCAGTCATTATGTTTGGAGACTTTAACTCCAAGCATACTGAATGGGCCTGCCGCACTACTACCAGTAGTGGCAGGGTGCTGCTCAATATCACTCAGTCTCTCGACCTGACTGTCTACAGCCCCCCTCACTGCCACCCACTATCCCGACATTGTTACCTACGCTCCCGATGTGCTAGATTTTGCCCTAGTTAAAGGAGTTTCCCTTAACCTTAGAGCAATCGAGCCTCTCGACGATCTAGGATCCGACCACCGTCCTGTATCCCTCCTTCTTTGCCATCAGCCATCTCCAACTCCCACTTCCAAAACCTGCACCAACTGGAAGGGCTTCAAGAAGTCTCTAGCCTCGGCTATAGACTCTCCGGACCCTCCCATATTTCTTTCTTCCGACGCCCTCGACAGTGCGGGGAAAATAGACACCGCGGTCGAAAATCTCACCTCACTTATAACATCATCTCTTAAAGAGAATGAAAAAGTTGTCCCGGTTGCTAAAATTAGTCTTCCCCTAGATATTAGCAACCTGTTAAAAGCCAAAAAAGCTGCCCTCCGTAGAGCTGCACGCTATCGCACTCCCGAATATAGACTCGCGGTCCACCGCCTTCAACGCAAACTGCGTTACCGCCTCCAAGACTACAGAGACCACGAAAAGGGCAATCTCATGGAGAAAATCTCTCCCTCTTACACAGCGTACTACCGGATAGACGCTATAACCCATACTCCCCCTCTGTCTCGTCCCGACGGCTCCATTGCCTTCGAAGACGAAGAAAAGGCTGAGTGCTTCGCGGACAGCGTTGCCGCTCAATGCTCTCCTAGCTCACAACCCACTGACCCCTTACACATCCAACTAGTGGAGAACGAGGTCCGACGCAGGAACTCACCCCCTACCGCCTCTGACCCTATCACTGTGTCCAAAGATGAGATTTCATCTACCATCAAAGGACTTAAGCCCAAAAAAGCACCGGGTGCGGATGGTATCTCCAACCAAGTCCTCAAACACTTCCCGGAGCAGGTAATCGCCTTACTGGCCATTATGTTTAACGCCTGCTTCGAATTCAGTTACTTTCCCACCTCTTGGAAAGAGGCAACTGTCATTGGCATTCCCAAGCCAGGCAAACCTCTCCACCTCCCCCTCCAATCACCGTCCCATCAGCCTCCTCAAGGCCATGGGCAAACTTTTCGAACGAGTCATTCTCGTGCGCTTGAGGCGCCATTTGTTTCCCACAGACGGCGACCCTCTTGTCATCCCACAACAATTCGGGTTTCGAGCCAAACACTCGTGCCCCCAACAAGTTCACCGCATAGTGGAATACATCCTCAGCGGTTTTTACCCTCGCCGTCAAAAAACCATCGCGGTCTTCTTTGACATTGCCAAGGCATTCGACAGAGTCTGGCACGAGGGCCTTATCTACAAACTGTACGACTTAGGCCTCCCAGACCGTCTCGTTCGCCTTGTAGCCTCCTATCTGAAGGATCGTACCTTTCGTTTTAGACACGAAGGCACGCTATCCTCTACCCGTCAAATAAAAGCCGGTGTCCCTCAAGGCTCTGTGCTTGCTCCCTTCCTATACATACTATTCACCAACGACATCCCTATCCCGTCGAATGGTGTCAAACTAGCCCTCTTTGCAGATGACACAGCCCTTTACTCCAAAGGCAACTCACTACCACAGATTCGGAACAAGATTCAAAAGCCAGTAAGCGACTTAGGAGCTTGGTTCCAAAAATGGCGTATCGACGTAAACCCGGAGAAAAGCTCCGCCGTTTGCTTCGAATATAAACGACGTCGTCTCACCACCACTCCGCCAATCAGGATGTTAGGAACCCCTGTCCCATGGCAAACTAAAGCCAAATACCTAGGCGTCACCCTTGATGCAAGGCTCACTTTCGAGCCCCATATCAAGAAGGTTACTCGCACCGCACGTTTTTACATGGGTAGGCTCAACAGCATGTTGGGCAGACACAGTAAAATATCCCTCCGCAACAAGCGAACCCTATATAAGGTCTGCATACGACCTGTCATGACCTACGCGGCCCCCATTTTTGCACATGCTAAGCCCAAAGCTATAAATGAACTTCAAATAGTTCAAAATCTATTCTGTCGTAGGGCCACTAACTCGCCCTATTATGTCCGTAATGCCGACCTACATCGAGACTTAGAGCTCCCAACAATCCAGCAATTCCTTAAATCACTCTCTGAGAGATTTTTCAAAGCCTCAGAGTCCCACCCAAATCATCTCATTCGTGAGACAGCTGCCTATGCAGCCCCTATCCACACTCGCTATAGTGTGCGCAGACCGAGAAACTCTCTCTCGGACCCCCCCAACAAGCTTTCGGCTGACCTGAACTGCCTCCTGGCGGCTCAGGCCGAGCCTCCATAACACATCCATTAATCTGCCTTAGTTAGGCACTCTTCTAAGCGGCTTTTCGCCGCTTGCGCCCTCCTTTCTGCCAAGGAGGGTCTCGTTCGTATACTGCTTAGAGATCTCTAGTCAGATCGTTAAGTCATTTCCTAAACGGCGGTGTTTAGTGGGTAAAAGTCTCCACATAACCACGCAGCCGGCTGCGTGGTATGCTATGAGCATTCACCGCCTCCCTCCCCGCTTTCCGGAGGGTTGCCCATATTTGCTTCGGGCGCAAAAAAAAAAAAAAATAAAAACAGCACAACCAAAGAGAATTTTCTTCAATTTTATACAAGCAATATACGAAGAAACTTTTCCCTGACCTATTACATCATAAGCAAATATAACAATAAAATTGACGGATGTATAATTTATTGTCACAAAAAATTATTTTTTATACAATGAAGTTCCGAGATCCGAGCACTAGTAAACGTGCATCCAGTCCATTACACACCCAGTACACAAGATGAGAAGTGAATGCCATGAACAAAACGCACGTGCTTCTCTCCTCGGTTAATGTTTAATGATCAAAATGCAGAAGCCTCATTTCATGTGAGCACTAAGATGAAATGACTCGTTACCAATAAAAAGCCTCCAGTTCAATCACCAGACGAAACACCGTAGCATTATGCTGCTATTATATGCTGTTAGTTTTTACCTCGGTGTTAACTTTTTATTTAAATAGATAAATACATTAAGAATAATGTCCTCCAGTTAGAATTTATATCAAAGCGACCAGTACTAACGGAGACTAGCCATCTTTGCTCGACAATATTATAGTGTACGATTGTGTACTTGCACAGGTGCACACTCTATTTCCTCGCACTTATAATCTGATGGGATGGTAATCCTACACGATCAGAGAGATCAAGTGGAGGACCTATGGCCTTACGTTCTTTCGAAGGCCTGATGTCGCCCGACCTGAATGGCCTGACCTGGGACTCCAATATAGCTCTATATCATCAGATATCACGCTTACTATCACTATATAGAGTACTGTTATTATGACGATAATGAATTCAATGACGATAATCAATTTAATAAAACAAAATTTGAATTAACGGTATAAAAATCAAAGCAGACAAAGGATAAACTCTGAAACTAAAGCTTAAAGCAATAATTCTTGAAACTCTGCAGAGACAAAACCAGCTGAAACTACGACTTATACTTAATCCGGATAGAATACTGTTCATTGCGATTTGAGCCAAAACGATTAGTCGTCCAAATACTAACAATTGTTTTCTGAATCTCTCAGGCTCCGCGTATTCATATGGTATTAAATTCGAGCACCTTTCATTTTGCCTAATCGAAATACATTTTAAAATAATAATTCATTTCTAGCAGTCAAGTTTTTTATTTGAGAAAACTTTTTTTAGTCGCAGATTCATTTTTTATAGAATGAGTTTGACAAACGAGCGCACAATCCACATGATGGTAAGTAGATGTTGTGGTCTATAGACAGATGCAGATAAGTTGTCAACCCTAAGGACTAAAATGGAATACCTCGTTTCCAGTAAAAAAGATCTCCGGTTCTTTACAATGACCGTAAGAAATACAGCTTAAATCTGATATTTTATGCTGGTATTCTGTGAGAGCCTGATCGTACCCCCGGTCGAGTCGACCCATTCGGGCAACAATCATAATACAGCTGCAGCGTGGCTCTACCACATCTAAAATACGTAGAGTTTCATAATCTGTCGATTTCATTTAAATGATCTTGTGGGCGTAACTGCTTGCCGTGCACCCACCTCAATGGAGTAAACCAATGCTACACGTTTAATCAATCACACGAAGCAATTTATGTGTTAAGTTATGGTATCATCCTTATCATCATTACATCCCTTAACAAGTCCACTGCTAAACATACACCTCCCAGAAAGAATGCCACCAATTACGACCTTATGCCAGCTGCGTCCATCGATTTGCTGCACCTGTTAACAGGTCGTCACGCCATCCAGTACTGGCCGTCCTACACTCATATAATAATATAATCATATTAATCGATAATATAATTTCTTACAATATAGTATACGCTACAAATCTGTTAGTGAAGTCGAATTTTCTATGTTCCATAAAATAAATTTAAATTTTCAATAACTTGATGACCGATCATTGGTCCTGACTCCGAGTTTTTGACTCTGTGAATTTCTATTGTGACCTAACTGACCTGGGTTTAAACCCGGAACCTCAAGGTCATTTGTCACATTTACGACCACTAGACCAATGTGGTCGTCAACCATCACATTTATCATTAAATATCCTATATAACAATAGCATCACTGGGTTTGGATTAAATGCGTATAATAAAAAATATATCTGTCACAATACAAAAGACGACCACATGCTCCATATTTAGCAAACGGTTATGAAGTGGGAACTGCGTGCGTAATGAATGATTGTGACAATCGCGGGGATTTTCATCTTGTGAAGAAATATTACTTCTACTTACAAAATATATAATGACGAAAGTAATATCGCGACCTTAATTTAAGGTTTGATTACTCCATGTTTGAATATGCGTGTGTGCGTGTGTGCGTGTGCGCGTGTGCGCGTGTGCTCGTGTGCGCTTGTGCGCGTGTGCGCGTGTGCGCGTGTGCGCGTGTGCGTGTGCGTGTGCGTGTGCGTGTGCGTGTGCGCGCGCGTGTGTGTGTGTGTGTGTGTGTGTGTGTGTGTGTGTGTGTGTGTGTGTGTGAGTGTGTGTGTGTGTGTGTGTGTGTGTGTGTGTGTTTAAATCCAGTGAAAAATTTGAAAAATTTTAAATCAGTTTTCACCTACATACTGATGTCTGAACAATCCGAAATTTTTTAGACGTATTCAGAACCGATGACAATAGGTACAATAGTTTCATAACTATAACCTAATATTTCTAATAAATTATATTCCAATATTAACCGTGCAGTGCCGACGTAAGAATATCCAGTACTCCATATCGTCCCACGGTTTACGTAAGAGGCAAAGGGAAACTGAAAGAGGAGATGTGCAGAACATAATTATCTCTCTGATAACAATCCAATATTATGAAAAAACAGCGGTTGTCAACCCGCTTGCCAAGCCTCGTAAGTATGGTAACATTTTCTCAATAAAGACCGAATACGAAGAGAATTGGCGAAACATCATGTATATCTTTTCACTAGAAGTTTGACCTGAAATAATACTAAGCGTTTAAACATTTTTGTAGGTTTGTTCAGTCTCTTCATAGGGTGCATGCCGTTTTAAAATTTTAAAATAAGTCAATATACCAATAAAAATGTTTTAAGTAATGATATCTAAAAATTTTGTTTATTCAAAAACTCTGTAAATATATATATTTGGAAAAAAATATTTTTACGTAAAAACATTTGTATTGTCATTCCGAAGGTACCTGCACTCTTCATTTTCGACCTATTACAATACAATAAACAATTTATTAACATAATTCGTTATAATTACAAACGCCTAGTAATAATAATGTATATTAGTCAGTTATGTTTGTATTGAAATTCGTTAGTTTAGTGGTTTACACGTGATTATAAATGTAAATATGAGTAGGAAAAGAAATAAATATTACTTAAGTCGTAAAAAGAAGACAGTTTATCACAAGAACGCTCGAATGTGGTACGTTCCACACTTTGAGGTAATATTTTTCTGTAAGGTACTTTTTTGCTACTACTATACTAATTTACATTAGCAAAACTGATCATTTATACGTTTCTGCGTAATGAAGTGAGAAACTCTAAAAATGTAAATACGTGATATGGATAAATAGTGAGTCGTAAAATAATGTACAGAGTAATTCAAGCACAGAGACCGCAATTAATGTAACAGACAGTGTGTTGTTCGAAAGTATGGAGTAAGTACATAATTAGGAAAAACCGACATACTACGGGTGTGAATTGATTGACCGGTCGAAGTAGTCTTATGAGAATTTACAAACACAGTACATACCCCCACTATGGGGCAAACCGGACCTTTTTTAGCTTTTTTCTTTATTATTTATGCAATTTGCATTACGGAATTTTATAAAACTCACAAGAACAAACATTTTCAGTTACGTGAAGTATTTTACGTACGATGCACCAATTCAGAAAAAAATCAATGTCAATTCAATAATTTTTCATTAATTTTTACAGAATTGAAACCTTAGAGAACATAAAATCTATACTAATATATGTAGAGAACCGGAGACCCTTTTTACTGGAAACGAGGCATTCCATCTTAGTCAGTGTGACAACGCATCTGCCTCTTGATTGGTAATCGAGGACAGATGTAGATGTCTATGGGCCACAACAACCACTTACCATCTGGTGGACTATGTGCTCGTTTGTCACCCTATCCTATAAAAAAATATATTTGTAGGCCATACAAATACTTGTTCTGTGCTTTTTTTTATAATAATAAAATCTTTATTCTCAGAAAAGCATGTAACAAAATTTTCCATATTAAGTACGATTACAGGCATCAATATACTAATAACATACTAGTAGGATATGGTTGAGCGTTAGCGGCTGTACTAGTTTTATATTGAAAACTGTATTATAGACGCTATCGAAAATCAGTGCTTGATTCGAACCTGAGCACCTCATTGCTAGTAGGCTTCTGAGTCACAGAGCCGTCAAAAGTTTTCCTAAGCTCTGATTGTTACGTATGATAAATTGTTGGTAGCAGAACTTTGCGTTTCTACTACAGCACGAGTGGGTCAACTCGACAGTAGAAGTTCAACATTTACTTTTGAATCCAACGCAGTATTTAACTTGGGTTAAGGGCTGAGATTAAGTTGTTACGTTAATTCTTGTGTTAGTTAGTCTGCATATTTGCAAGCTCCAAAGTGTCGTAAATTATTTCCAGTTAACATTATACACATTGTTTGTGTTTTGTAACTAGGGTTTCCATACCATTAAGTAGAATAGAAAATGTATAATCTTAACAAACTTTGCAAACTTAGCGATTACCGCAAATCTGGTCTTCTATTGTAGAAATTAGAGACCCGTTTCCATCGTTGTACTGTTTTTGTACAAATAAGAATGACGAAGCTAGACTAGATTGGACTAGCACTGTCGAATAAGCTATGACGTAGACTGTCGACGACGTATGCTCTATGTACAGACGACTCGAAGTTTCTATAAAAGAACTGGAAGCTCAGTTACACTACCACGTTGTGTTGGTCGTGCATCGTCCACATTGAGCGGCCTTTCCATCCACACACAAGATCTATCTTTTTTAACCGATAAGGGTAATAATCGAGCACATCGTCCACCTGATGGTAAGTAGTTGCTGTGGCCCATAGACATAATACCAACTATGATAACGTTGAGCATATTTTAAGAGTGTTAAATGGTATCGGAGAGAACTTGAAATTTCGCTATGATGAATTAACAAAATTTATTTCTGTTTTGGATAAAAATATGACATCCGTAATATTATCACCCAAATTAAGTTTACAACTAGATTATGAACCAAATAAAAATCTCCTAGAGAGAAATTTTGGAAAGTGTCCTGCTACATTACACTTAGGGTTACCATCTCAACTATTTCTATATTGCGACTCCTTTACTAAGAGTCATTTCTTTAGATCCTACAAAATACATTTATGGTGCAAATAAAATGCACGTTTTCTCTCAACCTCACTACTTACCTGTTATGCGAAGAGAGTTCGATACGCTGGAAATAGTTATAAGATCGAGCACAGTACAAAAAATACCATTCCAGTTTGGGACCGTGTGTATTAAACTACATTTCCGAAAATTATAATAATGAATTCTCCTAAAACCAAAAAATATCAAACATATATTTTCAAATTAAATATGTCTTTCCTTCATAATCATTCTTGCGAGTGCGTTAAGTCAGAATTGGATTTATTTACACTACCGTCAACACAAACTAGCATTGAAAATGGATTGTGGATTCATTATAAACCAATTTCATCTCTTGGTGATGATGGACCGATCGTGTTTCAAGTTCCTGGGACAGGCGATGACTACATAGATTTGTCTCATACATTATTGCACATAAAAGCAAAATTATTAAATCAAGATTCAACTAACTTGATATCTACTACAATAGTAGCACCTGTAAATAATTGGCTGCATTCACTTTTTAGTCAACTTGATGTTTATTTAAACCAAAAACTTTTATCACCACCTAATAATACCTATGCATATCGAGCAAACATGGAAACCCTTTTAAACTATGCTCCCGCTGCTAAACAATCTCATCTTACTTGTAGTCTTCGGTATGAGGATACAGCAGTAAAAATGGATTCTACAGATGGTACAAACATAGGATTTGTTAAAAGACAGGAATTGATTAGTGAAAGTAAGGAAATAGAAATGATTGGTCTTCTTCACGGTGACATTTTCAACCAAGATAAATTTTTAATTAATGGTGTTGAAATGAGTGTTAAATAGGTTCGATCAAGAGAGAGTTTTAATTTAATTGCTGGGTCAAACGATGTAAAGTTTAAAGTTTGCATTACGGACGCAACTCTTATTGTTCGACGAGCACGAATTAATCCAAGTGTATTACTCGCACATCAAAAAGTTTTAGCTTCTACCACTGCTAAATATCCTATTACTCGAGCTGAAATAAAAGTTTTAACAATTCCATCGGGTTCAAGGAAAAACTCTTGATAATATATTTTTAGGACAGGTACCCAAAAGATGTATAATTGGATTTGTGACCAATTCTGCATTTAATGGTTCCCTTACTAAAAATTCATTTAACTTTGAAAACTATGGTATTAATTCTTTCAGCTTATATATTGATGGTCAACATATACCTTCAAAAGCTTTGCAACCATCTTTTAATAAAAGTATATTTACATCAGCATATTATACTCTATTCTCGGGAATTGGTATTCACTTTCATATTGAAGGAAATGGAATCCCTTGTGAACAGTATGCCAAAGGATACTGTCTATTAGCATTTGACTTAACTCCTGATTTATCAGCCAACTCATCAGCTCATTGAAATCTCATAAAACATGGTAGTGTAAGATTAGAAGTACGATTTGAATCCTCACTAATACAAACAATTAACTGTATAGTTTATCCTGAGTTTGATAATATTATTGAGATAAATAAAAACAGAAATGTTACTGTAACTATAGTAGTTAAGGTTATAATATGTGTTGTGTGTTAGATTTTATGTGTTATGTGTAATGCATTTTGTGTGTATGTAACTATGTGAAACGTTATAAAATTAAATAAAACAAATTGTACATATGCAATATATAATTTTTTTATTTCTTTATAAATCTTCTATTTAATCTAATACAAAACACTGTTCGAGTTTAAAGTTACATCGGACTCTCTCATTAGATCATCAATAATAACAAGATGTGGGTTTTCACCATCAAACATGTTAAGATTTGGAATTCCTTGATGATAGTTAACATTTGGTAAATTATATAAAGGTTGCATTTCATCAAAGCACCATGTGATCTGATTAAAATCACAATTACATATTTCTGTAACTGATTTTATGAAATTTGTTACAAAATTTGACTTCCCACATCCACTTGGTCCTGCCACAATAGCAGTAAACGGATCTGTAAAGTGAAACATTACACCCGTCTAAATTTCTATGGGGTGAAATAAAAAATTACACACATAACGTTTGTTTAAATTTATGAAATTTACCAAATCATTGTATTTTGGACATTTGTATTCTTCAATATTAAAAATTCTATCATTCGTCGTCAACATTTTTAAAAATTGTTTTTCTGCTGAACCACCTTTGTATGCGATCACTTCGTCTTTGCACACATTTCTAATGTATCAATTTAATATGAGAATGATGTTCTCTTGTTTATAGGTACATTTTAATTCTTCGGCACGTCAAAATATGGAATACCGTGCACGTGTGTTTCGCAATAACGAACAGTTTTTTTTTGTCTTTTGGCAACAAATAATTGAAAGGATAACTTGGACGAAACAAATAATGATCGATAAACGCATAATTTTTATTAGATAGTTTTACGTCTAGAATAGCCATTTCTCTACATTGAAAATGTTTATAAAGATATGTAATGTAAAATCCGTCCATGTCGATGATGTATCTAATATTTTCTTTTAGATTTTGTGTCATTTTTAACCAAAATGTTAAATCTATTTACACGTAACTAAAAATATATTTGTTCCAACAAACTTCACATAACAATGTTTCATTACTTCCCATCATCCGATCTCTTCCTTCTGCTCTTGTCTTCCTGTAATTTAAGTAAACAGAATCACATTCACTAATGACCAACTAATGACTGTCATTGCTAAAAAAGTATTTTTTAACTTTTTCACTTTCTGCTATTGTCTTTGTTATTCAGGGCTAGGAAATGTCTGCTACGCTGCCTCAATGCGAACTTCACATGCCTTCGAAATTTTCTCAGACATGCAGGTTTTCTCACGATGTTTTCCTTCACCGCGCACGTGGTAAATCATAACTTAAAATTGCAATTAACAATTTAATTGGTGCCGGCGGGGATCGAACCCGGGTCACGTACTGTGAAATTTACAGCTTGCGCTAACCATCTGAGCTCCCACGGCTTAATCATATACACACACAAAATATTTAAATATAATTTGTTAACACTAAATCATACACACGTAAGAAAATAACAGAAAGAAAAGTAAGTTTGTCAATAGATTAAACACTTACATCTATGGCCTTCGATGCGTTGAAGTAACACAAATGTAGTATTGATAGATCCACTGCGGTCAAACGACCATACACTAACTCCATGACTGCAGCTGCTCGGTCTTATATAGTACCAGTAAGTAATAATTCTAATCTAAAGAATTTCTGCAGTGGAACTGATAGTACGAGTAACTTTATGCGTCAACAAGCTTATCTCACATTCCGTTGCTTATCTCAATATTCCTTCGTGTTGCGTCTAGTTCAGTGTATCGATGAATCAACAAAAGAATGCAATTTAATATTTAGAAATCACTATAATTGATCATTCCTATGTTAGTCATTGAGTGGATTGGTACTGTAATAATCTACTAATAGCAGTAATATCATGAATACACTAGATGTACAACAACATCTGAAAAAGATTCACCCCAGTCTAGAAAATAATGTTTATGCTGCTAATAGACTACCCATGTATACCCACGTACCAACGTATATAATATGCAATTTGGATACAGATGATAAATTATGGTTACATTGGGTAGCTTTATATATCGACACGAATGACGTCGGTCAATATTTTGAATCATATGGACGGTCACCTGTACGATATCATCTAGAGTTTTTAAAAAGGAATTGTAAAAGATGGAACCGGAATGTTGATAGTATTCAGAATGAGTGGACTTCAGTTTGTGGCGAATATTGCTTAATGTATTTGCTATATAAGTTTCAGGGATATTCAATGCATAGTTTTACGAGTAAATTTACAGGGAACACATTGTACAATGATATTTTAGTGGATGAGATGTTTCGCTCCTATTTTATAGACAATAAGTAATAAGATTTTGTATTTTGTAAATAAAAATTGCAACAAAATTAGGTAACGTCTTTTATTGATGATTCAGATTAGCGTTGTATATAGGAACAAAGAAGTATAATACAATAGCACTGATAAGCCGACGCATACGCCGAGGAAAATTAGACAATGACGGTATTCAATGAACAATATATAAATAGATAAGAACAATGGGGCGCTAATGCCGGTGGAGGCCCTCACCGGATATCAATTAGATAAAAGTTAATTAATCTGCACATCTCCGGAACCGTACATCCTATGCAAAAACGGACCGCAGATTCGTGATCAGAGCATGCCAAAACCTTTTTTTTTAGGATCGTGAGTCGACGAACGTTGTACCACTTCTGACTCGGTAAGCCAGAAGTGGTAGCAGGGTCCGGAGCTAGCTACATTCATCGATTCACTTCGTCGAGTGCTTCGTTCGTCACCTTATCTATCCACCTTACTACGTATAAACACTAAATATTTAATAAAATTCTAAGGCTTCGTTATCAACTTGAGCAGTGGTAGCTCAGGGCTAAGCACTCGCTGTAAATTTCACTGTGCGTGAGTAACCCGTGTTCGATCTCCGCCGGCACCAATGAAATTTTTAATTGCAATTTTAAGTACTAATTAACCATATGTTCAGCGGCGAAGGAAAATATCGTGAGAAAACCTGCATGTCTGAGAAGTGCGAAGTCCGTGAACACGCATTAAGGACAGCGCATCAGATATTTCCTTTCCCTTATAACCTAAATAGGGTGGCAAAAGAGCACACGGTCCATCTGATAGTAAGTGGATTCTAAGGTCCATAGAAATCTGCATTTAGCCTGCTATTTTACGCTCTGTGAGAGCGTGGTCTTACCCGGTCGAGCCGTCCCATTCGTGCTACAACTCTAATATAGTTGCAGCGTGACTTTACGACGTAAAAACACATATTGAAAACCTTTACTTTTTTTTAAGTTCATAATCATAATGTATTCATATTTAGTTACAGTTAAATTGGGTATTTTTTCCCTTATATAATTTATATATTGGGAATATTTCCAACCATACTATGTATCTTATATGTTGTTATTTATATTATTGAAATCTATTGAAATCTATTTTAGATAACGTTAAGCTTTTTTTACGTAGGTATTGTATTGAACAATGTTAAATAAATAAAAAATCTATAACAACGAAAGAAAATTAAGCTTCCTCTGAATATATTTTAGTAACTACTCTTGTGAAATTAGCAAAAAAAGAGGACAGATAGGGCATAAAAAAACTAAGTAGCAATTCGCTATGAGGTCAATCTCTCGCAATCAGACCGATGGCGCTCCTAACATTTCGTGTCAGCCTCCTTACGCAGCTCTATCACGAGAAATGCCATTACAATAGATGTTGTTTACCCTCGTAACATTTTGCTGTGATTTCTGTTAAGATTTACGATGGCTTTTGTACTTAAAATTAACACAAGTTAAATAAAACCACTGATTTTAATAAAATTATTTACACGACATTCTAGTTGTAGCTTCGAATTACATTCTTTAGTCCACTAGAAAGGGGTTGACAATAAACTTCAAACAAAATGTAGTTAAAAGTTGATTTCTAAAATACTCCTGCACAACATAATAGCATCTGAAGTAGGGCCTTTAATTCTGCGATACAATATACCCTTTTTTTATTTCTTAGCTTCAGAAGCTAAGATGTCGAAATAATTTTATTCTATGTTTTTTTAATAGTTTTAAATTTTAAATTTATGTTTCATAATGTAAGTGAAATTATGTTTCATATTATGACGGAATCGTCATCGTTGTTGTTTTCGTTATCGAAGGCTCTTTTTACTGCTTAAGAGGTCAATTACCATGGTTTGATTTTGATTTTTTATTGAGAAAGTGGATTGAGTGCATATCTGTCATACTTAACTCTCCTCAAAACTCACCTCCAAAATGAACTGCTGAATATGGGCCTCTCTTACAGATTGCATCATAGGGATATTTGGTAAGTTGTTGCATTTGGCAGGCGGGTTTAACCGCAGCATCCATTATTATTTCGAGATAACTACAGCAAGGTGCTGCTGCCCATTTCCTGTTTCAGTGGTTGTTGAATTAGTTATCATCCTTATTTTTTTAGAAATATGATTTGAATAGTTCACACATGCGGAATGTTTTTATTTTTATTTTACAGTAATATAAAGAAAGATTTTATTCAATATGTAGTATTCAAGGAAATATAGAATAGTGATATGCTGTGTGATATAAATAGATATAAGAAAAAGAAGAAATGTACACCAACGAAATATTCCTTAACCTTAATCACAAATTTATTGGTTATATATTCGCATATAACGTAAATATATCATATACATTTTTAATTACTCATTTATATTTATAATTTTCAACGTTGTGGAGCCATGCTGCTGCAGCTGTACTATGGTTGTAGCACGAATGGGTCGAATCGACCAGTAAATGAACACACTCTCACGGAATACCAGCATAAATTACTAAGTAGTTTCGTATGATGAGTGAAGAGAACTGGAGCCCCGTTTTACTGGAAACGAGGCATGCCATCTTAGTCCTCAACGATGTCATCGTATCTGTATTTGGATTTTTAATAGACTATAAATGTAGATGTCTATAGGCCACAGCATCCACTTATCTGGCGGATTGTGTGCTCGTTTTTCATCCTCATTCTATAAAAAAAGGCGGATTGTTGACATACAATTAAATATACGGTGTTCGTTAGACCCTGAATAACACGGCGCGGTGCTATATTATATAATGCTAGGCTCAATGATATACACAATTAATAATTTAAGATTATAATAATATCATAATCATAATCACAAACATTCACGCCTGACACAAAAAGTTAGGCAGAGACTACGGAATTCGGGTACCATTCTGAAACATCAGTCTTGCCTCCTTTAGATCCATATAGCTACGCATACATACTCGTCAATTAAGAGTATCCCTAATCTGACCCATCTTCAATATATCGCGAATTTGGTCGATAAATTTTCATCTAGGGCGCACTTTGCCGACTTTGCTGCTCACTTCTGCTACATAGATTTGTTTTTTTATTCTTTCTTTGATCATTCTTCCTATGTGATCAACTACAATTTTCT